>LPNX010764806.1:250542-260700 GCA_001517045.1 Pseudotsuga menziesii
AATCCAGAGCAGTTTTGGTTCTTATGCGAAGCTGTTTGGACTGCGAAGAACATTATGGATCAAAATACAAGAACAGCGCAGCTGGTCACATCTTTTAGAGACCGAGCTTTGACCTGGTTTATGAATTTTTCCAGTACTCAGAACTATGTCTTGGATGATATTAAAAAAGCAATGATTAAAGAATTTAAGAAGCCTAAATCAGAATCGCAGTCTATAACTGAACTAAAGGAAATTCAACAGAAGTGAGGTGAATCAGTTTGGGACTTTGATCAGAGGTTCAAGGTTCTGATGGATCAAGTTAGCTTCACTATTGGACCAGAGCAACATAAAGAATGGTTTATTGCAGCACTATTGCCACATATCAGGACTCCACTCATGCAACAGAAGGTTGCTGATCAGCAAGAAGCATTGGAAATTTCTATGAAGCTCGAAACAGCTCCTATAGGAGATAATTTTGGAATAGCCCAAATACAAGCATAGTTAGCAGAAATGGATTTGGAGCTTCGCGAAATGAAGAAAGGGAAAGCTGCTCATGAAGAGGTTTGGTGTACACGATGCAAGACAAAAGGTCATGACAGAGAACAGTGCCCTGCAGTAAGAAATTATTTGAATACTGGTGCACCAAACCCGTTTAACCCTATTGTCCTATATTGTGAGATCTGTAGAACAACTGGTCAACATCATCTTGAAGATTGCTACCTGCTACAGAGATATGTTCAAGTTTTTAAGAATCCCTACTGTAAGTTCTATAAGTCAGTTGGACACAATGAAGATGAATGTTGCAGCTTTGACCTCATGAGAGAGCGAACCTATGACGCTTAGAGGGTACAACCCGATGCACAAGGCAATGATGGATATGGTTACCATGGTAGTACATCAGGTTGAGATAATTTCAGAGTTCATGGTCATGGTGGTATGCCTGGAAGAGCTCGAGGCCAGGTTATTTTCTATAACTGTAATCAGGCAGGACATTTATCTAGAGACTGTCAGAACCCAACTACGACATGTCGATATTGCAGAGCAGTCAATCATGTGATTGAGCAATGTCCACATTTGATAGCCAAGATACAAGAAAGAAATGGCGCTCCTACCCAGAATGTTCAGATGATTGTTGTAGAGAAAAGATCTGTCCCAGCCGTTAACGTTGTTACAAGGAGTGGAGCTACGACGCAAGTGCAGAATAAGGAGAAACAGCCTGACGAGGCTTGGGTCTGCAAGACCCCAGAAAAAATTCCCATCTTCGATGTGGGAAGAGAAAAAGGAACATTTATGGAAGCCAAAAAATACTTTGCTGATTCAAGAACATCAGTAGCAATTACGCAACAGCATCAACAGCAGTTACAGTCTCAAGAAGCTTCGCCAGTTCAAGTAAGTACTGTAACATCATTTTTACAGAGTTGTATGAAGTTATTAAGAAATCAGAATGCTTTGAACAAGTTACAGAAAGTTATTGCGTCTTGCGAACCTCAGCGAAGCTCTGTTAGAGGAAAAAATGTTAATAGAGTCAGAAGGACTGGAAGAGAAATGAGATTGCATGCTCAGATAGGATATTATGACATGACTGATATTATTTTAGACCTAGGATCAGAAGTGAATGTCCTAACTAGGCAGATATGGGAACAAATGGGAAGACCTACGCTTGAATGGTCCCCTATACAGTTGAGATTAGCCAATCAACAGAATATTATGCCCTTGGGAAGATTCCCTAGTGTACCAGTGGACATTGATGGAGTCAGTACCTTAGCATATTTTGAAGTCATTGAAATAATTGATGATAGCAACCCCTATCTAGCATTGCTAGGAATTGAATGGGCAATAGAGAATGATGCAGTAATCAGCCTGAAGAACAGACAGATGACTTTTGAAGGAAAAGGATTGAGAGGCATAGTTCCATTGGACCCTTCTCAAGGAGAAAGGTATACAGAGCCAGTCAGACATGAAGATCAAGATGTTTTAGATCATATTTACAACATCACAGGCGAAGAAGAAGACTATGTTAACCCTACTACTGAAGGCATAATGGATTGGCAATGTGACAGTTCTTGCATGAATGATTCAGACGAAGGCCTAGACAATGGGCAGGATAGACTTTATGAGCTACATGGACACTGATGTGCAAGAATTACCAAGTCTATCAGATGGGTTGGCTCACAAACAAAGATCTTGCCTACTTTTGATGGCTTGACAGACCCAGAAGATTTTATTGCACAAATCTTAGAGCAAGTACCAGATTCACAGAAAATGGAGAATTTAGATTCAACATTTAAAGCCGCAGCTGCCAGATGGTGGAATGGTCATAAAAATCATATTCATAGTTGGAGAGCTTGTCAAAAGCTTCTTCGCCTGAGATTCATGGATCAACCTCAGGAGGTGTGAAGTAGATTTAATCGTAAGAATAGTCCTCAGGAACATTTGAAACAGTGTTATGAAGCATGGAAGCATGTACCTTGTGAAGAATGGGTACATAGATTTGTACACACTCTGGAACCTGTAGAAAAGAACTGGTATGCTGAGGTTGAGCTCTGCCATGGTACTGTAACTTGGGATAACCTTGTTGATAGTTTTGTGCTTACATTTTCTATTAATGAGGATTGCTTGTTTTGGACACAGCTATTAGGTTGATCCATACTAAGGTGTTTGATGATAAAGAAATAGCTGAGCACCAACTTGATTGGAAATAACAAGAAGCTAATGCAGTAGAATTTTATAACCTCACCATTGATGAAGACGATGACCCACGCAACATTAATATTCCTGAGTCAGAAGGACACTGCGAAGAAATATTGTCGAGGGTCGAAGCTCGAAGTTCTGTCGAAACTGGTGCCATGAAGTGTCGAAGGTATGTACTGTGTCAAAGGTCCTTATTAGTGGTGCAGCCAAAGTTACTGGTTGTGCTGAAGAGGAAAGGTGTGTCGAACCTCAAAATGCGACCATTGGAAAAAATCAAATTTGGCAGCGCCGGTACGTTAACTGCATTAACTGCCTGTAATGATGAGATTTTAAGGAATCTAGCATCGTTTGGATAAGATCTATAGTTGCTCTGTCAGATTTGGTGTCTTCAATGCACAGTTATGATAGATTTGGTCGATGGATTCTATAAGAAGACACCCAGACCTGTGAATGTTGCATTACGCATTTTATTGAGTTTTACAGTTCAGTCCATGTCATCTGATCGCGAAGTCTAGGAATTGTTGAGCGAATTCAGAGAGAGGGGTCTGCAGAACCTTATGAGAAATCCACCTACATCTGCACCTCATGAAGAGACTCCCCCAACACCAAATCAGCCAATGCAGACACGATCAACCAGGAAGAAGTTTAGGGCATAATTTATTTCTAAGCGGAACGAAGAAAGGAACCAGCCATCAGGAAAGACACCAGAGGATCCCGTGATGAATCCTCCTGGAGAATTCAAAGACCTTGGTGAGGATGAGAATGTTGCACCACAGCGTCCACCATATCTTCCGCCTATGCGACCAGGAGTTTATCCACCTCAGCGGACAGCCAAGTTCACATTATGTACTCCTTCGCTGCCACAGGGTGTGTACTTGGTTGGAACAATGATAGGAAAAATAGACCACATGAAGTACACAGACCACGATACCAATGATCGTGGGAAATTTCCGCAGTTCACACCAGGGAAATACCTACACTCTGTCCATTATCCAAAGACCATTACGACGCTACTAAAAGTGAAACAGTGGGCTACTGGCTTGGAGCAAGCTGGCCTATTGAAGATGCTCAATGTCCCCCACTTCGATCGCAGCACGCCGGTTACCATAATGGTCAAGTAGCTATTGGCGTTGGTGCATGATGGGAACCTATGGATAGGAAGCCAGAGAATTCCTATTGATGGAGAACTGATCCATAAGATTACAGGCTTGCCGAAGGAAGGGCCTGATCCTAGCATTGAGTTCGTGGGAAAGCATGAAGACACGAAGCTGGTGCAGAGCATGAAGGAATGCTTCGGGATGATGAAATGAAAGAGAGGGTATCAAACCTCGACAATCCAACACCAGAAAATTCACTTTGCTGCAGAGCTACTAGCATGCAAGCTAATGCAGAAGTGTAGACCGAATGAAGTATCTACCCCAATTGTCATTATTGCTGTGAACTGTGCTGAAGGCTACAGTTACAAATGGGCAGAGTAAATTGCCAAGGAGTTCCTCGAAGATGTTCGTGATGTGTAGGAGAAAGGTAGACCCTTTCACTACTCATGGGTGTTAGTGCTTAATAAACTGGTAGGATGGAAAGAACCTACCGAGGCACAGTTTGTTGATGTGCCTCCTCACATGCCTAGCACAGCAAGATATGCATCTCTGTGGGTGTCACAAGATAAAACCTTCCAGCAGATGATGAACTACGTGTTTTCCTTCTACGCAATGAATATTTTCTATGCGATCCTTAAGACACCATGGCTCAGTAACGATCTATTTTCTCAGTATGCGGGAATGGCCAACTTCAGGGCTGACATGCATCATGTCTTCATCCAGACCCGTGCAGATAGCAAGCACAAATGGTCGAAGTTGCCATATGTGGTGAACGAGGAAGACATCCTCGCAGTAGTCAAGTAGTGGCTGGCTGAATGGATGAAGGACACAGGAAAAAAGCCGAGCATACCAATCCCCCCAGTGACAGATATGGGCGCAGGTCCTAGTCAGGCACAGCAAAATGACCCACTCGAAGAAAGTGATGAACAAGATGAGTCGGAGCAGAGTGGAGATGACCAGGGTTGAGATGATGGAGGTGATGAAGAAGAAGAAGAATCATTCAAGACAATATCCGACCCCAATCACCCAGATAAGCGCAAGTCGCCAGAGGCAGAGGAAGTGACGAGGCCTTCGTCGAGAAATAAAGCTAAGGCATCGAAGGGAAAGAACATCATAGAAGAGCCCGCTTTGATGATGGAAGAGCTTGATCAGGCTCTAACAAGGTCCATAGAAGCATTAACCAACAAATGGTTAGAATTCACAGCTACACATCTTGATGCACTCTCGGGCGTAGCGCAACGAATTACAGAACTCAAGGCGTTAGCGGAAAGATCAGTGACTGGCACTACAGCAAGCAGTGCCCTAGCAAGCGCGCAACTAGATACTCGATAATGGCCGGCCACAAATAACAGAGGACAGGTCCCAAGTGCGGCCCTCATAATAACTGATGCAGCATCTCGATCGCAGATGAGTATGACTATTGAGATAGACTACGCCAAGTTGTCTATGTCGGAGCTGCATCTGTGCCAATTGGCAATTATGAATGAGATCCAAGAGTGAGACAGCTACTCACACGGGCAGTTGGAAAATTCCATGAAGCAGAGTGAGATCCTCGCAGTGCAGTTGGAAGAAGCTGAGCAGAAGAAGAGGGAAGCAGAAAGAAAGCAGGCTGCACTGGCGCGAGTATTAGATGAGGCGTGTCGAAGTCTCCCTGACTTCATCATGCAGGATGAAGAAGAACCAGAGCAGAGACTCGCCAAGCTGAAAGACTATGCACAACAGTCTCGAATCCTGATAGAAAATATGAAAGTAGAGCATGAGGCTCATATTGCAGAGCTTCAACTTCACATCATTCTTGAGAGTCCACCAGAGGTCAGGGAACAGCGTCATAGGGATATTTAGGCCTCAGCAACGAAGATCTCAGATCTGGTGAGCAGCGCATAAAATTTGCTAGATGAAAGCATCGAGGCCTAGGAAAACTTGCAAGACCACCTAGAATTCGAAAAGCTGCAAGAAACTATCAAGCAGTGACAAACAGAGCTGGATGCAGTCAAAGAGGAAATCAAGACATTGCCTCCTATGCAGAAGATGCTTAAGGTGAAGCAGAGAAATGAACTCCATTCAGAAATTGAGTCTTACAGAAGGAAAGAAGCATTGTTGGTGAACTCTGTGCAGCCTCTCATTAATGAGGCCTTGGATTTGAGCACTGCTGCGGACAACCAGCTCAAAGTCTTAAAGGAATATGATGCATTCGCACAGGAAAAGGCTAGCGAAGCATCGTCAACAACACTGTAGGAGATCGTGGGGAAGGAGCAAGCAGCTGAAGATATCATGCACAGCCTCAACAAGCAATTCACTATCTTCGCCAATAAGATTCTCCCCCCAGAAAAGCAGCAAAGTGCCCCGGGACGGGATACTGGTGAGTCTTAGGGGCCTGTTGGGGCGCGGACCTTAAAGGTCCTTAATTTTGGCAACTCCACGGTCTTGGTGCGAAGCTTGTAAGTAGAGTTGCGGCCCAAAATAGTCTTAGGGGTGTCGGGGTTGGGTCGAACCCCCTCTTTTTGTAATTAACCCATGGTTTGAACTCATACTTTTTAAGCCCATGGTTTAAACACATGGTATTGTAATAGTGCACTTGTATAAATAGGCACTTATGTAAAGGAGAAAAGAGCTTTTTCGAAGGTTCTTGTATGATGATAATTTGATGCGAAGAAGCTAAGGCCCATTTTGGGTTTAAGGTTAAGTCCCAGCTGTGTGCGTGGACGACCTCTACAGCTGAGTGCAAAGAGGGTTTTGTAAGAAAGGATCTTCAGCTGAGTGCGCAGATCGGAGAAAGGTTCTGCAGCTAAGTGCATAGTTTTGGGATTATTGAGAAGACCTGCAGCTGAGTGCGCAGATCAGAACTATTGTTTGTAAAGAGTTGAATAAAAACGCAGTTATGTGGATGTATCCCCTACACTGGGGGTGAACCACGTACATCTTGTGTTGTGGTGGTTCCTTTTTGTTTGTGCTGTTTTGTTTTATGCATTTGATAAGTAGGTGAATGATAAGTAAGATATATTGTTAAGTATTAACTTCGCTGTGAATTCCCAGTTAAGGGTTAAGCAAGTAACTGTCTGTTTATCTAAACTGTGAGGCTAAATAAGTGACTGTCGAAGCTCTATGTTGTATGATTAATATTTGTTAAGGCTAAAGGTATAGTAATATCCCTCTTTTTCCTGTAGAAACCTGATTCTGTGGCACCCCATAGCTGTTTCGGGTGAGACTGCAACCTATTCGCAGGTTGTTGCCAAAAGGGCCAACACTGTGGGTCTTTTTGTTGGTTAAAATAATAATATAAGAACCCGGGTCTACCCTAAGAAACCAACATGCATCCTCGACAGGAAGGTCACCATGCTCTAGAACGGAGCCATAGGACAGGTAAAGGTGCAGTGGGAGCACTACGGTCCTAAAGAGGCTACATGGGAGTTGGAGGATGCCATGCGATTGGCACATCCATTTTTATTCAAATATGTGGAGCACTGAGGCGATGCCAGTGTAGCATTTTGCTCAATTTGTAAGCACTGGGGACAGCGCTATTGAAGGGGAATGGGAATCTAACACCCTGGTTTTGACATCATTGCATTAATGTATATGATGTAAATATTATATCGAATCATGACAAGGAGCTCAAGGCCAAGGCCCTGTCATTGATTAATGTTGGTATATAGGCGATCATGGTTGATGCCTATGGTTTCTGTGCTAAGGCAAGCACATATGTAAACATCATGTAACTATGCAAATTAATGAAAACCCACATCCAGCTATGTCAATGCAATGAATAATGAGATGGGGGCATGATTTTCCTAACGATAAGGGGGTGGGAATGTTAACCTTGATCCAGCTTGGGGAAAAGGCATGTGTTATGGGGAGAACCCATCAGAACTATCAACTACCCTCTTTCTTTTCTTCTCTTCCTGACCATTTATTCTACCAAAAGGTGGTTGAGGTAGTTATTTCTTAGAAGGGGAAGAGTATGGGCATTTTCAAATTGGGCAGAGAACCCAATTTGGAAGGTCATGTTTTGCTTGCACGAACAAAAAAACACCAGAACCATACGCCATTTTTTACCCATGCGTTCATGTTTTGGACTTACTCTCACATTTTGAGAGCTGAGGGGTGTTTGGGATTGGAAAATCATTCATCGTTCACCACCATCTTCATTTTTCAAGAGAGTAACATTGTGGTAGCAGTAGAGCTCTTCCTGTGTGTGTATCCTTCATGTTCTGTGAGTGTTTTTCCCTTGAAAATATGGTGATTATTGTGGTGCAACATTGTACCAAACTATAGAGTGTATAAGACCCTATTATTCGTGTCCCAAATTAAAGCCGATGTTGTGAAGTCTCCCTGTGGTTGTTGTGTTGTGCACCCTGGTTCAGGTCTGAGCTATGTACGAGACTTAGGAATGGGAGAGAGGTAGAACGTTCTTGATAAAACTAGTGTGGAACCTCACGATAAGGTAAGAGTGGCTGGTAAAACTGCTATGCACATCTTGAAGAGCACTAGAAGGGAAGGTGTATCCTGAGGGACTGTAGAGAAAATAAGGGGAAACTTCCTTGTGTTGGGTGTGTAGGCAGTGGGAAATCCAAGTCATATAGATCTTGTGAAGGTGTTCTTATCTCTGTACATGAGCTCACTGGCTTAGAAGTTATTCCTACCCATTGGCTTAGAATCCTGATAAACCCAAATGGAAAGATGGCTTGGCTGGTAGCCTGATAAACCCATTTGTTGGCTTGGTTGTGTCTTGTTGTGTTTGACCTGGTGAGTAAACTTTGGCCGGACAGTCTAATAAAACCAGTAGTGAGATGGCTTGATTGTGTATGGTCTGATTAACCCATGTGTTGGCTTGATTGGTCCTTAAAGGTGAATGTTGGCTTGACTGTGTCCAATATGTGATACCCAACTGTTAGATGACTTGGCTGAGTGGCCTGTGAAACCCATCTATTGGAATGTTTTACCCCGTAGCCTGATAAACCCAACTATGTTGGCTTGGCTGAGTGTCATTGTACTATGGCTATGTATGAGTCTACTAGTGTTCCCTTATCCCTTGAGGAAATCATTCCCATCTTGGGGGTGGCAGTGTCACTGAGAGATTGATGAGCACACTGGCCTATGGCTGGGAGGAACGTTGCAACGACATAGTTGATTGCGGGGCAAGTTGTTTTCAAGATAAGTGTTCTTGTCTATGTTATTCTCTGTAATTGTATTTCGTGTATTGTAAATTACATGATGGAGTGTGGTGAACATGTTGATGTATTGAATTGATGCATTGTTCTTTTGAATAACTGTAATTATAAGCATCTGTGTGTGTTTTCCATCAATATATTTTGAACTAAGTTGTAGGGTAGATTGGCCAGATCGGTAATGGCCTGAAGGATCATATCGATCGAAGACTTCAGTGAAAATGTTGAGTTGCTGCTAGAAATTGACATTTACGCAGTTTGCGGGATGCGAAATGTCGGATTTGCAGATCGTGGTCTCCAAAATTTTCCCTTCACAACTTCCTTTCCGCAACTTGTGGGATGCGGGATGCGAGATGTGGGATGCGAGATGTGGGATGCGGGATTCGGAATCGCGATGTCGTGATTTCCATAATTCCCAATCTTGCAAGTCAAAGGCTTTGCACCGTTGATCTTCATAGGATGATTGTCCATCGTTGATCTGTCTTCGATGCGGGATGTTGGTTGCGGGAAGTGAGATTTCAATTTTTGTAACTTTCGACCCCACAACTCGGTATTTCCACACCGTTGATTTTTGTGGGTGGATTCTAGGTTGTTGATTTGCTTCCAGTTTGCAGGATCGGTTGGGGTCGTTGATTTTTGTCACATTTTCTCTCCACCATCTGATCTCCTCTGGGATATTTCCTTGCAAATCGTCGAATTGATCAATGGAGGATGGGAGGGAGCGTGATAGTGATGGAAATGTCGAGAAGTGGTTCACGTCCATACCCTGTGATTCGATGAACAATGAAGGTTCTCGATGAAATTTTTAATTCCACACGATAATGGTGTATGGGTACGTGACACCATCGATCATAATGAATTACCCTCATTGAAGGTGTTGAGGCCTGGAAAATCACAGGTAACAACAGTTAGGGATTCTCCCCAATAAACGTTCCTAAATATCTCATTATTGTTTGGTATGGGGAATCTGTCCGGTTTACGGTCCGGCTACCGTAGGTCAAGTAACTGTTAGGGTACACAGGGTACTCCCAAAGGACCGAACACCAAGAATAGCCGCTTCACACAAACAGATCACAGATCAATACACCAATGTTTGTCACGTGGTTAAAACCCTTGAAAGGGAAACAGTCCAGGGTACTCCCAAAGGACCGAACACCAAGAATAGCCGCTTCACACAAACAGATCACAGATCAATACACCAATGTTTGTCACGTGGTTAAAACCCTCGA
>LPNX010764806.1:265094-364935 GCA_001517045.1 Pseudotsuga menziesii
TGCCGAAATGGGTGTTTCTGGAACAAACGGAAACAGTTTTCGGTGAAACGAAAACTATTTCCCAATGGAAACGGTGCTCTGGATGCAATGGAACAGCTCCCACAGGCCACAAATGCACAGAAAAACTAGAACCAGAAACCCTTTTAAAGTTTCGGCAACACCGGTTCCAGATCTGGATCAAAACCGAAAGCGGCTCTTCATAAAAGCTCTGATACCATGTTAGGGTACACAGGGTACTCCCAAAGTACCGAACACCAAGAATAGCCGCTTCACACAAACAGATCACAGATCAATACACCAATGTTTGTCACGTGGTTAAAACCCTCGAGAGGGAAACAGTCCACGGCCCCGGCCAAATAGCTACTCGGAGCAATTTATTATGCAAAAGAAAGAAAGTTACATGAGCTTCTCATAATCGATCAACTAGCCAAGGACCCTCTATGCTCTTTAAATAGAGATCATAGACCAATCGGGTGTTAAGCCACGGATCAATGGTAGGTATGATCTAAGAGAAGTTGAACCGTCGGATCACTCTATGTCTAGAACATATCGTGACCGTTGGATTAGAATATTTACAAATGCATACTAATGCATACTAAAGAAACACACTTTTAACTAACGGATATATTACACAAGTTGATCTTAACTAACTCCTAAGTGTCTAAATATCCTAACAGTAACAAATTAAAACGTTTTACCGGTTATGGCCCGGTCCACTGTGTATATTTTTGGTTTTTTTTTGTGTTTAAGTATGATGTGCAAGTGCCTATCTAAAAATGCAGATTGATAGAGATAACAAGGAGTGTCACAATGTGATGCGAAGGTTCTTACCTCTTGTCTTAACTCTCTCGCATCTAAATCACACACATCAAAAAAACTAAATTTAACTAACTAACCTATCCCTAGGGAGAAAACTTATCAGTTATCAATGAGTAATTTATTTCTACGCTTGGATTAAGAAAAAATACAGATAGTTGTTACTTATTTCAAAACACATGAACATTAATAGAAATATGAACAACAAGATAGCTTATTGGTTATGACAACTTTCATTACTCACAGTGGAAATTTCACAGAATAAACTAGAGTGCATTCATAACATGAACATAGATTCAATGAGTTAGGATGGTCTCACAGTTAATGGACATAACCTGACAATGAAATAGTTCACATTCAACTGATCCATAGCAAAGCATTTGAAACATTCCACCAAGCTTTCTCCAGCAGGAAACTTTTAATTCTTTATTGCGAAAGGAAATAGTTCTTCTTACAATACACTCTCATAAATGATCTGGAAAAAAGTCCCTTTTTACATTTAAACTCTCATTTATTTATAAAAATAAAATAAAAGAAAAAAAGCAAAACCTTTGGGCTCCCCCTCGATGACCTTTGGGCTTCCTCTTGATGACCTTTGGGCTTCCCCAACCTTTTAGTTCCAAAATTTTGTCTTGTAGTATGTGCTCATAATTTATGCAATATGTTACATTTTAAATTAAAATTTAAGAGCACTTTATGAAGAGGGACCAGCTTGGTCACTGATGAACTTTTTCCAAGCTTGGGCCTCTACTACTATCGATCTGCTCAGTAATCTGTTGGTCTTTTTGAGATCTTGTTAATCTCAGACCTTCACTTTCTTCTTTTATTTTCTTTATCTCTGCTTCTTCATTTCTCTTTCTCTCCTCCTCTTCCTTTCTTGTTGCTTCCTCTGTAGCTCTCTTTCTTTCTTCTTCTTCATTCTTCAGCCAACTCTCTATCACAAACATAGCATGTTCTTATACCATTAAGCTTTTACCAAAATAACAAAACTATATCAATCTATTTACCTCCTCCATATGCATTCTGAAAAAAGAACTATACATAGTATTAATGCATGAAAAGAAAATGACAAGAAAAAAGCAAATCCTGGAAATTTGTGTCTTAAAATCTTCTAAGTACACTGTCTGTAACCAAAATCACAACCTTGATAGAACAGACTCTTCATGAACCACATTTCCGCTACTGCTAATCTCCAAAACACTAGACTCTGCACTGTGCTCCTCGTCGTGGAAAACCTTGACTGGACCATAACATTGCAAACCTCCGTCATCCCCAAAAAATAGGGTAAATGCATACAAAAACAAGGACTGGAGGAAAAACATGAGTTTCAACATGGATAAAAGATAAAATATTGCTCCGCACGTATATAACCATCAGTGGTCGAAAGCACTAGATGTCGGGAGAATAGTCCTATTGACAGCCGCAATGATTGACAGTGAACACACTACAGGTCCCGTGAGACTCTAAACCTATCGGCGTCAAAAACTCTTAAAACTAAGTGTCGAAGCTTCAAAACTAAGCATTTCCATAGTGTCAACGATTGGAAGCTCTAAAAGCTAAAGGTCGGTAATTGACAACACTAAACTTCAGGGGAATAGTCCACTAGACAGCCGCAACGGTGTTCAACAAACTAACTACGGGTCCCAGTAATCATAAAACGGTTGGCGATCGAAAACTCTACACGCTACGGGTTAATGAATCACACCTCAATATCTCCGCAGTGTCGGCGCTTCACAACTAAACACTTCTGCAGTGTCAGCAATGCCAAGCACTATTATCATGTTGATTGTGTATCAGCGATCGGAAGTATTAACAACTAACTCCCAAAATGCAGTATTGGCAAGATATAAAAGAACCATTCGACTTACTCTGTCGATGATTGAAGAGAGTAATCACTATAGCATTGGAACTTCAAACCACAAAATTCTTCGCAATGTCGGTGATAAAAAAAGGTATTATTGCGACTAAAAAGGTATCGGAGCTCGGATGTCTAAGTCATCGGTGATTGGAGAGACTAATCACTATAGCATCGGCAATCGGAAACACTATTCTCTGGGTCACTATCAATATTCCTCTGAAACGACAGCGACATAGAGAACTAAAAATCCTACAGTGATAAAAAAAATCGCCGACAGTCAAAATAAAAAGTTTTGAGAAATAAAACAAAGGAGATGAAGCGCATCGACAAAAAATAGGACTAATCATCAGTACGTTCATAGTTTGCCTTCTGAAATGTCGGTGGCATAGAAAACTAATTCCCCGATTCATTCTTCAACCGAATTCTGACAACAATAAATAAAATCATCAAAAAATAAAAAATGTTAAGAACTCTTCGCAGGGCAACGACAATACTAGATCATTTAACCTCCAAAACAGCAGAGAAAAAATAGTTAACGAAAAATCAAATGTTAAGCTCCATGGTCTTCTATGTTTCTGACCTCAAAGATCAATTTAAGTGGAAAAAACTAGACTTCCAAGACAGATTTACAGAAATCAAACAAACCTGGGCTAGATAAAATCGAAAGGAGGGTCCAAAATTTTAAAAATTTGGGAAAAAGACTGCAGTTGCAATAGAAGGACATTTCATTAGAACAAGCTATAAAACATAGGGTAATGGGGGTGCAGGAAAACAAGGATCAAAACCATTGATCACAAATGCAGAATAGTAGAGGAAATAAAATAGTACTATAGATATAGTTATAAAAACCAAGTTCTCACCTAGTTAAGGAAATTCAAAACCTCATATTTGAATTTACATAAACTAGGTTATGGGATTTCATTTAATACATGAAATATCACCTATTTATTGGCAAATTTATGTGGATATAGCCCTAAAAAAAAGGCTATATATAGTTGTTAAATTTTTTATGGAATCCAAAAAGGAAAGCGGA
Organism: Pseudotsuga menziesii; assembly: GCA_001517045.1. Classification (NCBI taxonomy): domain Eukaryota; kingdom Viridiplantae; phylum Streptophyta; class Pinopsida; order Pinales; family Pinaceae; genus Pseudotsuga; species Pseudotsuga menziesii. The sequence goes on from LPNX010764806.1 coordinate 268,802, forward strand.
TATGAAACTAGGGTCCAAGGGTTTATTAATTGTTGTTTTTGCAAGTATGAAAGTTAAGAGATAGCCTTCAAATAACGCCCATAATGTTTCAACTCTATAGGCCTAAATATGTTGTATTGGATACAAAATTTCAACCCAACGAAAAAGGATTTTACAATAGCACCTGTGTGGATTCACATGTACTCGGTAGCTCAAGAATTTTGGGATGAAGATATGCTTTCAAGATGTAACACTCTGAGATGCAATGTAAAAAACTTATAAATCACCAAGACAAGTAGATATACAACTTATGTAACAATTTTTGTTTATATAAATGCTTGGGGAGCTCTCATAGAATCTATTTGTTTTAGCTTCCATGATTCAGAACAACCAAAAAACTTGGATTATGAACAAATTTCTTTGTGCTATAAAAAATTCCTTGAGCATAACCATGTGTTCAGGAACTATTTTTTATACATCTTAACTAGACTCGAGAAATAGAAATAAGGGGTTGGTAAGGAAGGACTTGTCAAGGTAATAAGAAAGTGTAAATTAAGGGAAAAAGTTTCTACACAAGAAACCAACAATTTCAATTTCACCTAGGTATCTAACTGTTTATAAACCATAGTAGGAGAATAAGATCACAAGGAGGCATTACCGTGAGTGGAAGAATCTACAACCAAAGCAAATATGCAACCTGCAACCTCTCTAAGGGAGAAAAAGCATAGGAATAAGGAGGCAAGTCTTTAACAAGTTGAGGGATACCTATAAGGAATTGTAGATATAGATACTACAAAGAGGATGAATATAGTTCTAACTTAGAAGAGGATGATTTTGAACTATTAGAGCACATGGACACATAGGAGATTGATATACCTAATCTCCTTGGAATATATGGACAAAAAAGGCTAACCAATATATAGGAGGAAGATATTTAAGCCTTAGAAAAAGATCTTGAAATGGAAATCCAAAGCTAGCTAATCCACTTAGAATAAGGGATCTATATTGGATTTTAAATTTAAAACAACTCAAGTAAAACCATTGAAAAACCTAGCATGGTGAAGAAAGGAAATGAAGCCAAAACCCCATAAAGTTAAAAATACAAGAGGAAGGGACCCATGTACTTTACTCAAGGAAACGGTTATCTCTACTAAAAAGATAATTTGCACTCAACCTAAGTTTAAACATGAAAACTACATCATTGAACTTTAGAGGAGTTTTAACAGTAAGGGAAAACAAAGGTTACAAAAAAGTACAATTATGAGGGACAAAACCACTATATTTTAATTTCAAGGAACTAAATGTGACATGGAGGTAATGGAAAAAATACCCTCTAGATGTTGGAGGGGTTTTGATCAAGTAGTTATCACCATATATGGATCCTACATATAACTTAAAATTATGTGGAATCCATCTTTGATAGTACTAGAAAACTTTGCAACCGCAAGTTGCATTACTTCTGCCAATTTTAAGGAGACGGGTTTAAAAATAGGAGGCATAATTACTAATGTTTATGGGCCCAATTATATCCATAGAATTTTGAATTCTCAAATATAATTCAAAATATAGGAGCAGTAATTAGCCAATACCATTACACTATAGAAGGGGATTTTAACATGATAGCCTCCTTGAGTGAAAAAATGGGGGAGGATCAAAGCGCTTGGATGAGGAAGTGCTACCTTCAAAAGAACCATTAGAAACAAAAATTTAGTAGGTATGACCACCAACAATGGTTTTCATACTTGGAACAACAAAAGAGGGGAAAACATCAAATAATGGTAACATTATATCACTTCTTTATATTGGAAACCCTTATTCAACTAGGAGTCACATTTGAAGAAGAAATATTACCAAGTTTAGGTTTCTATCATTATCCCATAAGTCTGACTTGGGATAGTCTGTGGCCACATAAAGCTAGGCCCTTTAGATATCAAAAATTTATTGTTATACCAACCTAACTTCAAATCCAATATAAAATAATGGAGGAAGTAGGTAGAGCCGCTGAAGGGATCCTTGATGTATCGCCTCCTACAAAGGATCAAAACTACAAAGACTAAACTAAAAAAGTGGAACAAATAGGTCTTTGGAAACATTTTTAATTCACTACTAGTCAACATTAAGCAACATATATCAATGTGGGTGAGAAGGTTATGGGTCAGTGGGTTGGTGGAGTCAATGGGTTTACTCGATACAATAAAATAATATAGTTTTATTAAGGTCCAATGAACAATCATAATAGTTATAGGTAAATGGGATTTGAGTTAAACTATCCAATATTTAAGTCTATTGGGAAGAATTTTGTGATGGAACCTTGCGTAGTCAAGTTGGTGAAGAGGTGAGTACTTAAACAAAGTTGTAGTAAAAACACGATGATCAATTCCTTCATGGGGATGAATATGTTAGCTACAAGTATAGAAGAAGTTAGGGTGTCAAAATGGAAAACCTTTATGAATTTGGTCAACAATGATCAATATGGCACATCAACCTCGAGACTCTTAGTCTCTTCCTCCTCCCCAATGGTTATGGGTCATCATCCTTGTAACACACCCTTACGCTACATAGAAACACCGATATACCATCTATATCTAACTCTGCCCTGGAGCTTTATCATGGCCCTAAAACTAGGCTTTAGCACATTCCGAATGGATTATACAAGCCCACAAATAAAATATTTCAAATGATTAAACAAATAAAGAGAGCATCATTTGTTCTTTGAACAACGAAATCTTGTTTATAAAATAATCAATTTACCTTGAACTAAGATTAAACAACCTTAAATTCAATTAACAGGGCCAAACAATCAATTAAAAATCCTAAAATCGAGTCCTGACAGGTTAAACCCAACTTCCTAATTCAAACAGTGTGACTCCAACTTATACAAAGAGATCCTGAAATTTCTGAATTCCAAAGTTGGAAGTTGGCGTGACCAAAACAAAAATAACACTACCAGTCCCAAGTTTTGATTTCTAATGTTGGCTCGTCAAAAGTTGAGAGTCAACATCATAAATGGAAAATAATAAATAGCACCTCTAACTTTTGATTTCTGATGTCATCATGTCAACAGTATGAAATCTGTTTATGTATTTGTAACTTCGGAATATATTTTGATGTATATTATCATTATATGTTTTTGTACCCCCATTGGAGATGTGGTTACCTCCTTGCAGGATGTCTTAATTGTGTCTAGACATTGAGGCACAACCTCCTTTGTAAGTTAGGACAATAGTCCCCAGTATAACATCATGTAATGTGTAATTGGAGTCTCTCTGGGAGAGGTAGACCCTATTAGAGAAGACAAGTGGGACCCAGTATTATGTTTGGTTAGTCACTAGAAAGGTATAAATAGGGAGGCTCTCTCTCTCATTTATACACACCTTACACTCTCAAGTTCGCATGAGACAGAAAGAGAGACAAAGGGAGGAGAGATAGATAGTTGTTGAATACTTCTTATTACTGATTTTGATCATCTTACTATGAGGAATTTTGTGGGGTTTTCTCCTTTATGGTTTCCCCAGTGAAAATATTTGTGTCTTTTATATCTCTTATATCTTATGCATCTAGATGTACTTGTTATCATTTCAGACAAAGATCCTAATCGAGCTAATAATATCTAGAAAAACAAACAAAGTAGGCATGGCCAAGTAGACTTAACAAAAAACACCCCCAACTTGTTTATTCTGACATCGACACAATCAGCAATTGGAACAATCAGCTCTAAAAAATTTTAATAGAAAACTAAATTAACTAAACTGGGAGATAACTTATCCATTTCCTGAAAAATGACCATGGCATAAAATGATGGGTTTTTCTGTTGGATTCATACACTGAAATTCTGACCAAAGGATATTTATCAAACTGTCTAATTAACACCAAAACAAAACATTAAATGACACTTAAACCACTAAACATGGGGAATTTAGTTAAGGCAACATAACCACAAGTTGGAAACTTCCATCTACAGGCTTCCAATAGCCCCCAAAAACATTAACGAACTTCATGATTTACTTAACAAATCATTCAAGGACTTATAAAATATTATCCCTCTAGATTGGAACATTTCTATGGATTTTTTCTATGATATTTAGCTCATCATTGAATCCATCAAGCCATTCACTCATATTCCAATCAAACATGCATTCAAAATCCCAATAACAACAACTTGCAGTTGTAATTGACCGCGGACTAAAATCTTAAACACACAAGTTATTTGATCATAAGATAACTAAGGATTATTCCTTAATCCGACAGTACCATACATGATTGCATTCTTACTCAAACATACAACCTATAAACTATCTTTCATAACAATTCAAAAACAATCTATGAACAAGAATGAATTGAAACATAACACATTTTTACATCATGAATGGAAACACACCCTTTCGAACTCATTGGATTATCTTACAATGTCCATTACAGGAAAAATGTCAAACCGATATCATTGTCATCCATTTACATTCTTAATAAAATAATTAAGGATGAGTTTCTTGATTCCATAGCACCAATACTAAAGGCAAGTGCATTCATACAAGCAACTTATATACATTACATTCATAACCATACAAACTCGCAAATATTTAAGTATTGGAAATAACTTCACTTAGTTAATTGGTTATACATAAATAGTTTACTACATATGGACTATGTTGGCTTCCCAACATCCATTAAAGCATGACTTATTTGTACATTAAACACATGAATGAACACATTAACCTTTGGAACCTATTGGAAATACATCCTATGTCCATATGATGTGCAATTTACTCAATTAATACTTATTCGCAACTCACAAATTAAACAAATAATTAATAATTCACATACAATAGTTTGTCCATTCATTTATAGTCATTCAACCATGAATAACATTCATTCAACACATTATATATTGGACATAAAATTAATATGTTCATTCATGTTACATCATCCTTAGGTTCATTTAGTTATCTATTTACAATGGTTGGAAGCTAGCTTCGTGGCTACCATGCTCCACCCAACCATAGGTCTCTATCCGGCCTATACTCTTTCAGCTCCCAGAGACCACTCTTAAGCTAGGAATCAAGCATTCACAACAGGCACTCACCCAACAAGGGTTTCTCTCAGGAATCCTCACTTGGAATACTGGAATTATTGGCTTACTTCTGAGTCCATGCCAACTATGCTATCCCATTCTCCTAGACTCATTCTAACTGACACCACAGTGAAAACCAAACACTACCCATGTGCCTAGAAATATACTAAGTGAAATTCATACGTGTTTTCCATATCATTGGTACAACCAAAGGAAAACTAGGTATAGGAAGTTCAACCAAAATGGTAAAGAACTAGGCTTGGGTTCAGAGAGTCACTCAACCCACCCTACTGCCATTGCATGTCAGACAATTTAGGTAATTCACTTAGGTTCTGGCTTTCTTCCATAATCTAACCAAAAATCTAGTGAATTAATATCAACCCTATGTTTTGGGTTTTGTCATGTGATATGCATTCTCTATGAACCCACAACAACCCTTCACCACTCAATTGGCTCTGGTACTCTACACTATTCATTAAATTTTATATGTCTCTCCCTATGCCTCTTGGGTTCTGATCAGATCCTTAACCCCTATGTTTTCCCTAAATCCCAAACTTGGAGTGGAAACTTGCTCTGGATATCAATTCTACTTGAAAAAACCTAGCACCGTGCTTTCCCTTTAGCTGATGAGCGATACCTTGTTTAGCACCGCCTGTGTCCTGTTATAGAAAAGTGGTGCCACCACGCATGAGATTTTCTATTGGAGTAGTTCTCACCTAAACTGCTCTGTCATAAGGGAACAAAAGTAGTACCCTTGGTAAAAATGGAAAAAGAGAAGATCCCTGAGGCTTCTACATCATGAGCCTCATGTCCTCCCCTACCCCTATCAATATGGGTTAGTTGGAGTCGATATCCTTAAAAGCGGTACCAACATCTAATCTCCCAAAGGGATAGTTGAGAGAATTGTGGGTGAGGTGGCTCTAATATCCTACCAAGAGGGATCTTGACTCCAACTAACCCACATTGATAGGGATAAGGGAGGACACGAGGCTCATGATCTAGAAGGCTCTAGAATCTTCTATTTTTCCATTTTTACCAAGGGTGCCGCTTTTGTTCCCTTATGACAGAGCATTTTAGGTGATAATGGGTCCAAGATCAAAGCTCATGCATGGTGGCACCGCTTTTCTATAACAGGACACAAGCGGTGCTGAAAAATGTACCGCTCATCAACTAAAGGGAAAGCGTGGTGCTAGGTTTTTTCAAGTAGAATTGATATGCAGAGCAATTTTCCACTCCAAGTTTGGGATTTAGGGAAAACATAGGGGTTAAGGATCTCATCACATGTTGGTACTGCTTTTAAGGATCATCACTCCAAGTTTAGGATTTAGGGAAAATAGGGGTTAAGGATCTCCCAAATCTGGTGAATCCAAATCCTGTCACCAACATGTGATGAGATCGTTAACCCCTATGTTTTCCCTAAATCCTAAACTTGGAGTGGAAACTTGCTCTAGATATCAATTGAACTTGAAAAAACCTAGCACCGTGCTTTCCCTTTAGATGATGAGCGGTACCTTGTTCAGCACCACCTGTGTCCTATTATAGAAAAGTGGTGCCACTGCGCATGAGGTTTGATCTTGGAGTGGTTCTTACCTAAACCTCTCTGTCATAAGGGAACAAAAGCGGTACCCTTGGTAAAAATGGAAAAAGAGAATATTCTCGAGGCTTTTAGATCATGAGCCTCGTGTCCTCCCTTATCCTTATCCATCTGGATTAGTTGGAGTTGAGATCCCTCTTGGTAGGATCTTAGAGCCACCTCACCCACAATTCTCTCAACTATCCCTATCCATTGAGCCTTATAAATACAAGCTCATATCCATAGTTGAGAGGAGGAGAATAATAGTAGAGTTATGCTATTGAATTGATACCCTGGACTAATCCATCAGAGAGCAATTGTGGAGCAAGTTGGAGCTATCGGGGACAAGGTGTTAGTATTGTGAAGGAATGTCTTGACACTAAGGCACATGGTTGTAAGCTCTTTCATTTATTTTCTAATGCAAATTTGATTTCCTTCCCACATGTTTGTTGCGTAAATCTCACATATATGTTATTGGATTCTTTAGTCACTAATATGGATGCGTAGATTTTTTTCTAGTATCTTTGATGTCTTTATATGTTTGATATATATTATAGGTATATAGGTCTTTCATCAGAGTTATATTCCAGGCTTCTATAATGTTCAGGGAAGGTCTTCAACCGAGTTATTCACTCATTTGTTCTATATCTGAAGCATTTAGACTAGAGGAACAACGTTTGTCAACAGAAGGTGATATATTCCTGATAATAGGCTCAGTGTTTCCCACTCACCCATAACAACCTACACACAAGGATATGCACTGCACAATTTGTTCCACCATTTCTTACCTTCATTTACTTTGCAATCATGAACTACTTTTTGTACATTGCTCACTTTCCTTCACATAATTCCTCTGCAAACTCTGCACTCTCATCCTCTTCTCGACATACTGCATTCAGCAATCACCACCCATGCTACACATGTTATGTCTGTTGCACATGTAGTCCTATGTTTCCCGTCTTGTGTCTCCTCACATCGACACCTTTAACCAAAATCAACCTTCCTCCACCAAATTTTCATGTGATCTTTTATTACATGCTACGCATGTCAATTTTCCAGCCAATCTCCACTTAATCTACCATTAACTCTTTAAGACAAGTTCAAGGATTTACATGGGAAATAAGCTAAGGGTTTAATCCAAGGTTATAAACTATGCAATATCAAATGGGTTCCTAAATTAACTTCTCAGGCTATATGAAACCGGCTACCACTCACTTACCTAGGTGAATACATGAGTCCCTAATCTTCACCGTGTTAGCTAGTCGTGACCACTTTAAATTTAATAATAATAATATCATGAGATTTGCCTCATGGAACTCATAGTGTTTTACGTAAATACATTTACAATATATGGTTTAGGCCTAGGGGTGTTACAATCCCCCACCCTTTCTCTTTCTCATGTAACCAATCAAGCACCTCCTTTATAACAAGAAATAGGCCTCTTAGGAAACCAGGAACCACCATGCAAATATCTCTCTCTCCTTATATATATATATATATATATATATATATAGAGAGAGAGAGAGAGAGAGAGTATGAGACCAAATATGCAAAGTTTTCTCATGTGTATAGCATGCATGGATGAATTTAGAAAAAATGGCACTAAGTGTGATACATATTTGAGACAACCTAATTTGAGGCTCTAAATGGCCTCTAGAGTTCAAAAAACATCATGCTACAACAAATAACTACATATCATCAAAACAATCCTCTATATTGGGATCCTCATCAAAGCACCCTCTATCTCTTCCTTTACCCTTTGTCTTGAACCTCCAAGGACATGGGTACTATTGTGTGGTGCTACTTGTGGATCCAATTCCATCCACCATGTTTGTTTTCAAGTCAACAATCCCTAGTTTTCATGAAATTTTCTAACCATGAGTTTAAATGAGGTAGAAAACCTAACATGCCCAGTTATTGGTTTTGGCCTGAGTGAAGGGTTCATTTTAGATAAGGTCATGGTAAATGAGTTCAATATTGAACATTTCCAACAATGGTATACATACAGGGTTTGGTTCTCTTGATTAAATGTCAATCCTATTACCTCATACATGATAGAATCCCTTCTTGAAATGTTGCAATCCCACCAATCCTAAAATGTTGAAACATTAAAACTATCAAGTCTGTTGAGTTCTCAATGGGATGTGAAATTTTACTTTCTTCATATGATGTTCGATGAGGTTGGAACCACTCTCAAACCTCCTAGAATTATTAATAATTAAATGGTAATGTTAAAAACTTAAGAAAAGTGATAGAAAAGGAAAGATAAAGGAGAACACCAAATTGTATTGTGAGAATTTAATATTATCAGTTATGGCTTCCAAAAAAAATAAATCTAGAGAAATGACCAAAAGAAATCAAATTTTGAGCTTATATTGACCCTTTTTCACTAGCTCATTATATTTGGTGATTTTTAGTGGTAATTTTTATATAGGGTCTGTAATTGTGATTTTTGGACTATTTTTTCATCTATGATCCAAATAGATACATATATACATTCACCCTATTAATATTTATTTAATTTCTTACCCAACAAGTTGATGAAGGGACATGCAAATGATTGTGTCTATCTTGCTGTTTTGATATAACACAACATATAAGATAAGGGTTTTGCAATGACTTTAGCTGGTTTTCCTTGCCCATATAAATTAAAGTATACAGTTTGGTTTCTCCTTTCAATAATTTTATGTTTAATGTTGGTTGATGGCTATTAGCTTTAGGAGAAAAAGGAATATAGAAATAAATGTATGTTAATATTCTAGGTGATCTATGACATTCAATATGATCATCAAATGCATCATGTGCAAAAGCTTAAGGGAAGTGCATAAGGAATATGGGGGCTAAACCAAATAGAAAATCAATGCATTAAACTTAACAATGAACTGTAGTATAAATGTCAAACAAAATAGGTTGCTAAAACATATAATTGTCAAAACATAAACACCTCCTTGCTAGGAATTACAAAATTTCTGAAAACCTTTTTGAGGGTGTCATCTGGACAAGCATTGTCAACGGGGTATCTTATGCAATCATAGTTCAAAATTGAGTGGATTCTTAGGAGGAAGTTGTATCTATCTTAGCATCCAAAGTTGATATCTCATTTGGATTTGAGAAGGTACAAATGTTATTTGTACAATTGGTGAACATCATTATCTTGGAAATTTAGTAAGGAACTCTTCTACTTCAATAACTTGCTTCTTCATTTGCACCAAGGACTGGTAGCCCTACATGCATCTATTGACTCCAAGTTCTCTATATCAATCCAGATGTAGAAGTGGACTATTTGGAGTTGGAAATGATATGGCACATAGATGTAATATTTTCATATGTCCGATGGTGCAGTCTATGTAAGGATTAGGAAGAAATTTAAGAATGTTATTTCATTTCTCTCCTCTTCATTTGGAAAATGACTTGAAGCATTAACTATGCAAAACAACAATAACTCTTTTTATTTTGTTGAAAATAAATTTTCTTCCAAGTTGGAAATAAAATAATGGTACTACTAATGAGGGATTCCTATGTCATGAAAACATATAATTGGAATGCATGCCCAAGGCTTAAGATCAAGCTACACATTGGGTTTGTGTATATACCTCCATTGCATAGACTAAACCAATAAGCTTGATTAATAAGGATGTCGTGGGGTTAAGTGTTAAACTTAGAGTGATGTTCTTGTATCACTCAGAGAAAGTAGAATGGAGGTACAATAAATTTTATGACTTTGTATTAGGGAAATGCAAGTGGTGTTGTTAAAGTATGCAGAAAAATAATGCATGAAGTGACTTCGTGCAAAGTGTTGTAGATAGTTCTCATTCTTGTAGTAAGTATGGTTCATGTATTGGTTTACAGAGCAAAGATGTTTTGTCCTCAATTAATATTGGAATTCAAGTTACATGTTGTCACTATATGTGCTTATTTCATTTGTTTTCTTATTTTAATACTTTTAACACATTTAATGTATAGTCCTCGAACCTTCCACAAAAATATGGTGTGAACCCAACTCAAACAAAGGCCTTATCTAATAATTTGAATCTATAGTGTTAGATCAACCGAAAGGATAAGTTGTGAGTGGACTGAAAAGAATATTTTATGACCTGCCTAACCTTCAGTAACAAAGTACCTCGGTTCAGTACACAAATCTCCCAAAAATGAAGTATACATTTGAAGAATGAAGAAACTAGGCAGCAAACAGAATAAGATCTCCCTAAAGAAATACTCGTAGACAAGTATTCTATGCAACATCAATAAAGAAATATCAATGACTTTTCCCAATTCAATATAGAAAGCAACATCAATACATAAATTTGAATGACCAACTTTGGAGGACATTCAAAAAATAGAAATGAAAACTAACCTCAAGTTGTCCTCCTCTAGTGTATACTTTAGGAACTAGTGTCCTCTGATGTGTACCTTTGGAATCTCATATATTTAATAAAAACCCAGTAAAAATTGCTACTTTCCATCTCGTTAACCAAAGGATGAAAGATCACGAGTTGTAAGGCTTGCAACCGAGCAATAACATATATTTAGGGGTTAAACCTAGCTTCAACCCAAATTTTGGGGTGATTCTAACTGTAAAATCAATTCAAACCATAAATTCAAGCTGAATTCAACTCCACCATCAATTTCGAGGAATCAAGAAGGGAGAAATTTTCCCCAACGGACACCATCTTAGGAAATCAGGGAATGAATACAATCTTGGACGACTAAAATTTGATTTTGGAGAGGGACCAAGCCATTTTCCCCTAATTTTCTTAGAAAATACGATTGGTATAACCTCCTTTGAATGTTTTTTTTTAAATAAATTGTGGGCTAATGTAACACCCCTCATTAATTTTATTTGTTGAAGGACATGTAGATGATGGTAACTTTCCTTGCTAAGTTTATGATTTTGATGACATTAAAACAACAATGTAAATAAATAGTTTGTTGCAGCTGCAACCTGTTTCCCAAATTTCAAAAAAAATTGGACCCTCCTTTTGATTTTATCTTGCCTGGATTTATTTGGTTTCCTGAACTCTGTTTTTTCCCTCTACTACAAATTTGGATTTTCTTGAGTTTGAATTGAGGTCAATTGTTTCCTTTGTTTCGGAAGTTGGATGATCTAACTATGCCTTTGTCTAGCCAAAGCTTTTGATTATGGAGTTTGTTTATTTTTTAAACATTTTCTCTGTCAATGATTTTTTTTAGCACTATCGGAAGTCAGTTGAAGTTTCAGTCGGAACTTTAGTTATCTATGTTGTCACTGTTTCAGAGGTTAAATGAACTGATTTCATCGCTGCCCAGCCAAGAATATTTTGAACACTTAACGCTTTGTTTTTCGATAAATTTTCTCTATCGGAAGTCTATTTATGGATGAATCGGGGCCGTAGTTCTCTACGCAGCCGCTGTTGTAGAAGCCAACTAATGAACATCTCGATGGAAAGTCATGTTTTTTGCCGATGGGTTTTTATCTCCTTGGTTTATTTTTCAAAAAACTTTTACTTTTGACTTTCGACGTTTTTGTTTTATCACTATTGGAACATTAGTCTTCTAAGTCACCGCCGTTTTGAAGGGCAGATGGCAAACATTCTGAAATATTTCTTCTTATCCTTATCGATTCCGTGGTTTAGTGCTTTTCATTATTTTTGTTTCTTCGCTATCGGAACGGTTTATGACTTTGATCGAAAGCCATAGTCCGATTGTCTTCTATCATTGCAGCTTTCTAGTGAACTATTCTGCTAACACATTATGGTTAGTCCTCCCGCTCGCCGATGCCGATGTGTTTAGTGGGTAGTGTTTCGATCTCCAATGCATGTGTGGCAGCATTTAGTGTTTTATTTCGCCGATGATTTATTTTTCCGCGGAATCCATAGTCTATATGGTTTCTGCCATTGTGGCAGCTTAGTGAACTAACCATCCTACATATAGTGCTTACGCCCATCGATGAGAGTTTTGTTTTTGCCCGATGCTTAGTATTTTTGCTCGCCGAGAAGGTTTTTCCCACCTTTTTTGTGTGCTTTTACTCTATTTGATGATGGAGAATTTTTTCCGTGGGTTTTGGTCGAGTTTAGGTTTCTCCGAGATGAAGATCGTAGGTTAGAGTTTAGATTTGGCGGTTACATTGTTATGATTCATGCTTTCATGATTTCAAGTTATTCCAGATGTGGCTTGGACTGAGGTAAAGAGTCTTTCTATTGAGCTTGTGATTTTAGTTTCGACAATGGATTTAGCGGATTTCAAGACACAAACTTGCAGGATTTCTTTGTTTTGTCATTTTTTCATGCATTAACACTATATATAGTTTATTTTACAGAATGCATACGGAGAAGGTAAATGGACTGATATAGTTTTTTGGTTATTCATGATAGGGTGATTGCTGCTGTAGAGAAGATATGTCTAGAAGACAAAGCAAAAGAAAGGAGGCAGCAAGGAAGAAAGAGAAAGAAAATGAAGAAGCAGAGATAAATAAAGCGAAGAAGAAAGTGAGGGTCAGAGATCTCAACAGATAAATAACAGCAGAGACCTAGGATTGGGAAAAGTTCATTAGTTACCAAGCAGGTCCCTTTTTTTAAAAGTGCTCTTAAATCTTAATCTGAAATGTAACGTATTGTATAAATCATGAGCACTCACTAAAAGAAAAAATTGTGGGATTAAACCATTGGGGGGGAGCCCAAAGGTCACAGGGGGAGCCCAAAGGTCACAAGGGGAAGCCCAAAGGTTTTGATGTTTTGTATAAATATAGGAGAGTTAGATGTATTAAAGGACTTTTTCCTAGATAGATTTGTGAGAGTATGTTGTAAGAAGAGCTATTTCCTTTTGCAATAAAGAATTACAAGTTGCCTGTTGGAGAAAGCTTGGTGGAATGTTTCAAATTTTGTGCTATGGATTTTTTGTGACCGCTCCTCGTATTCTCTATCAATATACATTCTTAGATAGGCACTTGCATATCATACTTAAAATCAAAAAACTAAAAATATACACGGTGGACGGGGCCGTAACCAGTAAAACCTTGTATTTTGTATCTTGACCTACTGTAGTCGGACCGTAAACCGGATGGATTCCGCAAACCAAACAGTAACATGCTAGTTGGGAATGTTTAATGGGGAGAATCCCTAGCTGTTGTTACCTGTGATTTTCTAGGCCTCAACATAGTTTTAATAATTTTAATTATGGTATGGGTATGAGGATATTTGTTGTGAATTGATAGAACTCTCAGTTATTGTTAACAGTTGAACTTTTACTAATCCCCAAAGGGAAAATTGGCCAAATGGGGAATATATAGTTACTAACAAATAAAATTCCTACACAAATAAAAACATGCATAGGGGGGGGGAACCCAACCCTTTTTTATATTAAAGAAAAGGAGAGCCTTAATGCTCTGTTGAAAATCGAGCTTTCAATATCTGTGTTGAGTGTGACATTCCAAGCTCTATGTTAAGTGTGAGCTTCTAGAATCTGTGCTAAATGTGATATTCTAGGATCTATGATCAATGTGAGCTTTCAGGCTCTAATCAAATCGAGAGCTATTAGGATCTGTGGAATTAGAGCTTTCAAGCTCTGGGCAATAACTTTCTTTATGATATTTGGTGGCACTTGAAGAAAAAGGTTAGGCATTCTTAATCTGAGTTCTAGGAAAATGGGTGGATTCTTGCAGGTCATTAGTGACTTTGAGAACCTAAGGCTAGGTGGAGAGTGGCTTCTCATTATCTAATCCACTTCTACTTACAGATAAGTTTTATTCATTTCCTATGTTTACAGTTTGACAAAAGCTTCCATTAATTGTATCATTTAAATTATAGTTGTAAAAATGACCACGTATTTATTTTAGATGCTTCATTCTAGTTAATGAATAATATCAACTAATTGATTTATTATTTGAGTAAAACACTTTATTAGTTATTGTGGTTGTAGCATTAAATTGACCTCTGTAAATGTTGCCTTAATTTATTCCATGTTATAGGAGGAAAAATATAAGGATTAAAACCTATGGATTAAAGATTCATTAGGAATTGATATAAAAGCAATGCATATAAGATAGCATAAAAACCTTGGAATTTGAGTATAGAGAATTCTTGGGTCGAACACCTTAAGAACGGTATCAAGAAACTGTTTTTTTTTAATCCCTTATTATTCAAAAATATAATTAACTAAGTTTCAAGACCCAATGTTGACCTCGATGAGTGGCGTATGGCCAAGTCTCATGTGGTAAAAAAACCATACATTTCAATGTTTCACTATGCATCCTTACACTAGGAAATTATATGGATGTAAGAAAAATAGAGTCTAGTTTACTTAGGTGGATAAAACCAAAACTCTACAGGTAAGAGTTAGGCGGTTTTGGGATTCTAAAGAATCTTGTAGCAAGTAAAAAAAAAATTAGGATATCCTATTCATACTTAGAACCAAAGGGCATGCGAGGTAGAGATTTTGAGTCAAACCTTAGTAAAAAATATTTCATGTGTATAAGAAATTGTCATAAGAAGGAACTCGAGAAAAATTCCTAGAATTAGAATACACTGGAAAAGGAAATTTGGAAGATAACGCACACCAGACGTTAGTAAATAACTTTTAAATTCTTCTAAAATAAAACAATGCTTGAAGTGAGTTATTCAAGAACAAACCCTAACCGTATGAAGGGAATACTCCCTTATCATCGATACTTCACTATGTCAAGAATTTGTAAACCCTAAATGAGCCTCACGATAAACTCAAAGGACTTGTCGATTACTACTCTATTACCAAAATTCGAAAGACAAAAAGTAGTTCATTATGGTAGGTCACACCCAAAGAAGGTAATAACAACATTGTGCATACCAACTAAGATCAATAAAAAATCGTTATTAACATCCAGAAACACTGTTTTCCCATAATCAATGTAATAATATAAAAACCACAATAAGGCCAAATATTATATGCCAATTAATAAGGATAAACTCTATCTGCGCTGCTCACTAAGTAGTAGTTGGATATAACCATATCTTAGGTGATGACAATCCATGAATTTAAATGTAACAGTGAATCCATCTGTTATGGAAGAATCCATACCCAAATAAGAAGAGATCCATCTTCATAATAATTAATACATATTGAATAAAATGGTTGATGATGAAATTATACAATTGGTAGCTGCCATTTATAAGGTTAGGCATCCCTTTTGAGGAGACATGTCCTCTTAAACCTAATATTAATTGTTTATTAATATTATTATTTTTATTGTTGATTTATTTTATTTTGTTTATTATTTACTATTTATATTTGTAACATTGCATCTCCCTTAAGGGTAACTTTGTTCTCAAAGTTGATGTATTGATGTCTTCCTTTATTCTAGCTCTGTGTCGAACTGATGGCTTGAGACATGCAATTTTGATTATGACACTACTTCATTTTGTTTCTTTTGTTTTATAATTTGCATTAAGTATGCATGTGGTAAAGTTTCGTTTACGCTTTTGTTGCTTGTGTGGTTGTAACTTTTAACTATTCTTGTCGTTAATTGAACCGACTTGAATAACTTGACAACAATAACTATTTCCATGGTATCACTCCCATTGATTTTCTTTTTCAATGAGAAGATAGTCAAAGTAGATTTTGAACCTAAAATATCTAACTTCTCCAACTTTATTTTCTTTGCACACTGTGGAATCCATCCCTTGTCATTGTGTTGATCATTGTTTTTGTGAGCAACACTGGCTTGAATCTCATCATAATATTGGTCAATATCATTTTCATATTTAATGTCGTGAGAATTAAATAGTGATATGGACATGGTTGTGTCATTCACTTTAATGTTCAAAACATCAATTTCATAATTTTTCATGTTTTTTATCAGGTTTTCTTCTAGACCTTGGAAATCACATTTAGATTTAGTTTCAAAGTCTTTCTCTTAAGAGGACTTTGGTCTACTTTGTTGGATTATTTTATTGAATGCATTGTCAATAGCTTTGTGAGGATCTTTTACAACTGACTATTCCATACGATCAATTATTTCATCTGTCTTTCTCAATTACTCATAAAAAGTCATCCTCAATTCTTCCCTAATTGTCTTCATGGCTAGTGTAAAAGTTTAATAGTTAATTAATGATAAATCCAATTAACCATTAAAAAATATATTGATAATAATAATTATTATTTTAAAAACAATAATAATATTATACATATATAGTTTTCAATAATTATTATCAATAAAATAATAATGTTGAATATATGATAACAATAATTACCAATATTATTATACATATATATAATTTTGGAGTTAGGGTTTGTGTGCAATGGCTGAAGGGAGGAAGTGTTGGAAGAAGGGATGAGGAGTGTTTTTTGTTGGAGGGACGCGCATGGAGAAAGTCACAGAGGTAGCGTGCATAGGGTAGGAGTGAGGAAATGGTAGTATGAGCAGGAGCTTGGAGTGGGAGTTTAATTTAGAAAAGCTTTAGTATCTTCAGGCTGGAATGAACCTCACTATCAAAGAAGGTTGAAAAAGGAAGAAGAAATTCAATGTACAATGATCAAACAATCATGGTGAAATTTAACAGTCAAGAGGAAAATATCTGATCGCATAACATTACTCTCAAAATCATTAATTTGTATGTAATACAATGATGATAAAAATAAGGAAATTTGAATCCACAAGGTGTGATTCGAATTCCATGACTTGGACTAACTCCAAAGATCACTAACTCTGGGAAAATCACCACTGGATTCTCACTAGTGTAACTCCAAACAACTTAATCAGTTAACTAACCAAGGTAGGTGAGAAAAGGGACCTAACCTCCTTAAATCATGCAAAGCGGCGCTAGGATAATTGAATATGAACTAACCGATGTCCATCGAAGCATAACTTAATACAAACTAGGGTGAAATGATGGTGGGACTCCCAAGACTCGATGTGGGTTCCTAAATTATAGGGATTGGTCTCCAAAGATCCCAAACTCATGCAAATTGGTGCATCAAGTAGTAGGTGGGCCCGAGACTATGGTGGTCAAGGGAGGATTATAAGTAATACTAACACCCCCCCTTAATCCAAACTTGGACAACTTGGGCCCTCACAACTAAAACCAAAGGTCACCCATACAATCTAATGAAAAGAAGTAACTACTCAATAAATCGAGGAAATGGGGAAAACCTCATGGGAAAACCCCCCCTCAAAATGAACAGTGGGGAACTTAATCAAGCTTTCACATCAAGAGACAAATTTCTCCTGAGTAAAAAACTTTGTGAAAAAATTCTACAGTATGCATCTATGAAGAGTAGTAGTAGTCTGATGGTCATTATGTGCACTAGTTCCCTAGTACATTGCATGTGAACCTCTCCACCATATTCCAATCTGGTGTCATATAGGATAATAAATGTTTCTACTTTTACAGCCAAACTTTCATCTTTCAAACCTCTATGACATTATGGAAGAGTTCAACTTGGGATTCCATGTCCTAGGGGCTTGCATGATCCCATACAGTGGATTCCTCAGCTAACATGTCAACAGAGAATCATCAGTGTACCCCTTAGGCTTTTCCTTGTATATTTCTTCTTCCAATTTACCATGTCGAAAGTTACTTTTGTCTCTTATTTCTAGAGGAAGAGAGACATGATCCAATGTCTCATTGTTCTTTAGTGGTTCATATTCCTTATCCATGGTTGCATGTTTTGGTGATTCACAAAAAACCACTTTGCAGAACTATTGATCAAACCTGACCATCATGTAACATATTTCTGGGAGTTTATAGCACCTCTCTGGGAGAGGTGAATTTGCATGAAAAAACAAAAGGCTCTCATCTTCAAACTAAGATCTGGTTCTCCTTTTATCAGACGAATCTCTAGCCATGTTCCCAACATCCTCAATGAATTTTTGAGCCCATTTAGGCCTAGGATTGGGAGTAGGGATTGGATATGGATATGGATCTAATTGAACTTCATCCTCAATGCCAAGATCTAATTCAACTTGGTCCTCTTCTTCAGATTCTAAAGCTGAAATATCAATGGAAACATCATCATATGCAAAAATTTTAGGTAGAATGAATTTACCTTCACTTTTAAATGACTGTGGAGATTGTACTAGATCTTAGTATGGCAAAAAAAGTGAGAACTCATATGTCTTGGAGGCATGGTTTGTAACATCTTTCACTATCAGCTTCCCAGTAGATATATCTGAGATATCCACTGAGTTTGTTTTGTTAGTTTTTGTACCTAGGAATTTGTTCCCTAAGTGATTTTTTTTTTTGCCTAAGTCACTTAGAAAAGGGAAAAAGGTGACCCTCACATTAAAAGCTACTTAATGAGACTTTATAAAGTTAAAGTCACTTTTTGATAAATTTAAGTGGGTGAGTAAATTTATTTAAGTGATTTAAATAAATGTGATTTTTACTCTCATTGAATCTTAGCCATTGGATTGGATCTTTCTCCACCGTTGGATTAGATTCCCACTTAGGGTTTAGTCAAAAAGGGTTGAGGGAGGCAAAACACTTCACTTTTCATTTTTGTGAGAAGAAGAGAAGAGAGCTGAGGAGAGAGTGGGCATGCATATTAAGGAAGCTTGCTGAAGAGTATTCCAGTGGGATCGAATATCCAGTAGCCACTTTTACTGCTGCACTGAAACCGAGGTAGTACGGCTAGCATTTATTGCTGGCATGCATTTCCAGAAAGGGCACGGCTGCATTTATTGCAGACATGAGTTTAAAGGAAGAAGTACGGATTCTGTACAGTTCAGTTTTGAGGCACAATTTTCAAGAAAATCAGGCATAGATTTAGAGGAAGAAATCTGGCACATTTCCTGAGACAACAGACAGGTTTTGTGGCATGGTTTTCGAGGCCATACAGCTGCATTTAATGCAGTCCATACAGTACGGTCTTTGATGGTTTTTGGCACTGTTTTTTAGGGCAGCATTTAATGCTCTCAGGCACAGAAATCGAGGACTATTAGTGGCCGTTATTTCTGCACATTTTTTAGAAGGGATTTGCACAGAAATCGAGGCAGTATTAGCATGGAAACCAAGACAGTCTGCTGAGTGATTTGCGTTGGTTGAGATAAGTTGATTTTTTACTGTAAATGAATGTCTGATTTTTCTTGAAGATTATAATAAAAAACTCTCTCTCTCTCTCTAACTGGTTTTCCCCGTGGGGGTTTTTCCAGGGCTTGATTTTGGCCAAAAATCTCTGAGTCATTTTTTATGGTGTGATTGTGAAAATGTGTTTTTTAGCCTGTTAGTGTATTTTACTGTGTGTTTAATTGTTCAGTAAAATTTCATAAGTAACCTACAGCCAATGCAAAACCAACTGTAGGTGAAAACCACGAAATGCAACATAAACCAGCAAACAGTAAAACGCAGAATTTCTTCATGGTATCAGAGCTTGGGGGTAGAAAACAGTGATAGTTTGCAGACACACAGAAATTTTCAGATCTCAGAAATTTTTAGTATTTTACCTTCTGTCAGTGAGCAACACTTTGTTGGGTTGGTGTAGAGATGGCTACAGGTCTTAGACTGGAGGATAGGCTGGATGGGACAGGAAATTTTGTGCCGTGGAAGGCCAGAATTTTACTGATACTGGAGGAGAATGAGTTATGGCCGGATGTAGTTAGGAACACTACAGCTAACCCGGTTGTCATTCCCGCATCAACAGATGCAGCAGCTCTATCAGCTTTCAACAAGAAGGACTGTAAAGCTAGGAGGATCATTCTAGATGCAGTTGAAGACCACATAATCCCTCACATTTCAAGAAAGACTAGGGCACACTTTATGTGGTCAGCCTTGATCAGTTTGTATGAGAGTTCCAATGAGAACAGGAAGATGGTTCTCAAAGAGAAACTCAAAAGTATAAATATGAATGGGGGTGAGGGAGTCACAGCATATCTTACCAGGATTTCTGCAGTTCGGGATGAACTTGCAGCGGTTGGGGAGGTGGTATCCCCTACAGAGCTAGTACGCACAACAGTGAATGGGGCTTCAAAGCCCTAGGGTGCATTTGTGCAAGCCATAGTGGGCAGAGAGAACCTACCTACCTGGGATAGACTTTGGGATGACTTTGTGCAGGAGGAGACTAGGAGAGGTCTTGTACAGGGCAGTACATCTCACAGTGGGGTTGATGACAAGAATGTGGCTTTGGCAGCTAAGGGCAAGAAGAAGAAGGGTCCCAAGAAGGGTGGGGCCAAGTAGCAGCAGAGTGGGTAAAAGAAAGACTTGAGTAAAATCAAGTGTTATGCATGTCAGGCGTTTGGGCACTATGCTTCACAGTGTCCAAGCAAGAAGAAAAAGAAGGGACAGGGACAACAGACAGTAGCCTCAACAGAGGTTGATGAGTTTGGTGATGCATTTTAGAGGGATTTTTCCCTATATGATGGACAGATGGAGAGAGAGAGAGTCTCTTTAGCCACCAGCACTGATATGGATATGGATAGTGAGAATTCATTGTTGGCGGGTCATCAGGGGATTCCATCCACCTCTACTACTTGGTATATTGACAGTGGAGCCTCGAGCCACATGACTGGAGCTCGAGAGATGTTCTCAGAGCTATCTTAGACAGGTAGAGATGTGGAGGTTGTCCTTGGAGACAACACCGTTGTTAGAGCTGTTGGTCGGGGGACCATTACATTTCAAAGGGATTCGATGAGTCTCATGACTCTGAGGGATGTGTTGTATGTCCTTGGGTTGAAGAAGAACCTTGTGTCAGTTTCCACCATTGAGGACAGGGGTCTTGGGGTGTGCTTTTCAGATGGGAGAGTGCAGGTGTATGTCTAGTGCCATGGACATTGGAGTCAGATGTGGAAAGTTGTACAAGCTCTTGTTTCAGCCACAGTGCGCTCTAGCACATAGCAGCAGCAATGAGCTATGTGAGCCTTGGCATCGGAGGATGGACCACCTACATCACCCAGCTCTTAGATTGTTGAGGAGCATGGTTACAGGATTACCGGAGTTCAACATTGAGCAGAGTGATGTGTGCAGGGGGTGTGCTTTGGGAAAGTACACCAAGGCTGCGTTTCCAAGCAGTGACACGAGAGCTGCAAGGGTGCTAGATCTTATCCATTCTGACATATGCGGTCCCATGTCATCATTGTCTTTGACAGGTTTTGAGTACTACATTAGCTTCATTGATGACTACTCCAGGAAGACCTGGATCTACTTCTTGAGGAGCAAGAAGTCCTCACTTGTGTTGAGAGTCTTCCAAGGGTTTAAAGCCCTTGTGGAGAAGCAGACGGGGAGGAAGATCCGGATGTTGAGATCGAACAATGGGGGTGAGTATACCTCCAAGGATTTCGATGCATTCTGTAGACAAGAGGGCATTCAGAGACAATTGACAGTTCCTTAAACTCCTGAGCAGAATGGAGTAGCAAAGAGAAAGAACAGGTCGATTGTGGGGGCAGCCAGAGCGATGCTTCACGATCAGGGGTTACCTTTCTTTCTATGGGTAGAGGCATGTAGCACTACGGTTTATCTGCAGAACAAGAGTCCTCACAAGGAAGTGGGGAGTAAGACTCCTGAGGAGATGTATTCAGGAAAGAAGCCTGAGGTGGGCCACTTTCGCATATTTGGCTCGTTGACTTACTCTCACGTCCCTTCTGAGAAGAGGACGAAGTTTGATCCCACCGCAGAGAGAGGCATATTTGTGGGATATGACGAGACTTCGAAGGCCTATCGGCTTTACTTACCTAGCCAGAGGAGAGTTGTTGTCCGACGGGAAGTGAAGTTTGATGAGGAGAGAGCCTTCAGGAAGTCTAGGGAGTTAGAGCAGGGGGAGACACTAGCTCCCACACCTCAGTTGGTACAGGCTTCTTCGATGCAGCTATCAGGTCCACAGGTTTCTGGAGTGACTGGATCACAGGGTACAGGCACAGCTTCTACAGGTTCAGTGATTCAGGTGGCTAGCACTTCAGGGGCAGTTTCAGGGTTGAGTCCTCAGATCACAGGTTCATCAGGTACTGTTCCTCAGGGTGTTGGACCTTCAGGTACTGGGACTTCCTCAGATGAGGAGAGCCCAAGACCAGTTTGGGAGGAGCAGTCTTCAAGGAAGAGGAAGCCTAAGTGGCTTCAGGAGACCTTGAAGGATGCTGAGGCAATTGGTACGCCCTAGGAGCAGATTAGGACAGTGGTGGAGCCATACAGGTATGGTGTGGTGCCTGACAGGGATGGTATGGCCCTTGTTGCGAGTCTTCATGACTCTGAGCCATACACATTTGAGGAGGCTTCCCAACATCAGGTATGGAGAGATGCCATGATGGAAGAGTACCATTCCATGATGAAGAATGATGCTTGGGAGATAGTGCCAAGACCTGAGGGGAAGTCAGTTGTGACTTCCAAGTGGCCTTACAAGATAAAGCATGCTGCGGATGGCAGTGTGGAGAAGTACAAGGCTCGGTTTGTGGCGCGAGGGTTCTCACAGGTTGAGGGAGTTGACTATGATGAGACATTTGCTCCAGTTTCTCGAGTTTCTCGATATTCTTCTATCAGGGCAGTTATATCTATAGCAGCAGAGATGGGTTGGAAGATCCACCAGATGGATGTGAAGACTGCATTTCTCAATGGTCTTCTGCAGGAGGAGGTATATTTAGAGCAGCCACAGGGATTTGAGATCCATGGGAGAGATTCTCATGTGTGCAGGCTGAGGAAAGCCTTGTACGGACTGAAGCAAGCTCCTAGATCTTGGTACTCCAGGATTGATACTTACTTGACATCGATGGGATTCCAGAAGAGTGAGGCTGATCCCAACCTATACTTCATTTTGGTTGGAGGAGATCCACTCATTCTTCTGTTATATGTTGATGATCTATTTATCACATGTGATGAGCGTCTCATTGCACATTGCAAGAGAGATATAGCATCGGAGTACGAGATGACAGACATTGGACTGATGCATTACTATCTGGGGATGGAGGTTTGGCAGGAGCCTGGACATATTTTCCTTGGACAGGGGAAGTATGCACTTGATATTCTGAAGAGATTTCGGATGGAGGACTGCAGGCCGATGTGTACGCCTATGATCACCAACTGGAAGCAACTTCATGCTTCCAAGGGTAAGTTGGTGGATCCCACTTTATATCGTCAGCTCATTGGGTCATTGATGTATCTGGTCAATACCAGGCCAGACTTGTGTTTTGCAGTTAACACTCTTAGTCAGTTCATGGTTGAGCCTAGGAGTGTGCACTGGACTACCTCAAAGAACATACTGAGATATCTTGCAGGTACGGTGGATTATGGTCTGGACTACAGGGGTTCGGGTGGAGTCAGCTTGGTTGGGTTCACAGATTCAGACTAGGCAGGTTGTGTAAGGGATCGGAAGAGCACTTCCAGTTGTTGTTTCAGTTTGGGCTCGGCAGGAGTGTCATGGTTCAGTCAGAAACAGAAGTCCGTTGCACTGAGTTCTGCTGAGGCTAAGTATATGGCAACCAGTTAGGCTACTTGTGAAGCACTATGGCTTCGCAAGTTATTGGTGGATTTATTTGATCAGTAGCTTAGGACTACGGTGATCTATTGTGACAATCAAAGTTGCATTCAGCTCTCTGAGAATCCAGTGTTTCATTTCAGGTCGAAGCACATTGAGATCAGGTACCATTTCATCCGTGACTATGTTCAGAGAGGGGCAGTTGAGCTACAGTATATATCCATTGATGAGCAAGTAGCAGACATTCTGATGAAGTCTTTGGGGAGGGGGAAGTTTGTCTTCTTCAGAGATAAGTTGGGAGTGGTGCAGAACACCTTCCTCGGTAAGAGGGAGTGTTAGTTTTTGTACCTAGGAATTTGTTCCCTAAGTGAATTTTTTTTTTTGCCTAAGTCACTTAGAAAAGGGAAAAGGTGACTCTCACATTAAAAGCTACTTAATGAGACTTTATAAAGTTAAAGTCACATTTTGATAAATTTAAGTGGGTGAGTAAATTTATTTAAGTGATTTAAATAAATGTGATTTTTACTCTCATTGAATCTTAGCCATTGGATTGGATCTTTATCCACCGTTGGATTAGATTCCCACTTAGGGTTTAGTCAAAAAGGGTTGAGGGAGGCAAAACACTTCACTTTTCATTTTTGTGAGAAGAAGAGAAGAGAGCTGAGGAGAGAGTGGGAACGCATATCGAGGAAGCTTGCTAAAGAGTATTCCAGCGGGATCGAATATCCAGGAGCCACTTTTACTGCTGCACTGAAACTGAGGTAGTACGGCTAGCATTTAGTGTTGGCATGCATTTCCAGAAAGGGTACGGTTGCATTTATTGCAGACACGAGTTTCAAGGAAGAAGTACAGATTCTGTACAGTTCAGTTTTGAGGCACGATTTTCAAGAAAATCAGGCACAAATTTAGAGGAAGAAATCTGGCACATTTCTCGAGACAACAGACAGGTTTTGTGGCACGGTTTTCGAGGCCGTACGGCTGCATTTAATGCAGCCTGTAGAGTACGGTCTTTGATGGTTTTTGGCACTATTTTCGAGGGCAGCATTAAATGCTCTCAGGCACAGAAATCGAGGATTGTTAGTGGTTGTTATTTCTGCACATTTCTTAGAAGGGATTTGCACAGAAATCGAGGCAGCATTATCACAGAAACCAAGACAGTATGCTGAGTGATTTGCGTTGGTTGAGATAAGTTGATTTTTTACTGTAAATGAATGTCTGATTTTTCTTGAAGATTATAATAAAAAGCTCTCTCTCTCTCTAACTGGTTTTCCCCGTGGGGGTTTTTCCAGGGCTTGATTTTGGCCAAAAATATCTGAGTCATTTTTTATGGTGTGATTGTTAAAATGTGTTTTTCAGCCTGTTAGTGTATTTTACTGTGTGTTTAATTGTTCAGTAAAATTTCATAAGTAACCTACAGGCAATGCAAAACCGGCTACAGGTGAAAACCATGAAATGCAACATAAACCAGCAAACAGTAAAACGTAGAATTTCTTCATGTTTCAAATATAACTCGCTTTGGTGAGCATGTATGAGTAATCTAATATACATACAACAAATTTGTTGCTAAAGAGGGCACATATAAGACATTTTTTAACACTCCATGCTCTAATTTTATTGTACCCTTCCCTTCATCTTGGATTTAAGTGTCATCTCCCATGTGAATACTTGGACCATTAGTAAGATTTAATGAAGAGAATGATTATTTGGAGGAAACCATGTGGTTGGAGGCTCCTAAATCAATGAGAAAGGAATGAGGTTTTAAAAATATAGCCTTCGGTGCATGGCATCTTTCATGATATTTAGTCTTGTCTCCAGAATCATTCTTCCTTTTGCCTTCAAGGAAGGAAATATTATGTTGTTCAATGAGTATTGGCATCTTATCTATTGTTTTATTCATAGAACATTTCTCTATATGGTTTCCTTTCTTACAGTAGGAGAACTTTCCCTTGTCGAACCTCTGATGTTTGTCCTTCTTAGAGCTCGAGGCTCCATCTGATGGATCAAACTCCTCCTTTGATTCAAATTTAGTGTTGATCTTTCTCTTTCCTTTATGCTTCCCCTTTGCTTTTGCATTCTTTGTCTCCCCAGCTAGGAGAGCTTGATTTTTTGAGGCTTTAAGGGCTCCCATCTGTATCATCTTATATTATTCCTGAATAAGAGATTCTGTGAAGGCATCAAGTGATGGCATCCACCAATTTGGAGTTTCCAGTCTCCTAGAGTGAAAGGTGGATACAGACACTGAGAATTATGGGCCAATTTTTCTCATAATAGAGAGCACCAATTGCTTATCCTTCTTGTCAATCCTACACTACTTGCACTGCATGACCAAGGAGTTGAATTTGGAGAATAATTATTGGATGGTTTTGAAATTGTTGGGTTGAAGAGAAATTAGCTCGTTCTCCATAATATGGCCTCTCAAATCATCCTTCTTACCAAACAATGATTTGATATTCTGCCATAGTTCTCTTGGATTTTTTAATCCATCACGGTGGAAGAGTAACTCCCTAGAGATATGAATGCACATTAAACCAAATGCTTCATCCAGTTTGTTTAGATACTTCGATTTCTCTAGAGGTTGTTGGGGTTCGACCTCCTTGCCCATAGTGACCCTGTATAGACCTTTGTTGCACAACACAATCTGCATATCAACCCTCTAATCAATATAATTAAAGGGTGTGAGGATCTTGGGTGTCAAGTCTACTGAATTCTCCATTTTGTAACTTCAGGAGCAGCACAATTCTTTTAAATTATTCTATTTACCTGCAAAAACACTTTTAATTCGAAGGAAAAACAATTCAATCAATCTATACTTAAACATGTGCACATTATCAGGGTGCTTCACACTCGGATAGAGTTCTCTGGATAAATCCAAAGGGAGAAAGGAACAAATACCAGGAATAATGTGGAACCCAGTTGCTTCTAGTGCATCAAAGGAATTTTCCAATGATTGAAGTTGGCCTAATTACCTACTCTAATACCATGTTTAATTTAGAAAATATTTAGTATCTTCAGGATAAAATGAACCTCATTGTGAAAGAAGGTTGAAGAAGGAAGAAGATATTTAATGTACAATGATCAAACAATCATGGTGAAATTGAACAGTCAAGAGGAAAATTTTTGTCAGCATAACATTAATCTCATAATAATTAATCTGTATGTAATACAATAATGATACAAATAAGGAAATTCGAATCAAAAAAATTGTCAACATAACATTGCTCTCATATTCATTAATCTGTATGTACTACAATGATGATACAAATAAGGAAATTCGAATCCACTAGGTGTGATTCAAATTCTATGACTTGGACTAACTCCAAAGATCACTGACTATGGGAAAATAACCACTTGAGACTCACTAGTGTAACTCCAAATAACTGAATCAATTTACAATCAGTTAACTGACCAAGGTAGGTGAGAAAAGGCGCCTAACCTCCTTAAATCATGCAAAGTGGATCTAGGCTAATTGATGTCCATCGGAGCATAACTCAACACAGACTAGGGTGAACTGATGGTGGGACTCCCAAGACTCAATCTGGGTTCCTAAATTATAGCGATTGGTCTCTAGAGCTCCCACACTCATGCAAACTAGCGAATCAGGTGGTAGGTGGGCCCTATATGACTTCCATATGGCACTAATGAAGTGGCGACATACTCCTAAGCTAGGAAATAACATTTAAACTATGGTGGTCAAGGGAGGATTATAATGAATCCTAACAGTCGAAAAGAGGGACAATTTTGGTGGAGGGGAGGCATAGCAAGAGGATGTTTTACAAGGCATGAGGGAGATGGAGCCAAGAGAAGCGAGTAGTCGGGGGTGATGGGGATTTAATGCATGGGAGGAGGGAATAGGATGTAGGAGAAAGGAGATGGATGCATGTGAAGAATGCAAGAGGGATGGCAAGCAATGGCATGGGAGGATGGGGCAAAGAATGGAAGAGTGGCACAGGAGTATGGGAGGACCGAATGGTAAGGCTTGGTGAGTGTGGGTGTGGGAGTATCGTGGAAGGGGTAACATTGCAATGTGTATTAGAGGATGTTGAGTAGGTAGTGCAAATGGGTATGGGATAGAATGGATTGATGGTGGAGGTATTATGTGGAATAAGGGAGGATATGGTGCTACATAGAGCTGGTGGAGAGGAGAGGTGAGGGAGGAGTGTGATGGAATAGGGAGTGCAGAGAGTTTAGGGAAATGAGAATGGGGCAATGAAAGAGGCAAGATGGAAGATTTTGAAAGAGTGGACCACAGAGATGAATCCAATCTCACCCGAGGAGCGAGACCACTTTGATACCAATGTAACACTGAGTCCATGTGTTATGCAAGAATCTCTAGATAATAAGAGATCCATCTTCATAATAAATAATACATATTGAATAAAATGATTGGTGATGAAATTATATAATTGGTAGCCACCATTTATATGGTTGGGCATCCCTTTTGAGTAGACACGTCCTCTTAAACCTAATATTAATTGTTTATTAATATTATTATTTTTATGATTTATTTATTATTATGTTGTTTATTATTTACTATTTATATTTGTAACATTAAATATATATTTTAATATTGTTTTCTACAAAAAACAAGTTGCTAACTCTTTATAATAGCACTTCAATTTCTATAGAATACTGGGTTCAAATCTACACGTTATTAGCATGTGTTGATAACAGGTAGTTACAATCATGCGCAAGAGATTTAAATAAATAATAATGCATTCTTTGTATAACTAAAAAATGAACATTTGTTTTGGGAAATTGTATTCAATGATCAATTAAATTCTTATGGCCAAAAACTTTCCCCAATTAAAAAAAAACAATATATGGTTCAAAGTACATTAAATGCATCTTTTCAAAACAAATGCAGTCATGGCTCAACGCCTGTTAACAATATTTAATTCCAAACCCTCTGGTGAACCGAGGGGATTCCCAATTAAGTAACTCACCATAACTGGTGAAGGGCAGTGTAAAACTTAAGTAGGTCCTTAGGACCCTGGGGCATGAATCGCCATACCCAATTCAAGAATTTTTCCAAGCCAAGATGAGAATGTAGCTTACCAAGGAGAAGCCCTAATAACTTGTAAATCTTAAACAATGATTTCCTTGGTTGTTGATTCCCTGCACACAACACAACCAAGAATCTCCCTAAATAAGAGTTCTTAATTAAATAATTGGAAAACAAAAATACAGTTGCTAATGCTGAATTAGGAAGTTTAACTTACCAAACTAAAATCCGAAGGATTTTGGAGAGAATATAGTTTTATTATTCTCCTCATTCTATAGAAAACCCTCTAGTACACATGAGAGTTATGTGTAATCAGCTGTGAACCAAGGAAACAATAAACAAAAAAACTAGGCCACAAACAACATGATCAAACCTTCTCACGAGTGCAAAAGGAAAGGTAAAGTAAAATGAGATAAAACCCTCGAGACTCCTATTTACCTTTTGGTGACCTTTCCAAGGTGGATTTAATGGATTTGTCTGGAAACAATCCATTGTGATAGTATCCAACTCAATTTTATAACCATTTCATAGTACTAGTTACTTAACCTTTGGATTCTTACTAGAGTGAGCCATCCTATGAACACTCGGATTAGGGATTTAAGGGTCAGGTTAGCGTTGGAGGAAATTTAAATTTAAAATGGGCCTTCCAAAAATAATACAAATTCCATGTCATCATGTATTATCCAATCAAAATACTTTAAAAATCAAAAAGAGAGCACCTCTTAAACAAATTTTTAATATAAATTTGGGGATAGGTATCATAAAAAACTACTTTTTTTCTTCGTATTTTCGACATATCTCCCTGTGTTTTTACTCAAATTTTGATCGAGAGAGCTCATTGGATGCGGAATTAAATTATGCATCCAACGAGTACCCACTCTACATACTTTTGACGGGCCCCTCTACCCCAAAAATAAGAAATACCTGAAGAAATGTGATGATGATGTCATCATCACATTTTTTCAAGTATTTCTTGTTTTTGGGGTAGAGGGGGCCGTCAAAAGTATGCTGAGTGGGTACTCATTGGATGTAGAATTTAATTCCACATCCAACGAGCTCTCTCTATTGAAATTTGAGTAAAAACACAGAGAGATATGTCGAAAATACGAACAAAAAAGTAGTTTTTTCTTTTCTTCCTCCAAAATTAATAAATATTATTTTATTATTTTAACTATTATTTTACTAATTTTCCTTAGGAGTCCCATTTTGAGTTGAAATTTCCTCTAATGAGGAAGTATCTATAACCCTTAGTATAACCCTTTAATAAATGTATTAACCCCCACCTCCGAGACCCCTTCTTAGTATCAAGGACTTACGGTTGTGATAATCCAACCTTCACACTACTTATATAGAGTTCAATTGGAACTTTAAGAAAGAAACACTTATGCAACCAAATTTTCAAGTTTAGAGTTAGGATTGAGTCTAACTAAGTAACCTTGTAAGTATCCAAAAGTCAACGGGGTGAATAACATTTATCATGACTAGAGCAATGGAAGCGAATTTTCCAAGGGTGTGTGCTCACCTTTCTAATTATTTGATTTTGCGTTGGAGGAACCTAAGATGAAACACTCTTAATCCATAACCGTTGGATGGTCAGTAATGAATATGTTATCCTTGCAACTAAGTAAATCGCATTCCCAAACTTAGATTGAAAAATCCTTATGATGGTTGGTAGCACATACTTCATATAATGATTGAAGGGTTGATGTAATGTAATCATAAGAGCCACTTAAAAAAAATTACTTTCCATTACATAAAGGTAATAAGACTAAGTCTAAATTGTGGTAAATTTTGTGGTATTGTTACAGCTAAGTTTTAATAATGAAAAAATGGGTTTAATATAAAAAAAATCGCCCAATAAATTTTCAAAACCCCCTAAAATTCGTCCATGGCGAAAATTCACCCCTAAAATCATCTATGATAACAATTAGATGAATGTAGATTCTAGTACTGACTTTTTTTGTTAATAAGAAAGCAAAGACACATTACTATGATTGTCTCAGATTTCGTGAAAAAAATGTATAATAGAATATGTTAGATCATGTTTTTGTTTTTCATCTTTTAATACTTTTGTTTATGATTTGAAGCGTGATTTTATTTATTTCTTCTAGAAAATTTTGTTTCTTAGGATACTTTGGATCATTTTCCTTTAACTTTCATGTTTATATAATTTCTTCGTTTTATTTTTCAAATTTTGGTTTGATTTATTGAAATTCGTAGTTGGAGAGCATTATAGAATGTTTATATGGATTAAAAGGTCTTAAAAATAACATAAAATCTTGATTAAAGTTCTTAAACCAAGATTAAACCTTTATCATAAGTTTAATTTTTTTTAAATCATTAACTCATACTTTCTTGTAGCACAAGCCCAGAAAAATTGCACACATGCACTACAGGAAAATTACGCAATTCAAAAATCATCATTTCTAGACCAGTTTTTTTTTTTAAATTCTCACACATGAAATGTCATTCATACTGGGTGATGGATTTGATACGTGTTTCCTCTAGAATAATCACTGTGACAGGTGTGAATATCATCATGAGGGTGAGTTGTGATGGTCTGTTGCAGAAGCAATGGAATAATGATGGTTGAACATAATGAGACAAATGAGCCTTAAATCTCATATTCCTTGAAGTGCACGTAGAGCAGATGAAGTTCGTGGCGAAAAATTAGCAGTCTGTAATCGAAATTTTGAAACAGGGCGAAAAATTAGGGCTTCAAGGAGCGGTCGTTTGGAGTTATCAAAGCAGTTAGGGAAGATTGGGGAATTGTTGTCCTGTTTTTCTAACCTAGGCCAACAACGGAGATTAAGCCCACACAAGTCGCTTAAAGTAGCTCCCGGTGTGTTTGAGATAGCAAAATCTCGCAGGTTATGGTCCTGCTACCAACTGAATTTTTCTCTTAAGGAGAAAATAAAATTTAGTAAAAATTTATCCTAATCTTATTTCTATTTAAATAAACCCTAAAATTATTTTTCTAAGACTTAAGTTATCCTAAAATTGCTTTCTTACTAAAAGTCTTTGATTTTGAGGATTTTGTATCGAATATTCTAAATTTTAAAAGACTTATAATTATTCTAAAATTAACCTAATTCTATTTAACAACTGTTAAATGTAAACTATACTTAAAATAACACTTACTAAATTATTCTATCTCAACTGAGAGCAATTTGAATATTATATTAATTATCAATTAATGTTTCAAGTAAACAGGAGGATAAATGAGTAAGATTTAAATGAAAATATTTAAATCATCCACACATAATCATTCTGCTATATATTTACTATGACAGAAAATTTAAAATAAGTAATTACTTTAAACTTTTTTCTGAAATATTCTTTTAATTAACAATTAATAAACAACAGTGAATATTTGAATGGAAGATAATGTTTATAATGAAAACATTGCAAAAATACAAATGAAATCAAAACAAACATAAATATGTATATTATTATGTATCGAATTTTTCAATAAAAATACTGATTAATTCAATTATAATAACATACTAATTCAAATAGCAATATTGTATTGACAGAATGTAATATTAGATAATGAATACAAGCATAACCAAGTATAACTGCATCAATAGTATAACTAGAAGATGATATATTGAAATATATTATAAAAGTATCCAAAAATAATACCGATAAACGATACCAGTCTGAGAATTTCCAGTCACATTCCACCTCTGAAGATAAAACCTCAGTAAGGGATAAAACTAGTACTAAAATAATATTTCAATGATGTTTTTCTTCCACCACTCCATCCCTTTGCCTTAAAATTACTAGTTTATATAACCCCACTAGTCTTTAAATTCATTTTCTTCATGAATGTTGTATTCAATACCATAGGAGTCCTATCCCTATTAAAGTGCATCGAATCTCTTCAAAAGACACCTGTCACAAATATTACTAAAAAAAACAGTAAAAAAAAAACGACTAGCCTGTATCATCTCCTGATTTAAGGGAACTGGCATATTCGTGGCTATTTTGAAATTCTAATCTTCAAGAAGCATCAATGTTTGCCAACTGTGATCCAAAAAATCATGTATTTGCCGAGGATAGTGATACCATGTACACCTGTTTAAACAAACATAAGAATGTTATTAAAACCAACTTCAACAGAAATAACAAAAAAAACAATAAATTATATGCGTTCCTGCAAAATATACGATTTTGCAAGCATGCACTTAAAAGCTTTTATTACCTGTTGACAGAGAGATAAACCATATAACCGAAAATAGAAACAATCATCAGTTTCTACTTTGTAAATTGATCACTCTTCTAGCTTCAGAAAGTTTAACTTTGAGCCTGATGATTACTAGCTTCTATCGATCTACTTGCTCAAGCAAGTGCTGGTTTGTGTATATCATTGGTTTTTTGTCTTTCTTGTATCGATTCTTCTTGATGTTCATGTCCTTCCATATATTAACCCAATTTAGTAATTCTGCCCTGAATGTTTTATTTTCTTCATCTTTCAAGGCTGCGTTTGCTTGACATTCTTTTAGTTCGTTTTTCAATTCTGCGATTTTGGTTTCATATACTCTGTCAAGGACCTGTTGGAGGGTTTCTTCTTCCTTATCATGACATGAATCATCTGACTGAGAAGAATCAAGATTATTTACATCTTGATCCGGTGATGGAATGCTCATAAACGATGGCTCAGGACCAGAACCACAAGTATCCATACATTATGGGCCAGATTCAAACTTACCTAACTCCGTAATGTCTTTGGCCACTGATTTTTCATGATTATTATCTATGAGAATAGGTTCATCTGTATGCATAGTTTTGGGAACCAAAGATGGAACATCATCCTCAAGATGGACAATCACTGGCCGAGCATTCTGTTGAGTGGTTGCAGGAATAGAGGTTGTAGGTGTGGTATTCATACTTCTAGTGATTCTTCTTATACGAACAAACACAAGACCTTTTGGCTCAAAATCCCCTTTGTCACAACAAACCTACACTAACTGTTCAAGTTTTCGCATGGATTCATCACCATGTTTTTGAGGAGTACATAACTCAAAGGGTTTTTCATACTTAACAGCATCAACATCTTCATTTTTGGTCAATCTACCCTTCATCTTTGTAGGTGTACTGAAGCGCTTGTCAGATAGGGATTGGCCCATGTTTGCCTCAACATAGCAGGGATCTTCCTTCATAATTCCATCCTTACTAGTACAAGTACCTATAGGTGGATTTGCTTCCTGTAGTTCTTTATCCCTTAACTCGGTCTTATGAACATCATCAACTTTGGATTTTAGTGGAGCTTTACGCTTCCTACGAGTTTTAGGGGGAGGGTTTGGCCAATACTGCGTTGGCCCTAGTTTACTTTCAACCAAAAAATCATCCCAAGATTTACAGTTAAGAGACAGTTGATGCTGGATTAAAATTTTAATTAGACCGTGGTCGAACAAACTCCTATCAGGATTACCTATGGTATTTTGCACCTAATGTGCCATTTTCTTCAGACTTTGCAATAAGTAAAATGGAATATTGAGCTTAGAACCTTTCAATGCTAACAGTAGTCGCAGATGATAATAATGCAGATGAGAAAATTGGCCATCACAAGATACATAGCTGACTAAGATTTCATAAAATGCTCGCCATTCTGGTTTTAAAAATTTAACCAAAACCCCAATCTTCAACTTTACATTGGCAGGTAAGGGCAACAGTAAAGACTGACATCTCTTCTTATCAACCTTTCCCCCTTTAAACCATCGCTCTCTAGTTTGAGGAAGCTTCGTAGCTTCTGCAATCTTATCTTCATCAATTATAAACTTGAAATCCCCAATCTAAGCTACATTTTCCTTAAAACTCATAGCAAATTGTTTGGTAACCTCCACATTATGGCCACTAAAACATCTGAAGAACTGACCCCATCCAATCTTTTCTAATAATAGAACAGCTTTATCGTCAGCTTCAACCAGTTCAGGTCCTGAAATTTCAAATCGGCTGAGAGGAGCCATTGTTTCCTCACTACAACTCTGGTTATGGGTTGAAACGAATGAAGTCATGAAAATTGAAGGAATAGGCACCCAAGTATAAGACATTACGTGAAATGTCCAATCCTCAATTGATTCATATGTGACAGAGATGAGAACCCCAAGTTTGGCCATGTTAACCAAATTTGGAGATGATGAGAACAACAACCAGTGTTTTTGCTATGATAAATGGACACACTAGCCACGACTAACTGAAATTCTTCATAAAGCAGTATGTAAAAGAAAATTTCAAACTCTAACTAATCCTTCATATCAGAAATTATTCGATTCAGGGATTATAAATCAAAACATTAATAACACCCAGTCTAGAATGATGGGATTGTACAACATCATGAATGGGAATGGCTATCAGTCATATATGAAATTGAATTCTACTGATACGATTTCATCATTAAACCCACAGCTATCAATTAAATTTATAGGTGTTAACTAAATCCTCATATCAATACGAATTCAATCTTTATGCAGCGATCCTTGTAACATATGTTGTCCATTTGGCCATACGAATCATGTATCTTAATTATAACTGTCAATTGGTAATCACCCCAAATTACACGTGGAAGGCAATCGAGTTTATTAACAGGATGATGTGGAGTTACCATAACAGTCCGTAATGTTCTTAAGATTTCTGAAATGCTACTAACTAACGATCACTATTCACACTCAAACCATATATATATATATATATGTAGTTTTATTTCGAAACATAGTTTTAAATACTTTATGAAATCCTAATCACTTATGACCCAAAACTAGATGTGATAGGATATAAAGCTCATAAAACTATTATGGTTATAGTTATGTGACACATGAAAATTTTGAAATAATATACATTTATTTGCACTCTCGCTATTTCGTGTTATATATGTACAATTTTTACAAGCAATGATATGATATTAAAGATTAAGTTATATGCGAAATATGAACCTTAGGTTTAATGAAAATATATTTTTAATTAATAAATCACCTTTAGTTATAGGTATTTCAAGAACTTATAATAAAAAATAATAAAAACCAACTTCCAAACAAATTCAAAATGTATCTTCATTAAAAAACTAATTAGCATACTATACTTTTAAATCTCTTAAATCAATATATATAATCAAATGATAAAATTGATCATATATGAAATTTACAAGACTGACAGCTACTAATTTGTCAAATTCATGAAAGTGTTTTCATAAATTTCTAATATGACTCTTAACTTTTCTATAATTGAGAGTACCTTCAGAATCGAAGATTCTGAAGGCACTCTTTTATAATCTTTAAAAACTAATTCATAGAAGAGAGCTGATCATTTTCATCTCAACAGAAAAAATGAAGGGGTTGTTGCTGACTGCCAACAGGAATGCAATTGGACACCTAACAGTCAAGAAAACACGATTCCAACACCTAGATTAATCACTTTGACAAGTAGGCTGTGAATCGTTACCTGAGTTCATAAATTTGGGATTTTTCAAAGTAGAGGACTAATGATAAAATTGATTGAAGATTATTAGTTTATAAACTGAATTCTTACTAAATGACGAATTCTCTGTCAATGGAATTAAAATATTTATCAGTTTAAATGAGAGAGTTCAGTATAGGGTTTATGGTTTCCCAGTTCAGCATTGTCTGTCAGATTGTGAAGACTTGAAGAGATACAGAGTTTGTTTTATTGACATTAGCTATTTGACAATTGTTCAAGATGAAAAGAAGTAGTAAGACTAATAGAGTAGAACCTTCAGACATGAGTTGGGTTCAAACTTTTCTAGATTGTGCAAAACTATTTGCAGAAGCAGGGTGGTTAGTGTTTCTTGAAAAGACTGAAGGTCATCACTTAGAAGTCTCTTATAAATTCGTTCAATGTTTGGATAAGGATATAGTGTCTTTTGATACTAAGTTTAAACTGACCAGGGAATTGTTAGCAGAAGCAACAAGAATTTTAGATGAGGGTGAATTCTGGTTCAAAAAAGTGCCTTTCACTTTTGATGCTCAGAGATATCTACTTCCAGATGTAGTAGTAGATTGGGGAAAGGGAGTACCTATTCAAAATTTTAAGCCAGAATGGATAGAGCCTATCAAAATCCTACAAAGCTATATCACTTGTGAAGGGAGATTTGCTTTTGTGTTTAAGTATCATTTTAGATTCCTTCAACATCTCAGTCATGAATCCAAAATTAATCTCCCATTATTCTTTTTGAAAAGTTTACAGAAGATGTCAAGTAGGGTGAAAGAACATCAGGATCATACCAAACAATCAGTATTTCATCATTGGCTTATTAAACTAGTTATAAGCATTGTACTTCAGAAAAGAGAGCAGACATGGGAATATTTCCTGTTTTGGTATGGTTTCCAAACAGAGAAGGAAGAGCAGTTTCATAAGAGACAGTTAGACAAAGGTCAGAGTTTGATCAAGAAACTTACAAAGAAAGTCACAGTCAAAGATGAAGAAGCTGGAAGATGAAAACATTGACATTGAACAGCAAATTAATGTTGAGGAAAAGAAAGTTTCAAAGTCAAAGGTGAAGGAATTTGATCCTGTAGAAGATGCTTCTCCTAAAGAACTGAACCAAATTGTAAATGAAGAGGTAAAGAAATAGGAACAAACCCTTATTACAGTACTCTCTGAAGAAGAGGAAATATCTTTATCTAATGAATCTAGGGTTCATACCACTGATAAAGATAGTGTTCATTCTAAACAGGAGATACATGCCCATTCTGAATAAGAGACAGTGTCATGAAGGAATAAAATGAAAGTTGTTGAATCAGATTCAATTACACATCAAGGGAAAGCTTTGAAAATGTTAGGAGAGGTTAGAGCAGTTTGGAGGCCCAAGACAAGGCCAAAGAACAAACTCAGGTTAAATATGAAGAAGCTCCTAAACCCTAAACTGGCTGAAAGGAAGATTACAATAATTGAAGATTCATCATCTCAGGAGAAATTAGAAAACAGTGAAGATGAAAACAAAAAGGTTATGAAGGGTAAAAAACAAATAGTTTCAGAAGATAAACCAGTGTTCACTGATACCAAGATCTCGAAAATTTTCATGGAGGTTCAAGAGAAGATGATTCTAGAACAACATCAAAATGAATTCAAGAGTTCTTGTATAGAGAAAAGAGAGGTGACTAAAAGATCAGCTCAATGCAATATTGAAGCTGAGGAGCATTCAGAAATTCCTGTGACCTTGACAGAGCATATAAAGGAGGATGAAGAAATATTCAAGAAGCTGAAAATCCCATGGATGCCAGAAGGGATGCAGCCAATGGTAGAAGGCAAATCCATTGATTCTGAAAATGAAAATCTGCAAAGGAGTATTAAACAATACAAGCATAAAATTGAGTACCTACATGAAAGCAATGAAGGATTAGTGACTGCAAATAAAATACTACGAGAAGATCTGGAAGAAGTTAATAGTCACTATTAGGAATTGATTTCAGTTTCTAAACAAGCTCTTAAAAGAAAAAGACAGACAGAGAATCATTTTTCAGAACTAAAACAAACTATCTAGGAGCTGACACAGCAGAAAGAGGAGCCGACAAAAAGAGTTGCAGATTTGGAAGCAGACCACTAGAAAGCTAGAAGGAAAGCCCAGGCTTTAGAGGGAATTGATTTTTTAGCAGAGGCAACAAAAGAATTGTAAAAGTACTTTAGGAAGAGCATTTATTAGTTAGTTTCAAAAAGTTATTTCATTTTTTGTACAATGATAGTTTATATTGAACAATTCGATCGATAACCTAAAGTAGTTAGGGTTCAGTTATGTAATTGTTTTTGAAGGAATAGGATAAATGTAAGTCTGAAAAAGGACCAAGGGTTTGATTTTTGTTACAAGGGGAGGCTATCAGGCTGTGGTTTATGAGCTAAGTGTAAAGACTCTTATGTGTTTTTTATGACTGAATTATGAATATATGCAACTATATTCCCTTTTATACTTTTGACTAGTTTCATTTCTAATTTGTGTTAATTATTCAGTTGGTATACTCATTTCTTGTTTAAGGTTTTTATGCTTGAAATGCTTGCTAACTATGGGTGGAACTCAGTACTATGATTATTATGTTTGGATTATACTTTATATGTTATACATCTCAGTCTTTCAAATGCTCATGATTTAGTGTTTGCTTTGGTTTCATGAAGTTTCTACCCTCTTGTCTACAAACTGTACAACCAAAACCCTAGAAAATCATATTTTACTTTATTGTGTTTATTGAGATTGTGTTGGCTTGTTCTTTTGTAGTCTGAGAACAATTTCTGGCACTAACAGAATACAACTTCACCATAACAATTATTCAAAAGTACCAAACTTATCTATGTATTTACATCGATATAATTATTTTCACAAACATTGTTAAATTGAAAATAAATTCATAATTAGAAAATAATTTATAATAAAAAGGTATTTATAAAATATAAAAATATCTTTAAATATGATTTTTTTATAAAATGTGTTTTTTTTTAATACGAATATTCATATTTTTTTAACTTAACTACATGTTATTTACAATTTTAAAAATGAATCTTAACCTTAATCAATAACATTGACATTCATGTGATAGTTGATCAAGCAGCAGGAAACCCAAGGACAAAGAACTCGAAGGGGGGAGGATCGAGTGGGGTTTTTCTGAAGGAAGGATTCCATGTGAAAGTATGGAAGAGGGCAGCGAGGGAGGCATGGGAGCCTCCTGAGTTCCTGAAGCAGCCAGCTTAACGATCAGAGACATCTCGATCGACCTGGATCTAAACAGTGCGGAGAAACCGGTTGTTAGGAATCCAGAGCAGTGCATTCTTAAATCGGCCCTGATTCCAACCATGCATGTTAAATCATCCAAGATACGGGAAAAGATCCAGTTCATGCATGATCACGCGCTTATCAGGATGTTTGTGGGTCTACAACCATCATAAAAAACCCTAGTATGGTGGATCAACTCGACATGGAAACCAAAGGGGAACTATGATCTCCAGTTGGGATCAAAATGCTTTTTTACCATTTCCCTCTTAAATTTGGAACATGGGAAGAACATCCTAGATGGGGGGCCGTTCCTTTACTACTCTATGGGCCTTTTCTTACGGCCCTAGAAGGAGAAGTTTTTCCTAGAAAAGGAAGACATGAAGGTGGCTCCTGTGTGGATCAAACTGTACTCCTTGCCAAGTGAGTATTGGGATCCAGAAATTTTGGAAGATCTAGGGAACACCCTCGGTAAATTTTTCAAAATATCAAAACAAACTCGAGCTCAATGGTATACGGTGTAAGAAAGAATATGCATTTACATGGATCTATCTAAAGATCTACCAAAAACAATCTGAATGACATGGGAGGATGAAGATTGGCTTCAAACCTAGACTACGAGAAGATCCCCTTTTGATGTTGAAGATGCCATGAATATGGGAATCTATATAGGGATTTCCCCATGAATAACCCAAAGGCAGGAGGAGGAATAAATAAGGAGGAGCAGAAGGATTAGGGTTTCACTAAGGTCCCATTAAGGAAAAGTGGGGCAGAAAACAAGAAAATCAAGACATCCACAAAAATCCAACGGTCTCTAACAAATTTGAGATCTTGGAAGATCTCATAGAAGATAATGAAGGAAAAAAGACAAAGGAGGAACAACAAGACAAAACCC
The DNA here is from genome assembly GCA_001517045.1 of Pseudotsuga menziesii. Classification (NCBI taxonomy): domain Eukaryota; kingdom Viridiplantae; phylum Streptophyta; class Pinopsida; order Pinales; family Pinaceae; genus Pseudotsuga; species Pseudotsuga menziesii. The sequence goes on from LPNX010764806.1 coordinate 309,370, forward strand.
CCCAAGAGACGGTGGAACATGCTATTCATATGGAAGAGGAATTGACTCAAGGAAATCAGATGAAAGAATATTGTGAGATAGGAGATGAAGTAGAGGATATTGATATTGGAGACCTATATCTTGAAGGGATTGAGAAGTCCTGTGCAAACGTGGAGAAGGGCTATGTTCCATAAGAAAAAGTAATTTTGACCTCTTTCTCTTTCTTGTCTCGACCTGCAGTTCAAAAATAACATAATACCAACAAGAAACCAAAAGACATCGACCCAACAAAGCAAGCTCAGTCAGAAACTCCCATGGGAAACGCCCGCAAGGCAAGCGCAGTATCACCCAAGATATCTTAATGTGTAACTACAAGAACCATGTTTCCATAGTTGGAGAGGGGTTGTAATCCCTTGGCGCACAGCCAAATCGCTTGACAAAGATAGGTGGATGGAGTCTATTACTCTGCAACAGACATGCAACTATGTTCCACAACCGATGCATGACACAACCTTATCCTTAACCACTTAGCAACTGGCACAATCATGCAACCCAGTTGATTCCTTATACTTGACCGATAGTATGCGACTTATATTATAACATAGAAGCTTGACCATGAATCATACATATCATGCCTACAATGCTTTAGCCATTCATTAATTCATTTACCGATTGTTCATACTGTGAAACATTCAAGAATAACTGTAACTGTAAACAATATAAGTAAGCAACCATTCACATAAGCATTCAATCATTCAACAACATCCATCCGTTCGAAACAGGAAATTAACGTGGAAACCCATCTAGGAAAAACCACCAAGGTGCTCACCATCTGACATGAGAAATGTCTATAGCACCTTGCAGCCTATGACCTATAGACTTTTCTTAAGATATGTCTATTTGAATCAATCTCTTCTTGCTCTCATGCTCTCTGGCTTATTGCTTATATCAACTCCTACTAATACACACACAACCTGGATCGACTCGTGTACTCGACTGTCTACGCACTCAGCTACATACCTCCGGCTCAACATCCTTCTACTTCTTCTAGACTCCTCTTCTAAGTCACAATATTGAAGCTAACTGAACCTACTTCTTGAAGCTACCTCTTCAAGCTAACCCTTATACAATTTTCTCCTACTTATAGTATTTACAAGATCATGCAGGGTCGACTGAGTACAGATCAGTTATTACAAATGCAAGTAGCTACATAATATCTGCAATTACATTGATGACAGGCCAAAATTGCCTGCAAAACTCATGCATTACATTAACCACAGCCTTAACTAGCTGCAGAAATGTCTTTCAGTCTTCTTTACTAGTCATAACTATTACGGCGAGAAATTCCTATGGCTTGGGGTACCACAACAGACAGCTTGACTCCAGAAATCAATCCTTTCCAATATGCAATAGAAATTAAAGATCTAATACTAAAGGATCATACCTCGTACCTTATTTCGGACAGTTGAAGTAGATCTGCATTGAGCTTTTCAACTTCAGCTTGAATTGATAGATTACTTCCTCAACAACAAGTAAACAATACAAGCATACTATATATATTGGTTTTAGATCTATTCTAGCATATATAATCAACAATGTATAAGCATTTGAAATCATCCCATGGATAAAATATTCATTCAAACATACATTATTGGACAGGAAAAGATATTTCTATTAATATAAAATCAGAGATTACAATGAATACAACCTCTGTTGGCACATCTGCGAATCGGATAAACTGAATCCCCCACTTGGGCCTCCACCACCTCAATCCTCCATCTCTCGATAGCAACCTCACAAGCAAAAGGCAAGCTTGGGAAGAACACAAAAGTGCTCCAAGGGACAAAGGGATGCAGACTCAAGCATAAGTTCTGCCAACAATGGACTATAGTTTCTTTGCTCTCAGTTCTCTCTTATGCCTTCAATGTACCAAAGAGTTCCTTATATACCTTTTCAAAGGGGTAATGAAAGGTTGAATCCAAGCGATCTCAAGGCATATGGAAGGCCAGGAGTCAAGTGAGTCAGATCCATGTCAAGGAAACTCCAAAAGGATTTGGATTTTGTACACATCCCGATGTATGCGGTTTTAGTGGTCAACCTCGCGCATTTATGCGATTAGAGGTTTAAAAGTCGCGTATATGGATTTTCACATCTTTTTAGGGATGGTCAAGGAAACATCAAAGGACAAAAAATGGTCCAAGGGGTCTAAGGAGTCTGCAGAGGAACAGGGGAAAGGCCATACAAGTGTGATTCACTTGGAAGGGTGAATCAGCTATAACAGATGCCCCATAATGTGTGAGGTCGGAGGGGTCATATGATGGCCGAAATACATTATAAGTCCATCCCAAAATTGGAGTAATAAAGGATCCCAAACGGAAGACCAGCCACCAAATCAGCATAGTACAATGATACGACTCTGCACATACATATAGCAGTCCCGGATACATAAGAGTACAATGGCCATGAATAAGCATGATACAAGATATCACATAAGTGGTCATTGCCATGTACAATATACATAGATCAGAATCTCCATGATGTAGATATATAAAGGACCATGATCTCCAAAATGGTTGAAGACATACAATGGATCAAGATCTCCATAATAGTTGGAAATGTCTGAAATTTACTAGAATCAAGTCATGAGAGCTAAAATCTCATGAACACTGGCACGATCAAGGAGGTAGCATATAAGAGATGCCACCAATTTGGAAGGTCTTCTACACAAACCACTATGAGTACATGTCCTACTATGTGAATAGAGGTCTCGAGGTCAAACATCGTATTCAATCATCTGATTACCGGTCATTGATGTATATCGTTAGCAGACACGAGATCACCCACCGATAATGAAAATGGGAATCAAGGTACTAGAGTGCAAACTAGCAAGTGTGAATAAATGTGTTGAGGTCGAACACTTGAGAGGATCCATCGATTAGGGGACATTAATGTATTCCCAAAGACTGTCGATGGTGAGAGAACCTGCCACTGATGACTGCAAGTCTCAAGGCACTCAAAATGACTCTAGATTCCAATCCCGGAATAAATGATCTGAATTCGATGAGATGAAATCCGCTGGAAGGAGGGCATTAAGGAATCCCCCATCATCTAACATGAGGTACTCAGCAAAGCTGTATAATGTGGAAGGACTCAATCATAAGGTGCACGAACCAGTAACTTTATCGGGAATTCCCGACATGCAAAGTCAAGATAACTGAGGAACGGCCGACTCAGGTTTCAAATTCCTTCAAACAAGAGCATAACGGTGTATGGTGACTGAATAAAGGTAGCATAGACCCGATATACAAACTGAGACATATCTGTGACACAAGAGGCATCGACCGAGGCTCCATGGGGACTGGAAGCTTAACCAGTCGGTGGAGATAAACTCAGATAAATGAGTACAGCTCCTAAAGTCAAACTATAAACCCAACCAATGGATGTAATATATAGTGATCTGTTTGAAGGCAACACGACTCGACAACTGCCAAAGATAACATCTTTCCTTATCCGGCTTTTTGGTTTTTTAATTTTTTTGGACTTTTTCAAATATTTAAAAAGCTTGAAAAAGAATAAAATGACTTTATAGTTACAGACTAGGAGGAGACGAATTTCATAGGGGCAAACAAACTAGTTCCAAGCAGTGGAACATACCTATGCTCAATGCAAGGATACATGTGTAGGGTATCGACACTCGAGGGAAAATCCCCTCCTAGTAAAAAGGGAATCAAGCTATAAAGGATATATAAAATGGCTCTGCATGGCTAGACATGAGACAAGCTTAGGCTATATGGCTGAAACGCAATGTCAGGGAAGCCGGCATAAAGCTCAATAAGGCGGGCAAATCTTATGCTAATGCAATTACAACTTGACATAAGGGAGTCCTGAGGGAAATAGGCCAGCAAAAGATCAAGAGGAGTATGAGGCTCTTGCGAAATGTCATGGCAATACTATACAATGGACTCCCACACCCTAAAGGACAAAACGTCAGCATGGGAACCAAATGCAGACAAGGTGCTAACTAGGGTACCCATGTAAGGTCAATCTCTACCACTCATATCATGCCACTTCTAAAACAACAAGAAGGCTCTGTGACATAATAGACTGGGTTCGTACCTAAGGCTATGATGAAACGGTCATAAGGTCATGAAAAATTAAAACGGTGATGAAACCTAACCTATATGCCAGTTTAGACAAGATACCTGAGATCGGTACGAATGGGTCAATCCAACGGTTGAAACGGCACTCAAAAAAATCTCCTACATCAAGAATTAGGTCAAAAATGGTCCAAAATGATTAGAAATAGTCCAAACTATAGGAAAGGGGGTAAAAATTTTCAAAAATTTGAAAATTTTCTATAAATAGTAGAAAATTCAAAACATTATAAAACATTTGAAATTTTTACCCAGTTGAGCTCAGATTTTCAACAGCGAATTCCAGGAGATCCAGCCGATGGAATCCACTACCGTTTCTTCCAGGTACTTACCCATGCTCTTCTCTTCCATTTCAATGCATTTTTTTATCAAATTCCATGGTCATTTGAGGTTTCTAGGCCAATCTAAAAAGGGCGCTACAACCCACGTAGAATCGAGGGTTTTTCCGCATATAGGGATGGCTATACGTGGAAAATGCCCACGTACATAGGTGACTATTTTCCAAACAGTCACGTATGCAGCCGCGCATGATATTTTTTAAGTAATCTGATTGGAAAACTTGCAATTTTTTGTGCAGGATGGTCCTAGAATGGAGGGAGCATGAACATGGTGATGTAGAGGAGGCAGTAAGGGTCAATCTAATGGCTCAACAAGCTCTACGTGCATGTGGACTCTACAAGTTTTGGTGTCTTTGTGGCTTGAGGGCCAAACCAAGACTATTGCAGATGTTGGTGGATTACTGGGATCCAGAATCAAAATCCTTCCAGATAGATGGGATGTCCCTCACCATAGAGGTGGAGGACATATACTTTATTACTGGACTTTCCTGACGGGGGGAAGTAATGAACCTTCGTTCTCGCGGTGGGCCTGGAGGTGGCCTGACTATCGATGAGTACATTGTGGTGTACTGCTATCCAGACACAGAGAAGGTGGGGAGTCAGGTCCCAACCAACTCTATACAGGTGTTAGGAATAAAGGCCATTCTATTGACATTGGGCAGGATAGCAGGTTTGGCTTCACTCCACCAGGCCTCGCGGCCTCTAATTTTCTATGCAATGGAGTGCATGAGACCCACCGTCTATGACTGGAGCACTACACTACTGAGCAACATGAAACATCATCTCAGTGAGTGTAAGGCAGGCAGAGTGCGGAAATTTGGGTTTAGAAGCATATTGAGCACGTTTTTCTTTGAGCGTGTTCCAGGATTGAGCCCTAGAGTTGACTTTCCTCTCCATGGGGTTCAAGATCCAGCCCAACGGAGTTGGGCAGATGCGATGCGCAGACTGGGGGGAGGTAGGGTGGCCAATTCCTATCCAGCTGATTTCTTTCTGTGGTGGTGATGACATATAGTTGCCATCAATGACTACCCCTATGCGGGGATAGATTTCTGGGGGGACCTGGACATGTTGCTACCACTAGGATCAGCATACTGTGACATAGGTAACAAATCTCGACCCTCTCTTTAAATTTTTGAGTTATTTAATTTTTTTTTGTTTTTTGATTATATGGAATCAAAAGACATATTTTTGTGTGACAATACATAGTGACATCTACCATTTGTATGCATATGTGGGACCACGGCAACCTGAAGGCTTCCCTCGTCACAGACGAAGGGGAAGCGAAGATGATATCACGGGTGTGGATGCGGAGTGAACGCTCTAGAGAATTCATACCAACTTTGTTAGGCTGACACACAGGATTCCCATGGCGCAAGTCAAGGACTTGCCTGAGGCTATGCAGCACCAGGTGGTGGGTGTACCATGAGCATGGGTGTGATTATTTCGACAGCTAGCTAGAGCCGTAGTGACCTTCCATGATCACAACCCCCCTCCTCCTCCACAAGCTTAGATACCTAGGAGTTATACATTTTTTACTACCATGTATTATATTTTTGTGGCTTGAGAGCCCCATTTTTGTATCATGACACTATGTATTACCACATTTTGGATGTTATATAAAAAAAATTATGGTGATCGGTTTATTTATTTACATGTGTAAAAATTTGTGTTTGTGATGAATTTATTGTGTATGAAACAAATGCCAATGTAACACGTAGTTAGCATATGAGTCAGCAACTTGATTATTAATTCTTAGAATATGTATGTATGTTATATTGTCAAATTACTGTTCTAATAATCTCGCATGTAAGAATATTCTTAATAACGTCGGATCTATAACATGGTACAAACCAAAGCTGTGACACTACCAACTCTGAATCAAGATGTACCTAAAGAGAAAGAATGCCATGTAAAATTGCATCCCGTAAAAGATCAATAATGGCACTATATTCATCCACATTGTTTGAAGATGGCCGCAAACATACACCTCCTGAAGACAGTACCTGACCCATAGGAGTATAAATCATCGAAGCAACAGAGGCTGAGTGTTGAGTGTGATGGCTCGCACCATCTGTGAATCCTATGTAGGTGGAAGATTCCATTGACATCTGCCAAAATAAACGGAAACTAATCACAAACCCAATCACGATAAGAAAAAGACCTAACTATGCAAAACTGTACAATAATATACAATAACTAGCCTTGGCTGAAAATCATGCATAGTACTTCTTGAGATAGAGCCCATTTCTAGGCTCCTCCAAGGTCGTTCCTTCATAATCCACTAACTCACAACAACCCTTCTCTAACACACGTTTGACGACGTAAGGACCACGCCACATGGGGTTAAACTTTCCTGCCCCCAAGGTTTCCTTCGGTTGATTCCACAAAAGTACCAAGTCTCCCTCACTAAACCTCCTTGGATGGACAGACTTATCGTACTGGACCTTTACGTGACGTTTATTTACTTCTAGAGCCACTAGGGCATCTTGACGCTGCTCATCAAGTTGCTCAAGGTGGACCAAATGCTTCTGCAATCGTGAAGTGTCTGGTAAGAGTTCTACGGCTAGCTTCAAAGAAGGAATATCTCATTCAACTGGCAATATCGACTCCACTCCATGTAGAAGTTGATATGGAGAAAAACCCATGGCAGTCTTAACAGTGGTTCTATACGCCCACAAAGCAGGATATACCATAATGTGCCAATTATTCTTGCTCTGTGCGATGGTTCGTTGGAGAATGGATTTGAGTGATTTATTCACTACTTCTACCTGTCCATTCACTTGAGGGTAATAAGAGGAGGAATGTTATTATTTGTACCCTAGCTTGGATTCCAACTCTTCCATCATACGATTCTGAAAGTGAAAGCCATGGTCAGTGACAAGCTCTTTCAGAATCCCAAACCGAGTAATAATCTGGTTGAATACGAAGTGCATAGTTATCTCACCATCAAATTTAACTGTAGGCATAGCCTCATCCCATCTCATGAAGTAATCAATAGCCACTATGATATGATGATGTCCCCCAGCTGAAGCTGGGTTGCAATCCATAAAATAAAGCCCCAACTTAGTGAAGGGACCAGTGGTGATGATGGGATGTAACGGGGCAGGTTTTGAGTGCATATTACGTGCAAACACATGGCAAGTGTGGCACCTCTTGACCGCATCAACACGATCTTTAAAGATCAACGGCCAAAAATAACCCGCTCTTAAGCTTTTTTGGGCTATATAAATCCCAAATAAATGACCACCACATGCCCCTCCATGGCAATCATTCAGCACTACCTCAGCCTCTTCATGAGTTAAACAACGTCATAAAATGGAATCTACCCCACAGTGGTATAAAGTGTTATCCACTATGAGGTAATTCTCAAACACATGACGTAATCGTCCTCGTTCATCCCGTGAGAGGTGAGTAGGGACCTTCAATGTTTGTAAATATATAATGATATCCCCATTCCATGGGTCTAAATTTGAGATTAAGAAGAGGTTTTCATCGACAAACGTATCTTCAGAAACCAACTCCTCAGCCTCACTTGGGAAATCCGATATAAGATCTTCAAAAATTAATGATTTCTTCGACTTTGTCGAAACAAACTCAAGATCGAATTCCTGCAGGATGACAATCCATTTATTATATTTTCCCCCAATCATTCTTCGAGTGAGGACGAATTGAAATGGATTGACATGGGCTACAACCAAGGTCTGGCGAAGGAGAATATAATGTCTCAACCGTTGAACCGCATGTACAGTAGCTAAAGCAAGCTTCTCAACATGAGAATAACGAATCTCTGCGTCAATAAGGTTCCGGCTCATATAGTATATGACATGCTCTTGGAGCTCCTCATCCTCTTGAACCAAAACCATACCAATCATCTCTATGGATGTGGCCACATAAAGTAGAAAATCAGGGCTATAGTCCGGGGGACTAATGACCAGGGCCGATGCTAGGGCTCGCTTGAGTGCATCAAAGGACTCCTGGGCTCGCTCATCCCAAAAAAAGGCGGTGTCCTTCTTCAAAATATGCATGAATCCTCTAGTCAAATTGGAAAAATTGACAACAAATCTCCGTAAGAAATTTTCCATTCCTTGCAAACATTGAAGATGACAAATATTTTTCAGGGGAGACAACTGAAGTATTGCCTCAACCTTCAAAGGGTCAACTCTTATACCCTCTTTAGAAACGATGAATCCTAATAAGTGACCTGACTTCACACAAAAGATGCACTTATGAGGATTTAACCTAACCAAATAATGGCGACATCTTTCGAATACCAATCTCAAGTGATAGGAATGATGCATTCCCATACGAGAATGAGCAGCAAGGTCATCCAAAAATACTTCGATAATTGACTTGAGATCATGGAAGATCAAGGTCATTTCCCATTGAAAAGTAGCTCCAGCGTTCTTAAGGCCAAAAGGCATTTTTCGATATGCAAACGTTCCCTAAGGACAAATAAATGCAGTCTTATGTTGGTCCTCAAGTTTAATTTGTATCTGATTATATCCGGAAAAGTTGTCCATAAAGGAAAAAACCTTGCTACCTACACACTCATCCAAAATCTGATCAATAAATGGTGTGGGGAAATTATCCTTAGGACAGGCACGATTCAAATCACGGAAATCAGTACATATGCGGATTGCTCCCTACTTCTTGTCAACTGGAATGGGGTTTAAAACCCATTCCGTCAAGGGAACAAGATAGATAAAACCAGCTTTCAACATTTTCTCTATCTCTGCCTTAATCGTGGGTGCTTTCCTAGGATTCACCGCACGCAAGCGTTGTCAAACAGGCTTAGCATTGGGATAAGTCTTAATCTCATGTTTGACAATACGAGGGTCGATTCCAAGCATTTCATCGTAAGACCAAGCAAATATATCACGAAATTCTTTAAATAGCTCGGTGTATTCTAGAATCTCAGCATGGGAACATTCTACCCCAATTTAGACATTCTCTATCCTGCCAGGATCTCGAGAGATATTGATAGGAATCATTGAAGATATGTTTGTCATGTTTCCATCAGCCATTGGACCAGGAGAGCTTAATGGAACCATAGGACTACCAACTCTCTCACTAAGAACTACCCCAAATTCCTCATGCTCCAAGTGGTCAAGCTCGAGAAGAAAATAAGATCTATGATGGAGTTCTTCCCATGGTGGCTCAACTCCTGACATGGCCTTAATAATCGCTTCATATGAAGGGAAAACACTATCAAGGTAGTCGTGTGCATGAGAAGACTACACTGCCCATGCTGGCAGCACATAAGGGTCCTCCTCCTCCATTCGTGAAGAGGAAGGATTGGGCTCTACAACACACTCAAGATTAGCTTGATAAGCTACCATAGTCACAGGAAATGGCACGTTCATCACGATGGGCTCACTCGGAGTGCTCGGTGTAGGAAGACTCCAAGGATATTCCATATGATGAGTGCGAAAAGACATTGATCTCATAGATGTTGAAGCCTCACCGGAACTAGACCCTATCATAAGGATAGTGTCACATCCCCATGCCTCCGACCGGCAAAGAGGACGCGATCTCCATGGCTTAAACCACCCGGGCTGAGTGCTCCATGAACATGTAAGGGCTTAAAAATTCATAAACAGAATGCTTAAACATACACACATGAACATTTATCATGCACATATGCAATCATCTATCATACACAGTGGAAACATCATACATTTAAGCCAGCATTCATTCAACATGTTCATTTCATATTCATTAACAGACATTACAGTTGGAGAAGTAAAATGGACAGATCACTTATATTATGAAGAACTCCTTCCGCAACCAGTTACATCGCTGCAACGTTCCACCCAACCATAGGCCAGCGTGCTCCTTAATCTCTTAGCAGCGCTGCCACCCCCGAGCTGGGCATGATTCTCCAAGGAATAAGGGAACAAGCAGGCTTACACATAGCCAGGGATACACAAAACATAGCCAAGCCAACACAGTTGGGTTTATCAAGCCATTAGGGAGTTAGAGAAGGCAGATTGCTATGCTGGTGAGCTCATTACAGAGCCAAGGACACCTACACCAGAACTAGCCTGACCTCTAAGACACCCATTCACACCCAACACAAGGAATCAATCCCTTCTCTGCTACACAGTCCCTCAGGCCCTGCATTCCCTTCCAGTGCTATTCAGGAGTGATGGAGAAGAAGGCCAGCCCTCTATCTTTGTTTATGTGGTTCCAGCCACCAGGTTTATCAAGCAGAACTAAGCCAACATCCCTGCTCCTCTCACAGTCCGAAGACCAAAAATTGCACGTATGTAATCAAGTCAACTGTCACAGCTTAAACAGGGAAAACAAATTCTGATTCATTATTGGCCCTATCGTGGCGAAAATGACTCTCAGGCGAATTTACAACATCCCCCAGCATGTAAGGAAGACCACAACCAATACAACCAACAACGTGGAAAACACAGCCTGTCCTGGGCAACGAAATCACCAAGAAAACATACACATACCGAGTTGGGGAAGAAATTACAGTCTCCCAACCCGTGGGTGAGCGTGAGCAACAATGCAAAACCCAAAATCGTCCCATGAGTACAGGATACGGCCACACTATTCACCAATCTACAGAGGAAAACTGCTGCATGGGTAAATCCAGCAAAATCATGTGCGTGAAGACCAAAACGGGAAGGAATCCCTCTGTGTGAGAATGCACATCAATGGAGAGGACGCGAATTTGTAGGAGAAAATCGTGTGGGTAAAACCCAGGGAAATTCCTGTGCGTGAAAACAGTGAGCATCCAAATGGGAAGTGTGTGAGGGTGAACAGCTACCAGGAGGACACGAATTTTTCAGTGCGTGGGTGCTCAGCAACTCATGGAGAGGAGAAGAATGTCTGCATGAGAGGTGATAGTCATTTTTCCTTTCCATTCATAAGTCAACTATGGGTGGCGTGTGCGTGGAGGCATGGACTGACAGTCCTGCCACCCCACTCCAAAAACAATTAACTGCCATAACTTCCCTCAGCTACCAGCAGAAATTATTAACTGAAGGTGGTTGGGATAAAACAAAATGAGAAGATACATGGGTTTTTCCCCCCTTTGGCTCAAGGTTTGACAAATCCCCCCCACATCCTTATCCTTGGGAAAATCATGCCCCATTCGATTTAGTTGCCGCGACTGTAGCTTGTTGTGTTCATTTAATTAATTATAGATGCATATTTACATGATGATAACCCAAAACGTATGCCGCATGCCCCGATATTCAATCGGTGACAAATTTAAATCCAAAACATAAGAAAATCGATCAATGGTGGGGCCTTGGCCTTTAACTCCACACCATGATCATTTACAATATACACATCATATACATCTAATGTAACGGGGTCAAAACCGGGACATTACAGATAGGTGCAGGGCAATTAAAGCTTCCCATGAGGGATGGATACATGCCCATGCCCACACTCCTAGTTTCCGGTTGAGAGTGCTCTACAATCAGGATCGAAGCTCCTGAGGATGCGGTAACTGACGGATTCTTGAATTTCATTTGATCAATCATGACTATCTTCCCGTTAAATGGAAAGCATACAACATGAAATAGGGAAGAAGCAATGGCTTGCATACTGTACATCCAATTCCTATCCAGCAAGAGATTGTATTCAAGGGGTGCATCAACCACCTCGACCTCTATCGCAATGGTCTTCCCTCCCAAATGGACCTTAAGGGAAGGGAGAATCCCATGCGGCCTAAAATATCTCCCATTGAACGCAGTTGACATGGTCGTAGACTTAGACAACTCAAGGAAACCTAAACCCTTCCAACACGATAAAGACATCATAGAAGCAGCAGCGCCTTCGTCAATCACAATGCGCTTAACGGTCATGTTAAGACATTCTACGCGAATCAAAAGAGACACATAGTAAGGCAAGTGAGGCTGAAGTCCTGTGGTTTCAAATTTAATCACGGAGGAAGAATTATCATCATTCACACTGAGGGCAGAAATCAAAGCCTTCCTTTGTGAAGGACAACTCTGAAGCACTTCCAATGCAGACATCGCATAAGGAGTGTGGCCTAAATCCTCGACAACTGAATAGTTCCAGGCGGATCGATCATTAGGATTGTGCCTCAAATGCTTAAGGAGTCCCTTAGGAATGCGAGGTGCGTCTTCAGGTTTATACACAGGTTTGTCAATATGCAAAGGAGACCCTGGTGGATCAGGTTCCTTTCCTGGGCTGGGTTTTGATGAAACATATTCCTTCACATGGGTCACAACTTTCGCAGCATGTACCATGTTAATGTAACCATGACCACTACCCTTTAGTGGATCTTGATCATGACTAGACTGATCAGGGGTCCTCGAGTTCATATTTTGATTGTGAGGTAAAGGGTTAGTCAGCACAGCTGGGCCCTGTGCCAAGAATCTCGAGGCTTCATCGATACGAGGGCACAAGTAAGTGAGGTGATCATCCTTACACAACTTGCAAGGGAGCTGAACCTTACGTTTAGCTTTCTTGTCCCCCCCAGCATCACGGGCGTTCTTGCCATTATTATTAGCATTTTTGTTCCTATTCCCACCCTTACGATTATTCTTACCCTTCTTTTTATTCTGTCTGGGATGCTGGTTACCCTTCTGGTCCGACAATTGTACTGAAATCACACTCACCGTTTGGGCGGGTTGAGACGAAGCCATGGCTTGTCCCGAAGCAGATTGGTTGAGTGACAATTGACTAACTTGTTTTGTAACCGAATCCGCAGGTTTAGCACTCGTACAACCCACAATGCCATTGGCATGTGGTCCAGGTTTAACTTTGGGGTTGAAACTAGAACGCGGAGCATTGGGAATGATCTTATATAACAAACCGGACTGGGCATAGATCAAATCCAGTTCCTGCACCCTAAAAATGGCTTGTTCCTCATTTTTCACTCCGGATGTAGAAAAATCCTTCGCTATATACGGAAATAACGACTTAAGGAACCATTCGAGGAGCAATTATGGTGGTATAAAGGCTTTAATTAACCTCTTTCGTCTATGCCACTCTTGGATATGGTCCCAGATATGTGTGGCTTTATCCTGTCGAAATGTTGACAAGAGTTCAGTACCAACGTCATAACGCACGGGTAGCTATAAGTGGTTAAGAAAATTCATTGCTAGGTCATCGAACAAAGCGAATGCTCCCCTAGGTAGCTCTATATACCATTTCACGATAGGCCCTGTAAGGGTGCGTTGAAATAGTCTCAAACAGATTGAGTCTTGATGTAAGGAATTTGAAGAGCAGCATAGGTGAAAGGTAGTAACATGTTCACTTGGATCCTCTCCCAGTTTGCCCTCAAACTTGGGTATGTCCGAGGGAAGCTTAGTAGGGACAGCTGGCTAAGCCTAGGATGATGAGGTCGATGGACCACTCCCTGATAGGTCTGATTCACATAGTTATGATTACCATGATGGCCTTTGCCATAGTGCCCTCCTCCCATTTGACCCGTATAGGGTGGCATGGAAGCACCATAGTGTGGTTTACCCTGACTACTTAGAGATACAAAGCCATAATTTGGAGAGTAAGCGGGTTGTTGATACCCGCATCCATAAGGTGAAGAACCCTGTCCATACTGCGTCCCATAATAAGGTCCACAAGTCATCGCATGTGATGTCCCATGAGACACTCCGTAAGTAGGAATATACGCTCTGGAAGTAGGAATATACATACCGGAAGTAGGAATATACATACCGGAAGTAGGGATATACACTTTGAAATTAGTAACATGACCTCTAGAAGTATGAACATAACCCCCAGAAGCAAGGGGTGGTATGTAATCCTGAGACATAATCAGTCTAGTAACTGTAGTACGGACCTGACTCGTAGCAATGTTCCGACCCGAAGTACCACGTGAATGAGGTGGAGGGTGAACATTCGAAGAACTAGGGACAAAGGACAAAGGGATCTATGTAATTAAGTACGTACTATTCGCTATAGTCACCTGTCTCAGATCTGGTATCCTAATAGGATCACTAACCCTAGACCTAGGAGGAATATGTGATGTAGCTTCCACCACTGGGATGGAATGTGCAATGTGACTAGTGCTCCCAAACCTCTCCGCATGGTAAGGAATGAGAGTGCCCCCAGGCATAGTGCTAGGTTCAAACTCAGATTTGACATGAAATGCCAAATCATGTGTAGGAAAACCAAACATACCATAACTACCATAACTAGTGCTTGCGGGTTCGAAATGAGTCTCATCATCTTCCGGCATTCCATACCAGCGATGCGTCAATGGGGAATAAACCCTAGAGTAATTAGGTCTATCATGAAAGGTTCCTATCTCAGAAATCATAGGACCTAACTCAGTCAAGTCAGGTGAAGGATCATAGTTAGGATTAAACTCCCCATCTTCCACATGAATGGGAGAAGGTGGTTCAGGAATACATTCAATATGGTCTCCCATGGTGTGTGAATCAATGTGCGAAGTAGTCCACCTAGAATTTCTATTTCTCTCTCCAAAAAGAGGAGGAGATGTAGAAGGCAGAAGTCCTGCTAAACGATGAGAACGGCGAGGAGCCGCACCTGAATCCATAATTACTCAAAAAATATAAAAGACTCTCCATCTACGCAAACCCTAGGCAAGCTATCATGCACAGAGCAATCACCAATAAAATCTAAATCCAAATACAAGCCATCAAGCATAGGTAAGTAAGCTCCTGAATGAAGAAAGTATGTCTCTCCTAGGAGAGGCTTGAGACACCCATACACAACAAGTGGAGGTACATAACCAATTATTGTGGCCCTCAGCTTCAACGCGTAAAGTGACTATGCTGTCCGACCCCAACTTGGTCGGGACACACGCAGAATAACCCCTACAAAGTGCCCCCTCGATATCCTAGGTAAGGCCACTAAGGTCACCTCAATATAATCAATGCTCAGGCGGACAGTCGCAGGCAGGATTGACCGTATGGGCAGGGTAGCAAATCCTGAAACTCTAGAAAGAGCCCCTAGATATGAATACAATCCTGGAAATATCTCCAGTGCTACTCAGTTATGACTAGGGGTCATCCCAATCAATAACCTCTCACACTACCTCGTGCTTAACTCCCTTTTGAGAGGAGGATCCTGAGAAACACTGGTTATACCAAGGATTTCACACACTCACCTGGACAGACACATACATGTTGTTGTTTAGTGGTCTTTGAGAATTTACTCATAATGAACTATTCCAAGACCCTAAAACCTAATCTTGTTGGTGAACCCTATCAAATAAAATAGCGTAGTTCATTTTAATTAAGCATTGAACTTAATTGGCTTTATTACTAAAAAGAGGGATATGGTCGTGCAACTAATGGTGTTATGACACAACATGAAGTAAAATGCACACCTAACAATCAATGCAAATGCATTGTGTCCATGAAAACAGGGTATGCTACTACGTGAAATTCATAATTCTCTTCAAATGATAAATGCAAACTTTCCTATATGAAATCCTGACTAATACTCCAAAGCAAATCTAGTGCAAGTACTATGCGAAACGCAAAATGCAATGCATGATGATAAACAACTATTTTTGGATTTTTTGAAATAAGATGAGATATAAAAAACAATAGAATGATTCTACAACCCCCAGACTCTGCAAGCACACTCAAGCAGCACTCAAGCAAAGCACTAAGGTAAAATAAATCTACTACACTAATCTCAAAACAAAAAATCGAAAATGCAATGACAAGAACATTATTAAAAAAGAAATTTACCCTAAAAAAAATGTCTCTGGTCAGAAACAGGGATGTATACAGACTCTGGCAGTATCAAAGAAGACTCAGCAATCATCAAAACTCACCCAGCAACCATTTAACTTCCTCTAAAAGGAGAAACTAAGGGCATACACGACTGTTTGCAGTAAACCCACATGTATACGTGGAAATGGTAGAGAAAACCGCGTGTATACGTGACTGTGAGCTCAAAACTCGCGTACAAGAAGAAAGGTACATAAAAATCAAGGCAAACAGACAAGCTGAGACAAACTTCACACCAATCAAACACTACCAGGAAAACATGCCCCCAGACCTGACACAGAAACAAGAGAGAAATATCAATTCAAAGTCATTGAATGTCGATAGAAAACCCCCAAAGGACAACTACTAGGAACTCCCCAGTAGAGTCGCCAATTGTGTTACGGAGAGAAATTCCTATGGCTTGGGGTACCACAACAGACAGCTTGACTCCAGAAATCAATCCTTTCCAATATGCAATAGAAATTAAAGATCTAATACTAAAGGATCAGACCTCGTACCTTATTCTGGACAGTTGAAGTAAATCCCTGTTGAGCTTTTCAACTTCAGCTTGAATTGATAGATTACTTCCTCAACAAGAAGTAAACAATACAAGCATACTATATATATTGGTGTTAGATATATTCTAGCATATATAATCAACAATGTATAAGCATTTGAAATCATCCCATGGATAAAATATTCATTCAAACATACATATTGGACAAGAAAAGATATTTCTATTAATATAAAATCAGAGATTACAATGAATACAACCTCTGTCGGCACGTCTGTGAATTGAAGAAACTGAATCCCCCACTTGGGCCTCCACCACCTCAATCCTCCATCTCTCGATAGTAAGCTCACAACCAAAAGGCAAGCTTGGGAAGAACACAAAAGTGCTCCAAGGGACAAAGGGATGCAGACTCAAGCATAAGTTCTGGAAACAATGGACTATAGTTTATTTTCTCTCAATTCTCTCTTATGCCTTCAATGTTCCAAAGAGTTCCTTATATAGCTTTTCAAAGGGGTAATGAAAGTTCGACTCCGAGCGAGCTCAAGGCATATGGAAGGCTAGGATTCAAGTGATTTAGATCCATGTCAAGGAAAACTCCAAAAGTATTTGGATTTTGTACACATCCCAATGTACGTGGTTTTAGTGGTCAAACCCGCGTATATACGCAATTAGAGGTTTAAAAGTCGGGTATATAGATTTTCACATGTTTTTAGGGATGGTCAAGGAAACATCAAAAGACAACAAATGGTCCAAGGGGTCTAAGGAGTCTGTAGAGGGACAAGGGACATGCCATACAAGTGTGATTCACCTGAAGTGGTGAAATCAACTATAATAATAACTAGCCACAAAACTGTCCTTTAGCCTTTCGTCGGTTTGTCCTTATATAGTATTCCACCGATTTGTACATGTTTTGCTTTAACTCTTTTACCTACCTCTAGATGTTCCTTTTCTTGTCACAGTGATCTTTGTCGCAACTTCCTCTGCTCTGCACTTGTGCTTCTTCCTTTAACTACTTTTCCTCCATCGCGTGCCCAATTTTCCTCTTGTGCTTGCGTGGTGTATTCTTCGTTGTGCACTTTACCTGGCCCAACAGGCCCCCAACACTCACATGTGGCTCATCCCGAGACACTAAGAAAAATGGATGTCTCCGCAAAATTTGAGTGTACGCAAAACTCAAGCCTCTCACTCAGGCTGCGTCATAGGACCAACCTTGTCCTGAAATTATTTCAAAATTTGTTGCACCTTGGCAACTTCCTATGTTACTTCCTCAGCTTGTTCGAACAACAGTTCCACTCAGTCGTAACTGATATGTTCTGATGGTCCTGCTTCTAATTACTGTGTAATGTGCTGAAGTTTCTGTTGTACAGGCTGAATAATGCATGTAACTTGTGTTGTTTCTAACTGGTGTGCAGCTACTTTGTCATTTCTAGTCCGCTCTTGGTCGCGAAGAGCTTGGACTTCCTATTGGAGTTGCTTGATCTCAGTGATCTTTGTCACCTTCTCCTTAAGCGAAAACTTCTTCATTTCTGCCTTTTCCATGGTGATTTTCTCATCAGCTTGTCGTGCGTTTTTCCTTGATCTTTTCCCCAGTCTCATCTTCCAGAAGCGCTTCCCACATCATGGAAAGGATTCAACTACCTTAGTGCATAGTTTTTCTCCTTTGTTTATCCTCTCAACATCCTCAAACATTTCTTTGTTGTGATCCTCAAGAACCTCAGGAGGTGTGCTTGGTACTTGTCATGCCTGCAGCTCCTTAACCTGTGTCCTTAGGTCTATCACAATCCGCGACAGTCGGGAAACTTTTGTGACCGTATCTGTATCTTCTTAGCCTTCTTCTAAAATAAACTCTAGAACTACTTCCTTGATGGCTTTAGCAAGTGTAAGATGGCTCTGCTTGTGTGCCTCAATTTCCTGTTCTTTTTCTCTAAGGAGCACCTTATGCTCCTTGGCCTTCCTTGTCTTCTTGGTTGCTTGCTATGCCACCACATTTTCTCTGATCTGCAACTCTGTTGCGGATGCATACTAAAGGGAGTATACGTCGACTAATGGGAGATTTGAAAAATAGAGAGTTACCATATTCATTGCCTCGAGATAAATTTCATGTTCTTCAATGTCTGATTGTAGTGCTTGCGTTGGCGATTCCATCTTAAGGGGCGGCAATAGCAATGGCGTGGCTAAAGTGTGTCTGGGGTCCATGCCATACGTCTCAACCTCGAAAGTGGTGTTTACTTTTTTAACGGCCTCTTTGAGAAAATTGAGGTGCTGAGTAACTTGGCCAGCCACTTGTACCTGGTTCCTAATTAGTCCTTCAAGGTTGTTTTTGGCTACTTCGGCTATAATTTATCACTAGCGAGCGAATATCCTCATTAGTCAATGTGTCTGCATTAGCCATTTTTCTATATTTCCTCTTCTTGTGCGGTGGATCACACTCTTGTTGTTGTTCTTGCTATCGGTTTTAGATATCCTCGCCAGTGGATGTTTCATCTCCATCACCTCGATCGGAACCCCCATCACCACCATCATTACCTTCGCCTTCTCCCTCCTGCGACTGATCATCCATATCATTGCCTCCATCATTTCCTTAGCCATTTCTTTGACCAGTTTGCGCATCAATGCCTACACCGATGTTTCCACCTTGTTAGCTGGTGGGTCTTCTTGGTTTCTTCCTTCATCCATTGACTCTACTACTAGGTTGTGCCATTCTTCAGGCCACTCCCAGATAATTGTGTCTATGTTCGTATCAGCGATCATAAACCCTGCCTGGTGCGCTTGCTTGGTCGGGTCCTACTTCGGTTCTAGAATAGTGTTATGTACACCAGCCTGGAAGTTTATGAATGCCGTGTATCTATGTACCATCACATCCCGTACTCTGTGGGACGACCTTGTAATAGCGCGGAGTGTCTCGCCATGAAGAAAGAAATCGGTGTTATTATCCGTCTGGTGTACCTTGTCCTCCTTATCATGCGAGAAGTTTTGATACTTTGTGGCAAGGAAAAGCACTAGGACATCCATCGGCTGGTAGTCTGGTGGGTTTGACCAAAAAATGAAAGAGATAAGGATGAGCAGCTAGGAGTAATGAAATTTTTCCCTAGGTTCCTCCTGCACTTTCTTTGCATCATCTATCAGTTCGTTCAGCAAAACATGCAACCAGTTAAAGATTACTCCTGTTGCGCACTGCTCAACAATTTCTATTGCATAAGCGGTGCCCTCAATAGGTCTCATCTTGCACAACAACTTGCAAGATAAGATTCTGGCTACAAAACTTACCATGTTGTCCTCTATAGGGGCAATAAGGAATCCCCTACCTACTTGCTGAAGTTTATACTTCTGCTTCATCTTGGCAATGTCTCTGTTCTGGCGCAAATATGGCGCAGGGTCATGGATGACCTTCGATAGATCCATTATCGATGAGATGAGATCATCCTTGATAGGGTAGGGTCATTCAAGCCATAAACATCCTCTGTGAAAGTAGACAAGGAGTTGCTTCACATACGTGGTCGCCTCGATGATGTGCCCAAAGTGTGGCATGAGTAGCAGATTCAGCAAGCCTGTGCTATTGACACCACTGGCCCACTCCATTGGCACTAAGAGTTGGGGCTCAATCATCCAGGCTTGAATCATAACCATGTACTTACTCTGTTCTAATAACACCTTCTTGTGGGTGTCACAATCCTTAAACTATAGCTTGGCAATCTTCGGCACTATGTCCATCAAGAGGGGTGCACCATTGGGGATCCTGGGTGTCACTAAGTTTGTGTGTACTTTATTTAGGAGCCTTACCTCTTGTGCGTCGGCTCTCCTTGACCGAACATAGTAGGGAAAGCTTTCCTCTTCCCTAGCAGCGTTAGCATCTCGGGGTGGTGAGTCTGGTGCATCCTTCTCCATTAAGTCCTTCTCAGGCATATCTACAATGTCCTTAGCCTTGTGTTTATTTGACAGTTACGGCCTATATGACTCTCCAATATATCTCAGTGGCACAACTAGTTGCGGACCTACAACTGGTGGATTCTGAATAGGGTTCGACACATGGCTCGAGCCAGGGGGTGGGACAGGGCCCGATCTAGCCGCAGGGACATGTTGTCATGCCATGGATTCTAGTTCTGGATTCTTTTTGGGTTATTGTACCTCAGGTGATTTGATTTCCTCTTCAACTGGACATGGTTGAGTGACAGTTATGACTGAAATCTCACTGGCACTAGAAATCTCGATGACCATGAGTTTCGACTCACTCTCTATTACAGGCTTCGGCTCTGTCAACTCTCGGCTCTGGTTCTTTCTTCGCGGGTTCAAGTAAACTAAATATTGATAACGAAGCTCGTATTTATAGGTGCCCACGCATCCTACAGTCATCACTTTGATGGGAGATCGATATATTTTTGATCACGTGGGATTCTCATTCAACGCATTTCTCATCAATTCAACTACTCGAGTTCAGCGATGTGCATGTCAAGGCATTTATGGTAGTTATGACAAGGACGGCTGATGGGACCAAAATGCACATCCTCATTCTCCTCGTATCTCATCGAATTAATGACGCTTAGCTATCATAACCACCTCAATATTTACCGGATATTCACACTTTAATGTCGGTCAACATGTCATTCCCACTTTTTCCTGCGCTTTTCCTAGTTTTGTCACAGACGTGCGACAGAACAGTTTCCTTGCGTTCTCTTCTCTTCTTTTTTTTTTTTGCAAGGCCTACCGCAACCATCATAGTAAGGTTTCAGGCGACTGTCATTCACCATACCCACGACGTACATTCCATCTAGTTTCTGCAGTTTTACTGTGCCCACGTCAGTGATAATGTAGCGCATGCCATTACTTTTTCCTAGTGGACTGATCGGTCCAACGAAATAAACAACCCACTTGTCGACTGCTTGTAGTGTTATCTATAGTGCAAGAGGCATCTCATCACTATGTGACGATTTTTCTGTTCTTTGGCAGATATCACAGCGTCGGTAGAAACTCTTAATGTCCATATGTATGGTTGGCCACCATAGTCCTGCTTGTAATATCTTGTGCACAGTTTCCTTTCATGCATGGTGTCCTCCTACAACACTGGTATGTGCTTCACTCATTACCCAAGGTCTCTCATAGTCGAAAACACATTGACACAATATCTCATTCTTGCCTAGCTTGTACAGATGTCTTGCAATCAACGTATAATCAGAAGCTCTAACAACTAAATTTGTCTTCTGGTTAGTGGATAATCCTTCAGGTGCATAACCTGTGCCGAGGAGATGGATGATAGCATTAAAATCTGTATTCTGATCATCCATCATGTGGATTGCAAATAGTTGCACGTCAGGCAAGTTATCCTCTAGGATGGTTGGTTCTTCACTGCTTTCTATCCGCGATAGGTGGTATGGCCCGACATTCAATCAACCAGGTTTAACTATGAATTCAAAGTCAAACTCTTGAAACGGGAGGAACCATTGGCAGTTCTTCCCCCCAACACTTTATTTTTGACCAGGAACTTAAAGCCGAATGATCGGTGTACATTTTGAAATGTCCACCCAACAAGTAATGTTGAAACTTCTGAAGCGCATAAAACATAGTGAGGCCTTCTCTCTCTATCGAGGTGTAATTTTTCTCTGTCGTCGACAGTTTCCTACTGGAAAAATCAATAGGGTGATCAAGCGCACCTTTTCCTGGTTGTGTCAAGACAATGTCGAGCGCGACAAATGACACGTCGACATGAACATGGAATTCCTTATTCCAGTCTAGGAATATGAGTATTTGTGTATTGGCCATCTTGTTCTTTAATTTATCCCATATTTCATGGGAGGGTTCCATCCACTAAAACTTTGCATCTTTCTTCAATATCTTTTCCATAGTTGCAGTGATCTCTGCATATCCTCTGATAAACTTCCTCTAGTAGCTTATGTTTCCTAACACTAATCTGAGTTGCGTGACTGATGTGGGTGGTGGTAAGCCCAAGATAATCACAACTTGTGTTGGGTCGACCAAAATTCCATCACAACATACAACATGACCCAACAACACACCAAACGGTGCGCAAAAAATACATTTCTTGGAATTAAGTGAGATCTGATACTGGCAACATCGGCCCAGCATCATGCACAAACTCTCAATATGGTCTCTTACTAGACCAAACACAGTCCAATCATCAAAGTAGACCTCAAGAAATTTATGAATGAAATATTTAAAGACAGAAACTACTATTCTAGAAAAAATAGTGTTACCTAGAATATTTCACCTCCTACGGACAGCAAGGTGTTCCACTGGTCTGAATGGTTCAGATCCAGAACAAATAGAGGATAGAGGTTGAAGACTCTCCCTAGACGCTATAGATATATGGAATATAAGGCTTTGACAGGTCACCTATGTACCTGCAAAAAAGATCAACATGAAACAAATCAAAGAAACCAGAATATGATCTACTAATCTATGCTAGTGACTAAGGAATCTAGAAACACATATATGTGAAATCACAACAACAACATCATATGTGGGACAGAAATCAACTTGCATTAGAAATATGAATATTTTTACAACCAAGCCTTAGTGTTGGCATGCATCTCCATGAAACCAGCTCTTCATCCCCAAAAGCTCCGACTCTAGCTCTCTATGCTCTCTCCAAATGATCTTGGGCCAAGAATCAATCCAACAGCATAACAATACCTTCAATGTTCTCTCCTCAACCATGGCTATGAGCTCATATTTATAGGGCTTTAATGGATAGAGATGGTTGAGAAATTAGTGGGTGAGGTGGCCTCTAAGATCCTAGGATGAGGGATCTCGAGCTCAACCAACCCACAACAGTAGGGATAAGGTAGTACACAAGGCTTATCATCTAGAATCCTTGAGAAACATTTTTTCCCTTTTTACCCAGGGTACCGCGCTTCTCCTTCCATGACAGAGTGGTTCTGGTAATAACCGCCTATGGACCAAGGGCAATGGGCAGTGGCACAGCTTGTGGACAAACTATGAAAGGCAGTGCGAGCAGGGGTACCACTCCTGGATAAAGGGGCATGCGCGGTGCTGGGAATTTGTATGACAGATTGATGAAAAACCATTTAGTTTCTACTCCAGAAGCTGGGATTCAGGGCAAGTAGGTATGTCAAATGTCTTATCACATGATGGTGACAGGATTTTGGTATAACAAGATGCCCCCCAAAGGACGAGTCTTAGAGTGATATGATAAACGAGAGCTTTGAGAACAAGTCATCACCAGGAGATGAAAATGTCGGTTTGATCGGACATGTTGACTCAGTATGTTGACTCATAGACATAAGTAACCAAACTCATAGCTGCAGACCAATACAAGGTAGAACCATGAGTGGAATAAACAAGCATGGCTACTATAATATAGCGTAGATCCATGTGATAGAGGACTCAAACTTGGACATAGTTACCAAACATACAACATAGATCTATGTCATATAGACACAAATTTGAGCATAGCCATGACCATACAAATGTGGATCCATGCTAGATATACAAAAATCCATTGCAACCTAGGGAAAAAGCAATGAGCACTTTTAAACAAATGCCCAGGGTCTTCATCTCATCTTCCACAAAGTACAGTTCTATCCATGTTATTACAATGATCTGAAGTCAAACATGGTAGAAACCACTTAATTACTGACCAATGATGTGAACAGTTAACAAGTGGGAGGGAGATCACCATTAATGTCAATGATTCCCAAGGTACCCTAGTACAATCTACTGAGTGCGAATAGTTGTCCTGATGTTGAACACCGAGACGATTCTATCGATCAAAGGTCAATGATGTGAACCTATGTCAAGAGTGAGAGAATATTTCATTAAGGCATACAGATCTCAAGGTACTAAATATTATTTCTAAGACTATTTCCCGGATGATGAGCTAATGTCGACGGGAATAGTCTCGTCGAAGGAGGGCCATGATGAGTCCCACATCGATGACACGAAACTCAGAACATAGTTCTAGAATGATGTGATTGTAGTAACCATATGACTGACTCAAAGATACTGACACAAATACTATGTAGACTGCATAGGTAAAACTTCTTCAGATCCCCTTTGAACATTGGGCAGCACGACAAAAAGACTTGGCAGCATGACTAGACAGGACAAATACACAATGCAACAATGGACAGTGCATTCTTTTGAAAGACTCAAAGGATTGACATGACTCATGAAAGTGGATCGTCACAGAGATCAGTTGAATACCCAATTAACTAACATGATTGTGCAGACAAGTGCCATGTTCAAAGGTAACAACAAACAACTGCCATTATTTACAAGATGATTCCCTTCCCATTTTCCCCATCATGATCGATGAGTGCCTCTTTTCAGTTTTATGAGTTCAAAGAGGGTAACAAACACTCGATATAGCTTGTCAGAAGACAAGTCCAGTCTCATATGTTTTACGAACCTGAGGGAGGAGGGGCTCGTTCCCAAAACAGTTCTCTCAATGTTTAAATTAACAAGTCCACTGAAAGAAAACTCTATATCGTTCATGTTTAGAGAGTCTGAATGAATACAAAAGAAAACTCCATGGGGGTCCTTTTTCGTATGATTTAGTCTCTAGGGCCCGAAAAAGTGTAAAATCATACCTTAGATAACTCTTCCTGTTGGGGCGTGTACCCTAAAGATTACTAGTTGTGGTAACTGCGCGGCTGTTGGTAAGCGGAGTTATGCGTCAAGATAGTCTTAGGGGTGTCAGGGTAAGTCAAAACCCTCTTTTTTGTAATAAACCCATGGTTTAAATCCAGGGTTTAGGGTTTTTTTGGGTGCCCATGGTTTAAGACCATGGTTTTGTAAAAATGCACACTATAAATAAGCGCTTATGTAAAGAAGATAGGTTAGGTTTTTATGATTAAGGCAAAGCTAAGATCGGTTTTGTAAGAAAATGTTAAGTCCCAGCTGTGTGCATGGACGACCTCTGCAGCTGTGTGCACAGAGGGTTTTTGTAAGGAAGATTAAGGAACGACCTGCAACTATGTGCGCAGGGGCCTGCTGCTGTGTGCGCGGCTTTTGAGGACTGAAAGGATCTACAGCTGAGTGCATAGATCAAACTGTGGTTTTGTAGCAAGTTGAATAGAACACAGTTTGTGGACGTAGCCCCTACACTAGGGGTGAACCACATTAGATCCGGTGTTGTGGTTTCTTGTGTTGTTTCTGTTCTGTTATTTTTCATGCATTAATACTGTATACATCTGATAAATTAGATCGCTGTTAATATTTAGCTTCGCTGTGAATTCCCTGTAGTGGGTTGAGCAAGTAAAGACTGTTTATTTATCCACGAAGTTGTATGTGAATGAATGGTAAAGCTTTTATAGTATTGATTAATAAGATTATTAAGGCTAAGGTACAGTAATTCCCCTCTTGGCTTGCAGAAACATGATTCTGCAGCACCCCATAGCTGTTTCGGGTGAGACTGCAACCTGTGCGCAGGTTGTTGCCGAAAGGGCCAACACTGTGGGTCTTTTGTTGGTGCGACACAAAAGGTTTAAACCCGGGTCTGTCCTATTGCCCAACAAATTGGTTCCGTTGCCGGTTGAACTCAGTACCTGCTCAAGAGGGGTTTGCATTGTACCTCGGGGGCTATGTTCTGGAGGCCCTCTGTGAAGGACATCGGCGATTGTTTTGCTGAGACTTGTCTGAAATTCGCACAGCAAGAGAATACGAATCCGTGTCGAAGCGCAAGTGAATTTTTACAACGGTATGTTTTTTGTGATACTTATGAAACTTTCTTTGGTCGTTTCCACATAGAGTTGCACCAGTGGTTGTCTAGGTTAACAGAGAGGAGGACAAACTTTCAAGCTCGATGAATTCCTGTGTGGACCCCCGCAAGGGTCAACCTTGTGCAACACGTGAACAACGAGGTATCCCGCGCTGTCGATTTCTGGACGACGCGCACATTGGAGGCCTTCATGACAGAGTTTTCCATTGATACAAGCACTTCTTTCAGCGAAGCAGAACGGCAGTTCTTCAAAGGGCCCCGTGGTAAGTTTTTAAATTCCTTAAGCTTGAAGATTAAAATACTATTGGTTGAAAAGGGTATCTTATTATTTGAGTCAGACTGCTAATTTAGTAGTACTAACATATGTTTGCAAGTGAGAATATTTTCGACGCGCAAAGTGGGTTGCCACAAAGTGAGCAACTGTACAAAAGAAATTTTGAATCCTACTCCTCAGGACAGGCCACTGCATTTCCCCCTGTCAACCCTCCACAATCCGACCCCGAAGAAAACCCTCCTGTTACTCCCCAGCATCGCTTCGTTACCCCTAAGGTTCGGTCGCAGTGTGACAGGAAACCAAGTCCAAGTATTCCGGCCACAGGTCAACCTGCCCCCGTAAATCCCCCCCCATCAACAGCCTGCCCCCCTCCCAACCCTCCCAGAACCACCATGGCCTACCTAACTGATGACATTAAGCTGCCCATCTTCAAAGGAACGGGATCAGAAGATCCAGAACAATTCTGGTTTTTATGTGAGGCCGTCTGGAACGCGAATAGTATTACCGACCTGGATGTGAGAACCGCGCAGCTCATTACTTCCTTTCGCGACCGGGCTTTGACCTGGTTCATGAAATTCTCCAGTAATCAGCACCCCACTTTGGATGAAATCAAGGCCGCCATCATTAAGGAATTTAAGAAACCAAAATCAGAATCACAGAGCATCACTGAACTCAAAGAGATTCAACAGCGGCGCGGTGAATCCGTGTGGGACTTTGACCAGAGATTCAAAGTCTTATTAGACCAAGTGAGCTTCACTATTAGTCCTGCGCAGCACAAGGAATGGTTTATCGCCACGTTATTGCCGCATATCAGAACGTCGCTCATGCAACAGAAGGTTGCTGACCAGCAAGAGGCTCTGGAAATCGCAATGAAGCTAGAGACCGCTCCCGTCGGAGACATTTCTGGTCTTGCTCAAATCCAAGCGCAGCTGGCAGCGATGGCCCTGGAACTTCGTGACATGAAGAAAGATAAAACCAGTTGAGAGGAGGTCTGGTGTACGCAATGTCGGTCCGAGGGTCACGCTAGGGACCAGTGCCCCGTGGTCAGAACCTATCTAAACACGGGCACGCCCACCCAATTCAATGCCGGTGTTATATATTGTGAGATTTGTCGGACCTCTGGCCAGCATTGCCCTGAGCACTGCCATCTTCTTCAGAGATATGTTCAAGTTCCCAAAAATCCCTACTGCCAGTTTTGTAAGTCCGTCGGGCATAATGAAGAAGAATGTCGTAGCTATGACCTTATGCGAGAGCGCACCTCTGATGCCTACCGAGTCCACAATGAAGCCCAGAATAATGATGGCTATGGTTACCATGGCGGCACCTCCGGCAGAGGTGCTTTTGGCGGTCGCGGCCGTGGTGGGATGGCCGGCAGAGGTAGAGGCCAGGTTGTGTGTTACAATTGTAACCAAGTTGGTCACTTGGCTCGCGACTGTCAGAACCCCACTACGACATGTCGGTATTGCCGCGCAGTGGACCACATGATTGAACAGTGCCCCCAGCTCCTCGCAAAGATTCAGGAAAACAACCGTGGCCCTACTCCAAGTATTCAGTTGATTTCCGTGGAGAAAAGACCTTCCCCAGCCCTCAATGTGGTCACCCGGAGTGGAGCTACGACACCTACTCAAGACTCGCCAAAGAAACCTGCCACGGTGTGTGCACAACAGGCCTCCAAGAAAGTCCCAGCCCTTGGCCCTGCGAAGGACCACACACCAGTCCAGGAGGCCCTGTGCGATAATGTTGACCTTGGCACTGTAGAAATACCTGTGCGGCAACATTAGCAGGATTCACAGCCACAGGAGGCCTCGACGGATAAAGTAAGTACACTATCCTATTTCTTGCAGAGCTGTATGAAACTCTTGCGAAATCAGAACGCTCTAAATGAGCTACAAAACGTTCTTGCTATCACAGACCCTCAGAAAGGAATTGATCAGGAGAAAACTGTTAGTCGTGTCCGAAGAACGGGAAGGGAAATGAGGTTGAACGTTCAGATAGGAGAATATGATATGACTGATGTCATCCTGGATCTTGGCTCAGACGTTAATGTCCTACCCAAGCAGACCTGGGGACAAATGGGGAAGCCTTCCCTGGTTTGGTCACCTATACAGTTGCGACTAGCTAACCAGCAAAGGATTGTACCGCTAGGGAGACTTCTTAGTGTCCCAATCGACATTGATGGGGTCAGTACTCTAGCAGACTTTGAATTTATTAAGATCATTGATGACAGCAACCCTTACCCAGCCCTGTTGGGAATTGAGTGGGCCATGGCCAATGCTGCAATCATCAACCTTAAAAGGAGACAGATGAACTTCGAAGGAAATGGCCTACGCGTTATTATACCCCTCGACCCATCCCAAGGAGAAAGATATATAGAACCACTCAGAGATGAAGGGGAGCAGGATACTCTAGACCACATCTATAACATCACAGCCAAGGATGCAGATTATGTCGAGCCTAATGCTGATGGTGTAATGGATTGGCAATGTGATAGCTCCTGCATGTCTGATTCAGACGATGGTCTGGAGAATTGGCAGCATCGACTGTACGAGCTACATGGCCATAGGTGTGCGCAGATCACTCAGTCTCTTCGATGCATTAGCGCACAGCCTCGAGAATTGCCTGCACAGGTTGGGATGACAGACCCTTGAGAAATTATTCCACCGATGTCAGAACAAGTACCTCTGTCACAAAACACCCAGCGTCTGGAAATAGCAATAGAAGCTACAGCAGCATGGGGGACCGATCATACAGAGCCTCAGCCCTGTCAGGGAACCTGCCAGAAATTCATACGCCCCAAAGTTATAAGGCAAGCTCAAGAAGTGTGAAGTAAGTTCAAGGGGCAGATCCAAGACGCTAGCACCTCAAATCTAATAGTCCTATCGCAGATACTACCTGGTCGGGTCGAAGGGCACTATTGGGCCGAGGTTGCTTATTGCCCCGAGGCTTCGACCATGATTCTGCCATGGCACAAAAATGTAGCGAGGCTCAAAATCCGACCGTTGGGAGGCAGCCAATTTGGCGGCGGCGGGATTTTAATTGCTTTAAATGACTGTACTAAGACCAGTACCGACAATCGCGCCCCACATGGACAAGATTTTCGTCAGATTTGGTGCCTTCAATGCACTGTCCTCCCCGATTTGATTGATGGCGTGTATAAGAAGATGCCTAAGTTAGGAAAAACCGCATCCTGCATTTCTTCAAGATTTCTGAGTGAACCCATGACCACCGAACGCGAGATTGACGCCTTGGTCAGAGAATTCGAGCAAGAGGGTTTGATCACCTGCTCTAATCGGCCGCCTACCATAGCTCACTGTGAAGCCACTCCTCCAACACCACCACGGCCGATGCAGACACGGTCTACCAGGAAAAATTCTAGAACTGAAATTCGCACCAAGCGCAACCAAGACCGGCCGCAGCAAACAGGGCAAACACCAGCGGCTCATCCTATGGAGCCCTCTGGTTCCGCACAGGCCTCGGCCAGGGGAAGGGAGAATATTCCGCCACCACGGCCACCATATCTACCACCTTTTCGCCCAGGCACCGCGTTACCCCGTCGGACAAAGCAATTTACATTAGCCACACCTTCGTTGCCACCAGGAGTACAGTTGATCGGAAGTATGATAGGGAAGATTGATCGGCTTAAGTACAGCGATCATGACACCAATGACCATGGCAAGTTCCCATAGTTTGAACTAGCAGAATACTTGCACCGCATCAAGTACCCTAATCATAAGGTCACACTACTGGAAGTGCAAACATGGGCTGCGGGCTTGGACAAAGCTGGCCTGCTCAAGCTATTTAACATTCCCCATTTTGGACGCGGCATACATGTGACTGTAGTGGCCAAGCAGTTACTAGCCCTGGTGCATGATGGCTATTTATGGATAGGGGACCAAAAAATTCCTATTGACGCCGCCCTCATCCATAGGATCATAGGTTTACCCATGGCAGGACCAGATCCGGGAACCGAGTTTCCGTCCAAACATGACGATACAAAGCTCGCGCAAACCATGAAGGAGCGGTTTGGCCTGGCAAAAGGGAAACGGGGGTATCATACTTCCGTGATTCGGGAGCAGCCCATTCGGTTTGCAGCTGAACTCTTAGCCTGCAAACTCATACGGAAATGCAGACCAACTGAAGTACCTGCCCCAGTTATCCGGATTGCTATGAACTGCGCTAAGGGGTATACTTATAATTGGGCCAGATATCTTGCGAAGGAGTTTTTGGAGGATGCCCGCGATGCGCAAGAAAAAGTATACCTTTTCATTATTACTGGCTTATAATCCTTATTGCATTAGTTGGGTGGAAAGAACCCACTGAAGCCCAGTTTGTCGAAATAAACCCCGGCATGCCAGGGGCAGCAAGGTATGCCTCCCTATGGATATCCTCAGATAAGGAAACTCAACAGATGACGAACACTGTGTTCGTCTTCTATGCTATGAGTATTCACTATGAGATTGTGCGAACACCTCGACTTACCAATGAAGTGTTCTCTCAATACGAGGGTGTCGCGCACTTTAGTGCCGACATGCATCATGTTTTCATTCAAGCTCGTGCAGATCCTCAACGGCAATGCTTCAAATTACCATATGTAGTCACCGAACCAGATATCAGGCAGATCGTTCAGCAATGGCCGGCCGAATGGCTGAAAGACTTAGGGAAGAAACCCTCTATTCCGGTTCCTCCAGCTACCAATATTGGCGTAGGTACTAGTCAGGCGCAGCAGCAAAGCCCATTGGAAGATAGCGAAGACCTAAGTGATTCGCAGATGAATGACAACAACCAGGGTGGAGATGGCGGACAGGATGAACAGGATGGACAGGATGAGGATTCGGTCAAGACCATAACAGATCCTACCCCACCAATGAAGCGCAAGTCACCAGAAGTAGCTGAGGTAACCAAGCCACAGTCCCGCAAAAAGGTAAAAGCATCGAAGGATAAAGATATCGAGGAAGAAGCCACTGTCACGCTGGATGCACTGGAGCATGCTCTAGAACAGTCTACGACAGTGCTTACTAAAAAATGGTCAGAATTTGCGGAACTGCATCTTGCCGGCCTCTCAGGTATCGCAAACAGGGTATCGGAGTTAAAAGAGCTAACCGCAAAATCAGCGCCCAATTCTGCAACAAGCAGCACTATGGCACCCACGCAGCAGGATATTAGGCAATGGCCACTCAGGGATCCCTAGGGACAGGTATCAAGCGCAACTCTGATACAGCCTGACACCGATTCTCGACCCCAGACAAATATAACCGCGGAGCTTGATTATACAAAGATGCCTATGTCAGAGTTGCACCTCCGTCAGCTCACGATTACAAAGGAGATCCATACCTGAACTCAAGTGTCACAAGTCCAATTGGAAGACACCATCAAGCAAAACAAAACCCTCGCAGCACGCCTAGAAGAGATCGCACAACAGAAGAAAGAGGCTGAACAGACAACAACTACGCTGATGCGAGCATTGGACGAGGCATGTCGGAGTCTTTCTGACTCCGACATCCAGGAAGCAGAGGAACCAAAGCAGAAGATTGCTAAGATGAGAGACTATGCCCAGCAGCCCCGCGGTGAGGTTGAAAGGATGAAGATAGAACATCAGCAACAAATTGCAGAACTTCAACTGCGCATTCCTCCTGAGACTCCACCAGAGGTCTGAGAACAGCGCCAGCAGGACATCAAGGCTTCAGCAACAAAAATATCAGACAACGTGGCTAGTGTCGCAAAACTAATGGAAGACAGCATAGAAGCATGGGAAAACCTGCAGGACCATCCAGATGTAGGGAATATTCAAGAAACCATCAAGTTGCGCCAGGATGAGTTAGATGCAGTCAGAATAGAAATCAAGACGCTGCCACATATGCAGAAGATGGCTAAAGTAAAGCGCAGCAAGGAAATTCAACAGGAAATCGAGTCTTGCAGGACGAAGGTGACGATGCTGGAAAATGTGTTACAGCCCCTGGTTGATGAAGCATTAGAATTGACCAATACTACGGAGAGCCAGCTCAAACTTTTGAAGACCTATGACACTTTTGCGCAGGAAAAGGCTGACACAGACTCTTCTTCAGTATTACAGGAACTGGTGGAAAAGGAGAAAGCCGCTGATGAGATACTGCATAATCTCACCAGTCACTTCCAGGCCCTCACGCAGAAGATTCACCCACCAGAGTCCTCGCAGAGTGCCCCGGGACGGGCCACTAGTGAGTATTAGGGGCCTGTTGGGGCGTGTACCCTAAAGATTACTAGTTGTGGTAACTTCGCGGCTGTTGGTAAGCGGAGTTATGGGTCAAGATAGTCTTAGGGGTGTCAGGGTAAGTCAAAACCCTCTTTTTTGTAATAAACCCGTGGTTTAAATCCAGGGTTTAGGGTTTTTTTGGGTGCCCATGGTTTAAGACCATGGTTTTGTAAAAATGCGCAGTATAAATAAGTGCTTATGTAAAGAAGATAGGTTAGGTTTTTATGATTAAGGCGAAGCTAAGATCGGTTTTGTAAGAAAAGGTTAAGTCCCAGCTGTGTGCGTGGACGACCTCTGCAGCTGTGTGCGCAAAGGGTTTTTGTAAGGAAGATTAAGGAACGACCTGCAGCTGTGTGCACAGGGGCCTGCTGCTGTGTGCGCGGATTTTGAGGACTGAAAGGATCTGCAGCTGAGTGCGCAGATCAAACTGTGGTTTTGTAGCAAGTTGAATAGAACACAGTTTGTGGACGTAGCCCCTACACTGGGGGTGAACCACATTAGATCCGGTGTTGTGGTTTCTTGTGTTGTTTTTGTTCTGTTATTTTTCATGCATTAATATTGTATACATCTGATAAATTAGATCGCTGTTAATATTTAGCTTCGCTGTGAATTCCCTGTAGTGGGTTGAGCAAGTAACGACTGTTTATTTATCTGCGAAGTTGTATGTGAATGAATGGTAAATCTTTTATAGTATTGATTAATAAGATTATTAAGGCTAAGGTACAGTAATTCCCCTCTCGGCTTGCAGAAACCTGATTCTGCGGCACCTCATAGCTGTTTCGGGTGAGACTGCAACCTGCGCACAGGTTGTTGCCAAAAGGGCCAACACTGTGGGTCTTTTGTTGGTGCGACACAAAAGGTTTAAACCCGGGTCTGCCCTATTGCCCAACACTTCCAGTCATGATTGGCTGGAGTGTTTTTTTCTAGTAAATAGTCCTATCCGAATTGAGAAAGAGATAACCTACCATCGGACGGGTGACTCTTCAAATACTTTAACGAGCATGAAGAAGACAAGATCACTCGATAATCTTTTCATATTTAGGGAGCCTAAAAAGAGTCTAAAGAGGACTCCATTAACCTTTTTCATGTTTGAATCCAGAGCATCTAAATGTAATAAACTAAGCTCAAACCACTTTTCATGTTTTAACCAGAGCACAAAAAGTGAAAAGTAAGCTCAACACCATCTTACTGTTTTTAATGAGCTCGAAGATCAGTTGAAAGAATGGTCAGGGATTGGTTTCATTTTTACGCAAGCTTGAAACCAATGGGTAAACTATGCTTGAAAAATCACATTAACATGCTATACAGAGGTTGGAATCTTGCCCCCAGCATGATTGCTAGCAAACCTTACCCCTAATATGGTTGCTAGTGGCTCAACATGCCCCCAAGCTTCATTTCATGGGATGATTCTTCGTCCATACCCAACCTAAAAACTCAGTTACTAATGTGAAAATGTTCACCAAGGGGTACGAATAAAGGGAATCGAGCAGGCAAAAATAAGGTTCAAGTTCTAACACTAAAGTGAACACTCGACTCAAGGGAAGGGGATCTATTTCATTTTTACACAAGCTTGAAACGGAAGGTAACTATGCTTGGAACATGGTTTCATTTTTATGCAAGCTTGAAACCAAAAGGTAAACTATGCTTAAGGAAACCTACTTCATTTTTTAACGAGCTTGAAACAGAAAATGAACTATGCTCAGGAATGATTTCATTTTTATGCAAGCTTGAAACCAAAAGGTAAACTATGCTTGAGGAGATCCATTTCATTTTTTAACGAGCTTGAAACCAAAAGGTAAACTATGCTTGAGGAGATCCATTTCATTTTTTAACGAGCTTGACATAGAATGGGAACTTTGCTCTGAACATGGTTTCATTTTTATGCAAGCTTGAAACCAAAAGTGTAAACTATGCTTAAGGAGTGGTTTTATTTTTTAACGAGCTTGAAACCAAAGGGTAAACTATGCTCTCGACATGGTTTCATTTTTATGCAAGCTTGAAACCAAAAGCGTAAACTATGCTTAAAGAATGGTTTTATTTTTTAACGATCTTGAAACCAAAAGCATAAACTATGCTCTAGACATGGTTTCATTTTTATGCAAGCTTGAAACCAAAAGTGTAAACTATGCTTAAGGAATGGTTTTATTTTTTAACGAGCTTGAAACCAAAAGTAAACTATGCTCTAAAACCTGCTCCTACCCAACATGATATCCAGAGGTTGGTAGGTTGCCCCCATTTCATAAAAGCTAGCGGCTTAGCTTCATTAAGAAGTCCATAGACTAGAGCCACGCCCCCCATTTTACCTACGATGGGAAGAAGCTAACTGGAAGAAGGGGAAGGAACCACAAGAACATGTGGCACATTCAGGGCAGTCTAATTACTAGGAGTAATGTGATGATCAGGTGTAACAAAGGAAAGCTGATCAATGGTCACCATATTCCCATCATGGGGAAAATGCATAACTCTAAAGAGTGTGGAAACTACAGCTTTCATGGCATAAACATAACCATGTCCAAGGAGCAGATTGAAATCTAAAGGACCTTGGACCACCATAACATCAATGTAGACAGTTTTCCCTCCTAGCAGTAACATTCACAACTATCTAGAAAGGAACACTCGAATGAAGACGAGACTCTGTTAGGTTACTCCAATCAAAGGAAATAACCTCACTACTCAAAGAGGGTTCTGTCGAGACAAACAAAATTTCCTCTTGTCAAGAACAATCAGAACGAAGCATAACAACTTCGGCAGGTTTTGGTTCATTCTCTACTGGAAGAGAAGAACAACACAAATATTTGGTCAAAAAGACTACTTTAGTCTTAACACTCTCTAATGAAAGAGTGAGATCGGGTGGAATAGACACTAACTCGACCACTTTAACTTCACTCTTCGAAGGAAGAGTGGGATCAACCACAGATAAATCTGAATCAACCACTTGGTCAACCAGTGGGGGATTGAGGGATAACTTACTATCACTTGTTGGAATCACCTGTTGATGATCAGAATTATTTTTCAACCAACGTGAAGCTTCATCCATGCTTGAACAAGGAAAAGTGAGATGCATAGCCTTGCATATCAAACAAGGATACAAGACTTTACCCTTACGGACTTTTACCAATGGGTCACTAGTTGAGGGAGTATCATCAATATGATGATTAGAGGTTGATGACACAGACGGTTTGGACCTTTTAGACCACTCTTCTTATACACAGGAGAGACCAGAACACTCCTTAATAAGGTGGTCCCCCTTGCAAATCTTACAAGGGAACTTGGGTTTTCTGGGCGTTCTCTTATAATGAGCACCATCAAGAGCGGATGGTTGTTTCTTTTTCTCTTTCTTATCCTTCTTCTTCTTATCCACGTGACTGCTAACCGTAGAGCTTTGGTCAAGCAAAGAAGAAGAAAGAATTGAAGCCACAACTGGTGAAGAAGGAGCAGGATTAGGTTGAGGTCGATCCTCTTCTGGAGGAGAGGTGACATTTGAGACATTAGGTGTAATAGGAATTACCGGATTAAACAGCCAGACTAGTAATCCTATAGTTAATCCAGGAAGATTTAGAGTGGCAATAAAGGGAGGACCAATACCTTCACTTGGAGGGAATACAAAAGGTACACCTTGGAAATGGACCTCTTGAGTGGTACTCCCAGATGAGGATGTCATCTCTAAACTCTCTAATAACCCCCTAAATACCATGCACAAGCAAGTACTACTCAAACTAAAAGCAACAAGCAAACATGTGAAAGGAGTGGATAAGAGTCAAGAACCTCACAGGACAGGCCAAAATGATAACTCAGATGGTTTGAGGATTCCTAAAAGGGTCTCCCGATATACGCAAGGTACAAGGGAGCTCAAATCGGTAGTAGTGTTGTCTAATGCATAACCGTACACAAGGGGCCTTTCGATATACAATCAAGTACGTGAAGTGCCTTTCTATATACCTCAAAAGTACGTGAAAGGTTGTTCGATATACCGACGATACATGGAAGAACCCCGTGAGTCCCAAGATGTAATGCGGACAAGTAACGACATGTCCTATGGTTAACGAAACCCGAACACGTCTCTAACTTATCACTCAAATTACTAAAAGTTTTAACCTAGTACTACCGTTAATTTTATCTTATGCGTTTAGGTGGAACCATGGAGTGAAAACTTGAATTAAAGAAGATGCACACTGATCTATATGATAATGCAAGTTTTCCTCTTCAATTAAATTCTACCTAAGAGAGGGAGAGAGATTTACTTTTCCTCCAAAAAATGCACACCCAAATTCAAATGCAATTCTATCTTTTCAAACAAAAAGTGAAATATCAATGCACGCTAAACAATCTTCAAAGCTAATAAAAAAGAGATCTAGAGAACATATAACATAAATAAAAAATGTTTCCTATCTTTTCATGCTTGAAAAAGATGCATAAAAACTCAATGGAAAGATGATTTCACTAACGTTTCCAAACAAATCTAACTCTAATGCACGCAAAGCTGAAAACAAATATTTCTTCTTAATGAAAGTAAGATCTAGAATTTCAAACAATCATGCACAAAACAAGAAGAAAATTGTTCAACAAACTTGTGAATAAAGCAAAAAAAAAGAGAAAACTAAAAACTCTCTTTGAAATAGACAAGGAAACGAAGAACCAACCTTTCCTACCAAGCATTGAAAAAATCAGCATGCAAAAGGAAACAAGAATCACCCCAAGCATAGAAAGACTCAAAACAACATGGATCACTCATGCATTCCAAGTCCAAAAGAAACCAAAGCCTACACATGAAAATGAAATGTATATTTCCAATTCCATTGAATAATATCTACAGAAAAGAGCAAGAGGTTTCAAGCAAAGAAAAGAACACAAAATCTAATGCAAGAAACACAAACTCTCTTTGAATGTAGAAGGAATACAACAATCAAAGCGACATCAAAGTACACTTCCTTTTCATCAAAAAGTAAGCTAAAAACACACAAAAAATCAAAATACGAGGTCTAGAACAGGGCCTACCTAGCACCGCGCATATGAAGCTGCTGATAGGCGGTTTTGAGGCAGAACCACTCCTTGCTCACTCGATTCAGGCGGTGGCATCGCATATGGCTAACTAGACTCAGGCGGTGGCACCACTCCTTGCTAATAGAACATGTTTGGTTCCCTGTAAAAACCCAAAACACAAGAGAGAACGATGGATCAAGTCAAAAAATGACTAGATCAGGGCAAATACTGTTGAATTGAGTATGGAAACAGAGCATAAAAGACCGAAATGACTCAAATCTGGACAGATCTGGAAATTTCAAATCTAAAAAATACAAATCAGAAAGTAGATCTGACTAAAAAGAGTTGAAGAAAATGGAGCCTGGATTCAGACAAGAGTTGCAGACTAAGGAAGATCAGAACGACTAATACACAACTTCATTCCCCAGCGGAGTCACTAGATTTGTTAGCTGGAATATTTCACCTCCTGCAGACAGCAAGGTGTTCCACTGGTTTGAATGGTTCAGATCCAGAATAAATAGAGGGCAGAGGTTGAAGACTCTCCCTAGATGCTGTAGATATCTGGAATACAGGGCTTTGACAGTTCACCTGTGTACCTGCAAAAAATCTCAACACGAAACGAATCAAAGCAACCCGAATATGGTCTACTAATCTATGCTAGTGACTAAGGAATCTAGCAACATATATATACGAAATCACAACAACAACATCATATGTGGGACAGAAATCAACTTGCATTAGAAATATGAAGAACTTTACAACCAAGCCTTAGTGTTGACATGCATCTCCATGAAACCAGCTCTTCATCCCCAAAAGCTTTGTTGGACTATAGGGAAGACTCGGGGTTTATACTTTAACTTCGCACCAACAAAAAGACCCACGGTGTTGGCCCTTTCGGCAACAACCTACGAACAGGTTGCAGTCTCACCCGAAACAGCTATGGGGTGCCGCAGAATCAGGTTTCTGCAAGGAGAAGAAGGATATCACTGTACCTTTAGCCTTAACAACAAATATTTATACCAAATAGAGCTTCGATATTCACTTAATTAGCTTCGCAGTTAGATAAAAGACTTTTCTTTCTTAACCCTTAACTGGGAATTCACAGCAAAGTTAATATTTAACAGTTATCTTACTTTAGCATTCACCTACTTATGAAAAGCATCAAAACATAACAGAAACCACACAAAAGAACCACAACACAAGATATAACATGATTCACCCCTAGTGTAGTGGCTATGTCCACAAAACTGCGCTTTTATTCCACTTCTTACAAAACAACAGTTCTGATCTGCGCACTCAGTAGTAGATCCGTCCTTCAAGTCTAACTACGCACTCAGTTGCAATTCCTTTATCACAATCTCTAACTACGCACTCAGCTGCAGTTCCTTTCCTTACAAAAACCCTCTGCGCACACAGCTGCAGAGGTCATCCATGCACACAGCTAGGACTTGACCTTAAAACCCAAAAATAGATTTAACTTCTTCGCATCATATGATCCTCATTTCATTAGATGATCTTGACATCTTTACATGAGTGCCTATTTATACAAGTGCACTATTACAAAATCATGGGCTTACACCCGAAAATTATGGACAATTACAAAAAATAGGGCTTTGATTCAACCCCGACACCCCTAAGACTATTTTGAGTCGTAACTCCACTTACAAGCTTCCACAAAAACCACGGAGTTACCAAAATTAAGGACCGTTAAGGTGCGCGCCCCAACAGGCCCCTAAGACTCACCAGTGTCCCGTCCTGGGACACTCTGCTACTTGTCTGGTGGGAGAATCTTGTTGGCGAAGATAGTAAACTACTGTCAGCTGCTTGCTCCTTCTCTACTAGCTCCTTTTGCACTCTATCGATTTCTGTATCCGTCTGCATCTCTATAACCATCATCTTTAATTTTCCTGCCCTCCTGCTCCCTTATATGCCTGTCATCATCGTCATCCCTTCTGCTACTTCTACCATGGCCGCAGCTTGCTTGATCCTTCATCCTTTCATCCTTAGCAGACTACCTATGTTCCTTATGCTACTGTATTCCTTTGCAATATTTATGATGGTCATGGGAATCATTGGGCATTCTAAATCTATCAGCGACTCCATCCCTCGAACTGCCTCCCATTCATGTCCTATCGAACATTTGACCATCCACAACTTTGGGTCCTTAACAGATGGTACCCCCGTGATTGCATGCCAATGTACCTTTGCATAAGACAAACAGCATGCCTCCATCTTGCAAAGCCAGGAGGATACATCTCGGGATCCTCCAGAGTCTTTCTTGAGGGTTTGTGCCTTTCTTCATTCTGTTTAGAGCGAACTTCTGCCTTAAATTTCTTCCTAGTTGAACATGTCTGCATAGGTGGATGCAGTACTGGGGGAGTTTAGATGCAGGTGGATTGCTTATAAGGTTCTGCAGACCTCTCTCCCTGAACTCTCATAACAATTCCTGGACTTCGCGATCATTCGACATGGTCTTAACTGTAAACTCAAGAAAATGTGTAATGCAGGAGTCGCAGGCTTGTGTGGCTTCTTATAGAATCCCACAACACAATCTGCCATCACGGTGCATTAAGGACACCAAATCTGATGGAGCAGCAGTAAATCCTGTTACACGGCGCTAGATTTTCCCAAAATCTCATCATTACAAGCAGTTAAGGCAGCTCACGTACCGGCGCCGCCAAATCTAGTTTGTCCCATCAGTCACATTTTAGGCTGCAACAGACCTTTCTTCTTCGACACAACCACTAACTTCAGCTTCGTCACAATGAGGACCTTCTACACAATATTGACCTTCGACCCATCCTGACCCAAGCGCCAACCGAACTTCGACCTTCGAACTTTGACAGCCTTCAATACTTCGTAGCTTTGAGAATAGCTTCATTATAGTCTAGTACCTAATTTCAACTGTTCTTGGTACTTAGACTCTCCTTCTTGTTGTTACTTCTGATTAGGGGGTCCAGGCTTGTCCCTGTACTTCTTTAATCTACTTCCATTCACCATGGAAGGTAAAATTTCTCCATTCAATTTAGTTAACTGGACTACACCACCGTCGGTAACTTCCTGAACTATGTACGGTCCTTTCCAATGTGTTTTGAATTTACCTAGGAACTTCATGAATTTACTGTCATACAAGAGCACAAGATCACCAATCTAGAATTGCTTCTTCTTAATGTGTCTATCATGACATGATTTTTCTCTAGCTTTCTGTACTTGCTACTGGAAACCTATAATGAATCTGTCTTCCTCTAGTTCTAGCATCTTTACCATCCTTTCTTTCAACATAGCTGGGTCATCCATCTCTATGAAGGCAGATATTCTGAGGCTAGGAATAATGTACTCCATGGGCATAACTGCTTCTTGTCCGTAGACCAGCCTAAAATGTGTATGGCCTGTCAACTTCTTGCAAGTGGTTCTATAAGCCCATAGTACTGCTGGAATTCTAAGATCCCAATCATTTATGTTAACATTACAAAACTTTGTCAGAGCATGCTCAAGGATCTTGTTAAAGG
Organism: Pseudotsuga menziesii; assembly: GCA_001517045.1. NCBI lineage: Eukaryota > Viridiplantae > Streptophyta > Pinopsida > Pinales > Pinaceae > Pseudotsuga > Pseudotsuga menziesii. The sequence continues at coordinate 350,743 of LPNX010764806.1, forward strand.
CTTCGACAGTTCCATTTGCTTGAGGATGGTAGGCAGTACTCTTCTGATGATATACTTGAAATTCTTCTGTCAATGCTTCAATAGTCTTATTTAGGAAATGTGATCCTTGATCACTCATAAGAATTCTAGGACACCCAAATATTAACAAGATATTATCGAAGATGAACTTTGCAGCTGTAGCAGCGCTACAATTCTTGACTGGTTGAGCTTTGGCCCAACGAGTAAGGTAATCAGTCACTGTAATAATGTATCTTGCTCCAGATTTCTTTGCAGGGGGATTGATTGGTCCAACAAAATCAATAGCCCACTTGTAAAATGCTTGTAAAGTTACCTATGGAACCAGAGGCATCTCATCCCTTCTGGACGGTTTACCTACCCTCTGATAGATATCGTAGCTGTGGCAATACTCTCTTGCATCCTTATGAATCGTAGGCCACCACAATCCAACTGTCAGAACCTTCTGAGCTGTAGCTTTTCCTTCATAATGACCTCCTGCTGCTCCAGAATGTGCTTCAGCCAAAATCAATGGCTTTTCATGCTCCAGGACACATCTGCGTAATATTTCATCTGGTCCCATCTTATATAGTTGGCCTGCTATCAAAGTGAAGTCGGCTGCTCTAACTACCAGTTTCTTCTTCTGCTGTGTTGTCATCTCAGCAGGTGCAAACCCTGTAGACAAGTACTGAACAATATCCTGAAAATAGTCATCAACCATCTAAATGGCAAACAACTGGGAATCAGGAAGACCTTCGTCCAAACTAGTGGGCTCGTCTCCTGACTCGAGCCTCGATAAGTGGTCAGGCCCTAGGTTAAGTCTTCCACGCTTAACTATGATCTCAAAGTCATATTCCTGAAACAGAATCAGCCATCTACATATCCTTCCACCTAACACAGGCTTGTTAACCAAATACTTCAAAGCAGAGTGGTCAGTGAACATTTTAAAATGAGATCCTAACAGATAATGTCGAAATTTCTGCAAGGCATAAACCATAGCTAGACCTTCTCGTTCTGTCGTAGTATAATTTTTTCTGCTGTGGACAATTTTCTGCTTGCAAAAGCAATAGGGTGATCAATATTACCTTCACCTGACTGAGCCAATACTATACCCAAATCAATGGAGGATGCATCGACATGTACATGAAACTCCTTATTACAGTCAGGGAATACTAAGATAGGGGCAGCTACCATCTTTTCTTTCAAAATATCCAAGCTTTCCTGACACTCAGGTTTCCATTCAAACTTAATATATTTCTTCAATTGCTTTTCCGTAGGGGCTGTAATCTAAGCATATCCTTTGATGAATTTCCTGTAATATCCAGTATGACCAAGTGTAGTGCGAAGTTGCTTAAAAAACTTTGGAGGTGGCAAGTTCACGATAATGGCTATCTTCGCAGGATCCACCATCAATCCTTGTTTGCACACAATGTGACCTAGCAAAATTCCAAAAGGTGCACAAAAGATACACTTCTTCAGGTTTAATGAAATCTAATGCTATCTACACTTGTCCAGCATAAGTCTTAAACTGGCTATATGATCTTTTAGTAACCCAAAGATAGTCCAATCATCAAAGTAAACTTCCAGGAATTTATGTATAAATTCCTTAAATGCAGATATGACTACTCTGGAAAACATAGCAGGTGCATTCTTCAATCCAAAGGGCATAACTGTATACTAGAAAGATCCCATTTCTGTAGCGAAGGTTGTTTTATGTCGATCCTCTGGAGCAATTCTGATCTGATGGTAACCTGAAAATCCATCAGTGAAGGAATACACTTCTTGTCCTCCGACATTGTCTAAAACTTCATCTATAAAGGGAGTAGGAAAAGGATCATGTAAACAGGCATCATTGAGCTTCCTCAAATCAACACAGATTTTGATTTCTCCCTTGGTCTTCTTTTCTTGTACCACCATAGGTCTGACCCATTCGGACTCTTCAACAGGTTCAATGATTCCTACAGCGAGCATCTTATCTAGCTCCATCCTGACTTTTTATTTGTACTTAGGGTTCAACCTATAAGAGTGCTGTTTCACAGGCTTTGCATCAGGCTTCAAAGGGATTTTTATCACTCCTATATCACCAAGGATACCTTTCATTTCTGAGAACTTTGTCAGAAATAAGTCATGATACTCATGGAGAAGTTGGGTCACTTTGCTCACCATTTCTTCATCCCAATAATCTCCAATGGTAGCGTACTTAGGATTTTCTTCTGATTCAATGTTTACTTGCCTTGTTTTCAAGGGCTGAGTCACTTTAGGTGCTTCAACTACTGGTCCATGTACTTCGCAGTGTCCTTCTGACTCAGGAATGTTAATATTGCGTGGGTCTTCATCCTCGTCAATTGCGAGGTTATAACATTCTACTGCATTAGCTTCTTGTGCCTTCCAATCAGGTTGGTGCTCTGCTAATTCTTTATCATCAAACACCTTAGTATGGATCAACCTAATGGCTGCATCCAAAGCAGGACAAACCTCATTAATAGAAAATGCCAGCACAAAACTATCAACAAGACTATCCCAACTTACAGTACCATGGTGAAGCTCCACCTCCGCATACCAGTTCTTTGCTACAGGTTCCAGAGTGTGCACAAACCGATGTACCCATTCTTCACGAGGTACATGCTTCCATGCTTCATAATATTGCTCCAAATGTTCTTGAGGGCTAGTCTTACCATTAAATATGCTTCGCACCTCATGAGGTCGATCCTTGAATCTCAGGCGAAGGGACTTTTGACAAGCGTCCCAACTATGAACGTACTTTTTATGACCATTCCACCATCTAGTAGCTATGGCTCTGTTGCCGCCTTTTCACACACCTGGATCACGTGGCAAAAATCTTCAAGCCACTCGGTGTGTCCTTGGGGGCAAGTCTCGAGTCAAGGCTGTCACCTTGTTCTTGAATCCTCCGTTTAGGCTCAACTCCTAACGAAGCCAAGGGGGGTAGACCCTATTAAGTTACTAAGGATGATTTCTTAGTGTAATGATGTTGTACTGAATCAGTTATTTAGGAGTTTGAATATTTTAACTATAAGCAATCAAGATGACAAGATACAAAGATACACACAAAAGCACAAAGTTGATACACAATATATATATGAAGCAGAAAAGACCAATGCCTTAAAAATGGAGTCAAAAGAGATCAGTGTGCTTGCATGTGTTTGGAATAAATTTTTTGTGATTGCATCTTGGTATGTTTTAAGTTAAAATTGGAGTGTGAGTTGTTTAAAATACGCTTAAGGGGGACTCCAGATATACCCGAGAGTACTTGGAGTATGTCCAAAACAAAGCCTATACGGCTACCCGCAAGAAATATGTGGGCTGAAAAGGAGTCTCTAGGGCTGTGTTCGTAACGCACCCATTAGGGTGTGACAGAGATCGGCGCCCCGAGGTCACTTTTCAGTAGGGTCCCGCTTCCTTTGGGTATTTTGCCACCGTAAAGGTTTGATCGAGGTGTTGGATTTTCACCCGATGGTTTATTAATTGGGGAAGGTGAGTCCTAATTATGCTAGTCACCCAAGTGCTTTTGATACAGCTTGACTGATCGGACGAACCGCATCCAAGTGCAGAGCATACACATTGGAGTCTTGTAAATTTTAATAAGTTTTAAAAGATGTGTTCTTGCTTAAAAGAAAAGCCTCCAAGAACCTCTTTCGATCCAAGTGGATCTCAATCGGGGAATCAAGGATGGGTTAATTTTAAAATGCTGATAAACAAAAGATAATAAAATAACACAACTACACAAATGCAGTTTTCTGATTAATCCTACCACGAATCTCTTTCCCCTTGCGGGTCACTCGGGAAATCGTGGGGTAAGTATTATGATTACTTTTGAAAATAAGATATGGAATATGGAATTAACAACAAGATCAAATATACTACCCTACCAATCATATAAATTCTAGTAAAACGAAATAAGCAGAAAAAGACGAAAAAGGCACCGACGCGAATCCCCCCAGGGGGGATGGGGAATAGGCTCGAAAGAGCCTATTCAAAGGATGATTTTATTACAGAGGTTACAATATCAAAGCACTAATAAAACAGAGCTTTCTTGGTCCTTATAAAGGCTGAAACCAAGATATTACAGTTTATGCAAAACAATTACAAATTATGTGACAAAAGAGAGCCCCCTGGGGGGATTTGAGCGCTCCAAAAGCCACTTTGGACAGCAGCTTCTTTTGTTCTTTGTCAGACCTACTAAATTACAGCAAGTGAATTAGAATAAAAAATTCCCCAAATCACTTTAAGAGTTCCTTTGGGTCAGCCTACTTTATCTCAAAAAATTAATAAAATTAAACTAGTTAAACCGAGAAAAAGGGAACCAAGGAAAGCAAGATTTCCTTGGGATCTTGGCCTGCTGTTTGTGCAGCCAATTAACAGCACTGATATTTCAGAATATTGAAATTATTGAACAGCAAATGAAACTACCTTAACAGCAAGCTATGAATTTTTCAATAAACTACTTGTGAAACTAAGGCAATTTTAGCTAGATCTCTTGAATTTGAACTTTATGTGCACAATGAAACTAAGATCTAGAAAATTGAAGGGATCTTGATAATTAGATCTATGTATGCTTTTCTTTATGAGATAGATCAGATTTAAAAAGAAACCTTAAAGTAACCAGCTTGAGGAAAGTTTAATAATTTTTAAAGGAGGAAGAGAGAGAAAGAGTGTTGGTTTCCTTGAAGATCCACAGTAGAGCTTTCAGGTGGAATGCTTTCAGGTGGAATGCCGAGGGACTATGCCTTTGAAATGTTTTGAAGAGAATGAAGAAGCAAACTAGATCAGCATCCTCTCCAAATTGTGAACCTGCAACTCAGCTGAAATCAAAGAACTTGCCAAGAAACTTGTGAGATCCGATTAGTACATACAAAGAGCTTCAAGATAACATGCATATAAGCTTATAGGACATGCTAAGTCTAGAGCTCTAAACATGCATCAAAGGAGAGTGACAGCCAATAAAGTTATTGAACAACACCTTTCCTATCAAGATTGTAATAAGCTAATTAGCAATCTTAATCACAGATCTACAAGAAAATAGCAAAAAATGACCACAGATACAGGTTACCTCAGTAAAACAATGGCAATAATCATCCACACATGTAATGGCACCACACTGTATTGCCTCCAAAGCTTTTCTTTATTTCAAATGAGAATTACAACAATACAATAGCAGCAGCACCTCAATCCCAGTTCTAACTAGCTTGGAAGAGGAGGTTGTGCCTTGATTTATACAATTTGCAGGCCATCTAGCCCAGGGGGGCTGCAATTCCTCATGGAATCAAGTGAAATCATCTGATGGATAGTTCATCAATGCAGAACTGAGGCTGAACTGAGCCTACTTGTCAACCGGGGGCCTGATCTGGCTGACACATCAACCCATACACTGACACATCGGCCCACAGAGCATCCAGAAGAGCCAAAACATGTTGAGGAGAGAGGGAGGGCACAATTCCTCATGAATACCACTGTAAATCAGCTCTGGATCTGATTTGATCCCCTCCTTTAGTCAAGGATTTGTCAGATCCAGTCAATCTACTCCAGATTTGATTGATTTCAGTCAAATCAGTTGAGAATCCATTGAGTTATTGATTTTGGATTTGCTCCATTATTCATCAATTTATTAATTAAAATAATAAATAATTGATTTTTGGGGCTTTCTGACCTGAGTGATGGAAGATCGCTCAAAACTTAGGAAAAAGTGGGTCCATGGGTTTACATGGTGCTCTTAGCTTTAAAATGAGCACCTACATGACTGAAACTGATTATTTGGCCCACTTTTATTATAGACTCAATTTTTCCAATTAAACTATTAAAAAATAGCCTAAGTTTTGGAAAAATTAAAATTTAATAAAAAACACTGAAAAAACTGAAAAATTGAAAAATTGAAAAACACCTAGGGGGACTTAGACATGTTCATATGACTCAAAAATGATTTCTACCATGCTTACACATTGACACATAGACTCTAATAACCTCAATAGGCACAAATTCCAAGCCGACCACCCCAACTTTGGAGGTATGGAGTGAAAAACTCAGAAATTATCAGTCGTTTATTCAACAACCAATAATAACCAAGGGAAAAAACACCCTGGGCTGATCGGATTGACAAATGAAGTCTAAGAGACCGAGTCTTTTACAGACACTATCATGCTAGAACATTTATTACAATTCCCACATGGGGTATGAACATGTGATATGATACAACAAAGCTTCCCGGAAGCAAGACTGGAAGTTCTCTGAAGTCCGAACAAGTTATCCTTGTCCGGTTCACCAGGCTCACTTGATAAAAACCACTAAGTACAACTTAGGTGGTAACATTCTGGCTCCTTCTGGGACACATTCTCTAACTGATCTTCTGTTCAAACGAGAGGATGTGAGAACTCTAGAATCTCCGTTTCCTACAAGGCAATTAGAGTTTGTCAGTAACATGTATATATAAGAAAAACTTAGCCATAAACAAACTAATGTACATAATTAATCTATAATGCGTAAAAAGGAATATTTTACAAAAACTAATATACAAAGGAAAATTTTCAACATGGTACAACATAACTATAATACAACAATCAATGATACAACAATATGATATATACAATTTAGAAATACATACAGGGCAAGGTTTAGAAATTGGCCCTGAAACCACCGATGCCACTAAAGGCATCAAACTTGCTCGGCGAAAAACAGCTTGAGGAGAAAACCATTCACTGGTAAGCTCAATCTTTCTCCTTCCAAGTCATTTAAATAGAAGGAGTTCGTTCCTGCTATTTCATCAATGATGTATGGTCCCAACCATAGGCTATCGAGCTTTCCATGCTTCCCAGGTTTTTCCCGTCGTTTGTCCCAACGTAGAACCGTGTCACCTACTTGGAAGGAACTCGACCGGGTAGATTTATCGAAGGCTCTCTTGACCTTGTCTGAATTATTGATACTATAGTCAAGGGAGTCTCTTCTGCTCTCATCTAGCTCGATTAATTGGTTTATTCTATTCTGGATGGCCTCCTGATCTGAGATGAATGTCTGGAGGAGCTGATACACTGGAAGCTTTAGATGGATTGGTAAAGTGACATCAAGGCCATAGACTAGTTCGAAAGGGCTCCTCCCTATTGAACTTTTCTTAGTAATCCTGTCAGCCCATAATGCCAATTTGATTTTGCTATCCCAAGCCTTCTTATTGTCACCCACAATTTTTTTTATTATGGTCATTAAGTTCTTGTTACTTGATTCTGCTAGACCATTTCCTTGGGGATAGTAATTAGATGAGTGAGATAGGATAATGCCGTACTTGAAACAGAAAGACGACATCTCGAAATAAATAAAGAATGGGCCATTATCCGTGATTATTCTAGCTGGCACACCGAATCTTGTGATGATTTTGTCTTCTAGGAAATCCATGACAATGGCATCAGTTTCCTTTTTGGTGGGTATGGACTCTACCCATTTGGTAAAATAATGTGTGGCGGTAAGAATCCAAGAATAACCATTGCTTGAGTTATCCTTGAACTTACCGATGAAGTCAAGCCCCCATTGCTGAAAAGGGGCTTGGACTACTATTGGATTTAGAGGCAAGGCTTTCATTTGTTGATTTCCGGTGAATAACTGACACTGGGGGCAAGCTCTGATAGCCTTGTGCACATCTAAAAATAGGTTTGGCCAATAGTAGCCTGCTCTAAGGATTTTGTGAGAGGTTGTTTTAGCTGCAAAATGTCCACCACAAAATCCTGAATGGAACTCAACCATGAGTTTCTTGGACTCAGGTTCATCGACACATCTAAGTATCAAACCATCTGGGTTTCTCCAACCCAAACCATCTTTGGTCAAACAATACTTAGTTGCCTTTAATCTTAATGCCCTTCTTTTATGACCCAGTAAGTGATCGGGGCACGTAAGGTTGCGAAGAAAAAATATGATGTCGGTGTACCAGGGATGCTGCTTCAATCTCTGAAACTCATCTGATACATTTTGCTCTGAATTGCTGCTCTGGAAGATTATTTCTAAAGCCTCCTCATTTCCCTGGGTCAACATCTTTGCAAGGCCCTGTCCCTTGATTAATTTAGTAGGTCTTATCTCCAAATTATATTCCTGAATTTTTGAAACCCACTTACCCCTGACTCCTAGATAGTCTTGCTGAGACATGATATCCTTGACAGCTGCATGGGGTACATATCCAATGATTTTGGAGTAACCTATATAAGTTCTGAAATGTTTAAGGGACTTGACAAGAGCATAGGCCTATTTCTCCATCGTGGTATACTTTAATTCTGAATTTTGTAAGGCCCTACTCATAAAGGCTATGGGTTGCTCTTGTCCCTCCTTATTCTTTTGAAGTAAAACACCAGCAATGGTGTCTTCAGAGGCAAAGGAAAATATTTCGAATTCTTTGCTATAATCAGGGCTAATCAAGACCGGGGACATGGATATGGCATTTTTTATGGACTTGAATGCATCTTTCCCTTCATCTATCCACTCAAACTTAGCATCTTTCTTCAATAGCTTTTGTAGAGGTTTCATTAATTATGCTAAGTTTGGGATGAATCTTCTTATGAAGTTGATTTGACCATTAAAGGATTGAAGAGATTTTAGATTGTGAGGCAAAGGGACTTTCTTAATAGCTTCGACTCTCTCAGGATCAACCTTGACACCCTCTTTAGAAATGATGTGCCCCAGCAGCTTGCCTTCATCAACTCCAAAGATTGACTTGGCGAGATTCAAGGAAATCCCATATTTCCGACATCTTATAAAAACCTGCCTAAGATGACTTATGTGGTCAGATCTTTCTTTTGAAAAAATAGTTAAGTCATCCTGATATATCTCAATTATTTTGCCTATAAATTCTTTGAAGGAAAAATCCATGGCTCTTTGGAAGGTGGCACCAGCATTCAATAGGCCAAAAGGCATTCTTAGAAATTTATAAGTACCCCAAGGTGTGGTGAATGTAGTCTTATGTTGATATTCCTTATTTACCAACACCTGGTTATAACCAGAAAAGCCATCCAACATGGACATCATTCCTGATCCTGTTATCCTTTGAAGCAAAGTTTCCATGTCGGGTAATGGGTAATTATCCTTGAGGCATGATGTATTCAGATTTCTAAAATCTATACATATTATAATTGACCCATTCTTCTTTCTAACAACAACTAAGTTGGAGCACCAAGATGAATGCCTTGTAGGTGCTATTATCCCTACTGCTAGCATTTTTTGAAGTTCCTTCTGCACAATAGGGGCCAACTTAGGATTTATTCGCCTAAGTTTTTGTCGGAAAGGTTTGGCCTCCTTGGCCTCTTCTGTGAGGGGAATAGTGTGTTGAAACACATCTTCCCTATATGCTTTAAGCTGATCATAACTAAAGTCCAACACATCTCTATACTCTTTTATTAGGTTGATCAAGTTGTTCCTTTCCTTTTCCGAAGTACCTTTTCCAATTTTTATTAACTTGGGATCATTGTCAGTTCCTATGTTTATTTCCATGTAATTCCTAGTTTTTATTTCCTCTTTTTGTTTTTTATGATGATCCTGACGATCAAAAAGATTCTCAAAATCTATAAGGCTACTCAGGATGTGATTCCTTTCATTATCCTCGCACTCTTGATACTCTTTACCTTCCTGCTGATAACTGATTTTGCAACCTTCGAACTCTTGTAGATTATGGATGAATCTCAAGAGTTGCTCATCATCTTTGAACACCTTCCAGTGGTCTATATTATCCGGAATTGAAGGTCTGAAATTTATTTCCATTTTTCCATTCCCATTAATCATTTCATCTGATGGCTGGAGGGTGGATGATGCTACCGCCAATCTATCTGCTAACCCATTCATTTCCCTATGGATCTTTTGAATGTTAAGTGCATCAAACCATTCCATAGTGTCCCATGTGGCATTCCTATACTTCCTTAGTCTCTCATTTTTACATTGATACTGATTCTTGATCTGGAGGACAACTAGATCTGAATCACCCTTTATGTTCAACATCTTTATCCCCATCTATTTAGCAACTTCTAAACCTAGGATCAATGCCTCATATTCAGCTACATTGTTTGATGCTTCAAACTCTAACCTGAACGCAAAATTGTAGATTTTATTTGAAGGAGAAATGATCACGATGCCAGCACCCTTTCTCGCTTTGGAATAAGCCCCGTCAAAGTACATTTGCCAAACTTCATCGATCTTTTCATTTTTAATGTTTTCCTTAATGGGGGCCATGAAATTTGACAAAATAGCATAGTTTCCAAAATTATCAGTGAAATGAACAAATTCATTTCCGGGCTTCTTAGGGTTTTCCACATGTCGTTTCCTTAGATTTTCTCTGTGGAGAATCACCCTAGTGTTCTCTGATGCAGGTATAGTAGCATATGTCCAATCCATTTGGATGTGCCCACCAAGAGTTGCAGCCCATTTTCTGGATAGCAACATACCCCAATTATCTGGGACATCTATTACCACCACATCCATCGTCATGTCGATATCTGGGTACTTAGCTAACTTGACCTGTAAATTTAATATTATCCCTACCACTTCAACTTCTCTTGCATCCATGGCACAAACATTGTGGTAGGGTCGGGTGACCCTCAAATTTAGCTGCTCCATCACTTTTCTAGTCATAACATTTGATGAAGCACCCGAATCTAACATACAGTTATGAATGAGAAGTTTATCAACTAAAAGGGAGACATAGAAAGGTGGGTGATCTTCTCTCCTAGGATCAACACTATTGAGGACTATGGGCATATCTATAGGTTCGATAAGTTCAGCTTCAAATATAGCATTATTATTAGGAAGGGGATCCTCCTCAGTAATTTTATGAGCTTCACTTTTGCTATTTTCTAAGGCTTTCAACAATTTTTCCTTTTGACCAGGAATATTAAGGACATCAGTTGCATAAACATGAATTTTAGCATTACTTATCCATTCTCCCATATCAATATTTGACTCAGGGACAATAGGAGGATCTAGGAGGGAAGGGGTGGTTACCTTTTGCTTGTACTGTTTAGGCGGTGATTGTTTTTCTCTCCTTTGATGCACAATTCCCTTGAACCTGGCATCCCTCCTTTCCTTGATTTCCTCGGGAGGAGGCATTGTACCATAAAAGTTAGACAGGAGATCCTTCTCGAAACCGTAGCCCATGGCCTGTTGCCAATGCTGGTTTGATAGAGGATAGGTCCGGCCTACCATGTACACATGATCAGACTCACCTGATGTCGTTTCCTAATTACTGACCTCTGCCATCCCATGTTCTATAATCTGGTTTGCTATGTAGCAAGCACTTTCTTGGTGAAATTGCTCACAAGGTATGCACCATGGAATTACTTCTTCTACCAAGTTAGTTGAGTCTAACTGGTTTGGAATCCTAGGCTCTTGCTGCGGAAAATTCGTTTGATATACTTGATTTTGTTTTGGTTGAAAATTCCTAGGTCCATTATTTCTCTCCAATGTAACTATTCTGTTCTGAATTTTATTCAATTGCTCAGATTGGTTTGTCATGAATTTTTCTAACAGGCTAGTTACCTTGTCCATGGGATCTTTATAGGTTGTCTTTTCCTCTAGTTCAATGGCCTTTCCCTTTTCTTTGTTGAATGAAGTATTTCCCCTAGTGTAACCTGGGATGTTGGACTTGCCCGAAGATTGCATATTCCTTTCTATCTTCTCGCCCAAATCCTGAGCAGTTTTTAGATCGACGGGATCTTTATCCCTTAATTGGTATCTCAAATCACCAGTGAAAGCTTCGATGTAGGATATTAAGATGGAGGCATCGCTTGGCTTGATGTCTCTAGGGAGATCCGCAACCACCCGCCCGAACTTAGTATTAAATTCATCTATGGTTTCATTCTCCATCTTCTTTATATTATGTAGGGCAGCAAGCAAATGTCTTGGTTCTTTATTTTCCCCCCACTTCTTCTTAAAACCTGCTTGGAATTCACTAAGGGTTTATATGAATCATCACCAAGGTTTTCATACCACTCTGCAGCATCATCCTCTAAGGATAAAGAAAAGAGCTTCATTTTGATATCATCATGGTCATGGGCAGCATCATGGCAGTAACTGACTAGGTGCCTTTCGAACTTTCTAAGGTGAGACTTGGCAGTGATGGAATTATTTCCCTCGAACTTGGGGAGCTTCTTGATAGCATCATTCGGAAGGTTATGAGGAGCACCTGCTATCTGAGAAAAGTCAAGGGGTTTGTAAAAATATGCCATTTCTTGAGATTGGAAAGTATGACTCTCTACAAATATGTGATGGATATCTGAGAGGGATTGGTCTCCTAAATCTTCAAGGTTTCTACGAGAAGTATGCCTATTCAATCTTTCCCTAATAAACCTTTCAGGATCAGGGAGAGGATTGAATAATTGTCGGCGGTTTCTTCGGGTAGAAATTCTTGAAGGGATGTTAGACAGTGGAGTCGCCAGATGGATCGAGTTTTAATTTTTATGTTTTTTAAAGACTAGATCAATCAAAAGTTTTTTTTTATCTTTTTAGTTGTTTAGAAAAAAGCTAAGCTAAGTCGTACTCGGGAATAAAAATATTTATCCCCGGCAATGGCGCCAAAAAGTGTTGCCGCCTTTTCACACACCTGGATCACGTGGCAGAAATCTTCAAGCCACTCGGTGTGTCCTTGGGGGCAAGTCTCAAGTCAAGGCTGTCACCTTGTTCTTGACTCCTCCGTTTAGGCTCAACTCCTAATGAAGCCAAGGGGGGTAGACCCTATTAAGTTACTAAGGATGATTTCTTAGTGTAATGATGTTGTACTGAATCAATTATTTGGGAGTTTGAATATTTTAACTATAAGCAATCAAGATGACAAGATATGAAGATACACACGAAAGCACAAAGTTGATACACAATATATATATGAAGCAGAAAAGACCAGTGCCTTAAAAATGGAGTCAAAAGAGATCAGTGTGCTTGCATGTGTTGAGAATAAATGTTTTGCGATTGCATCTTGGTATGTTTTTAAGTTAAAATTGGAGTGTGAGTTGTTTAAATTAGGCTTAAGGGGGACTCCAGATATACCCGAGAGTACTTGGAGTATGTCCAAAACAAATCCTATACGGCTACCCGCAAGGAATATGTGGGATGAAATGGAGTCTCTGGGGCTGTGTTCGTAACGAACCCGTTAGGGTGTGACAGAGATCGGCGCCCGGAGGTCACTTTTCAGTAGGTTCCCGCTTCCTTTGGGTATTTTGCCACCATAAAGGTTTGATCGAGGTGTTGGATTTTCACCTGATGGTTTGTTAATTGGGGAAGGTGAGTCCTAATTATGCTAGTCACCCAAGTGCTTTTGATACTGCTTGAGTGATCGGATGAACCGCAGCCAAGTGCAGAGCATACACACTAGAGTCTTGTAAATTTTAATAAGTTTTAAAAGATGTGTTCTTGCTTAAAAGAAAAGCCTCCAAGAACCTCTTTCGATCCAAGTGGATCTCAATCGGGGAATCAAGGAGGGGTTAATTTTAAAATTCTGATAAACAAAAGATGAGAAAATAACACAACTACACAAATGCGGTTTTCTGATTAATTCTACCACGAATCTCTTTCCCCTTGCGGGTCACTCGGGAAATCATGGGGTAAGTATTATGATTACTTTTGAAAATAAGATATGGAATATGGAATTAACAACAAGATCAAATATACTACCCTACCAATCAGATAAATTCTAGTAAAACGAAATAAGCAGAAAAAGACGAAAAAGGCACCGACGCGAATCCCCCCAGGGGGGATGGGGAATGGGCTCGAAAGAGCCTATTCAAAGGATGATTTTATTACAGAGGTTACAAAATCAAAGCACTGATAAAACAGAGCTTTCTTGGTCCTTATACAGGCTGAAACCAATATATTACAGTTTATGCAAAACAATTACAAATTATGTGACAAAAGAGAGCCCCCTGGGGGGATTTGAGCGCTCCAAACGCCACTTTGGACAGAAGCTTCTTTGCTTCTCTATCAGACCTGATAAATGACAGTGAGTGAATTAGAATAACAAATGCCCCAAATCACTTTAAGAGTGCCTTTGGGTCAGCCTACTTTATCTCAAAAAATTAATGAAATTAAACTAGTTAAACCGACGAAAAGGGAACCAAGAAAAGCAAGATTTCCTTGGGATCTTGGCCTGCTGTTTGTGCAGCCAATTAACAGCACTGATATTGCAAAATATTGAAATTATTGAACAGCAAATGAAACTACCTTAACAGCAAGCTATGAATT
>LPNX010764806.1:375202-449889 GCA_001517045.1 Pseudotsuga menziesii
ATTCATCTCCGAAAGTTTGAAAGGCACCTAGTCAGTTACTGTGATGATGTTGCCTCTAACCATGAAGATATCAAAATGAAGCTCTTTGCTTTATCCTTAGAGGATGATGCTGCGGAATGGTATGAAAACCTTGGTGATGATTCATATAAAACCCTTAATGAATTCCTAGCAGGATTTAAGAAGAGAGGGGGGGGGAAGAAAGAACCAAGACATTTGCTTGTTGACCTTCATAATATAAAGAAGATGGAGAGTGAAACCATGGATGAATTTAATACTAAGTTCAGGTGTATGGTTGCAGACCTCCCTAGAGACATCAAGCCAAGCGATGCCTCCATCTTGATATATTACATCGAAGCTTTCACTGGTGATTTGAGATACCAATTAAGGGATAAAGATCCGGTCGATCTAAAAACTGCTCAAGATCTGGCCGAGAAAATAGAAAGGAATATGCAATCTTCGGGCAAGTCCAACATTCCGGGTTACACTAGGGGAAACACTTCATACAACGAAGAAAAGGGAAAAGCCTTTAAATCAGAAGAAAAGACAACCTCTAAAGACCCCATGGAAAAAATAGCTAGCATGATTGAAAAAGTGAAGACTGATCAAGACCAATTCATGACAAAAATGCAAAATAGAATGGTCACATGGGAGAGAAATAATGGATCTAGGAATTTTCAGCCAAAACAGAATCAAATGTATCTTAAAAGGTTTCCTCAGCAAGAGCCTAGGATTCCAAACCAGTTAGACTCAACTAACCTGGTAGAAGAAGTAATTCCATGGTGCATACCTTGTGAGCAATTCCACCAAGAAAGTGCTTGCTACATAGCAAACCAGATTATAGAACATGGGATGGCAGAGGTCACTAATCAGGAAACAAATTCAAGCGAGCCTGATCATATATACATGGTAGGCCAAGCCTACCCTTTGTCACCATCCAAACAGTACAAGCCTGAGGATGAAACCATTGCAGGATCTTATAGTGAAACTCATGATGAAAACTGTAATATACATGATGGAAGTCTTATTTGTTCTCCATATAATGATGACAGTCCTAAAGGTTTACTACCTTGTGACCTTTTCTCTAAAGAAGATGAGTATGAAAATGAGGACAAGTATAGCTTGGAGCATGATACAAGTGACGAATACTCCCTTATCCCCGACAAATATGTTGATGAGGAGTCCTGGACATTCATGGAAAATCTAGTCTATGACATGAATAAAGAGGAAAATAATGAACCAGAAACTTTTGATGGTTTTGTTGATTTTTCTGTCTATGACATATCTAAAGAAGAGAGCGTGGACCATGTGGCCTTGGGAAACTTTGATATGAAAAAGGAGCATGCAGTTTATGCACATTATCAGTCTGATACATATATCAATATCAATAATGAAGACAAAGAGAACTCAATATCGGAACCTGATATCAACAATGGGGAATCCATCACATTTAACATAGATGATGGTGATGACTATTGGGATTTTAGTGGATATCTTTTTAAGAATCCTATCTATGCTATACCCAGTGAGGGGAGTGTCTATTTATAGATTTGTGGAAGTCCAATCTACTATAATTCCATAGAGGGAAGCATGAATCTAGAGACCTTG
Source organism: Pseudotsuga menziesii (assembly GCA_001517045.1). Taxonomy (NCBI): domain Eukaryota; kingdom Viridiplantae; phylum Streptophyta; class Pinopsida; order Pinales; family Pinaceae; genus Pseudotsuga; species Pseudotsuga menziesii. Next base: position 376,808 of record LPNX010764806.1, read on the forward strand.
GAAAATCCTAGTATGGAAAAGCAGCATTCAAAACTCTTATATGATCATTCAGAGTCATATCATGCAGAGCCGCACAAGGGTATCAGTAATGAAGATATGGAGAAGCAGTTTTGTGAAAAGATGGATGTGATGCACTTATTAGAATATCAATATCAACTATCATCTTCACATATAGAGTTTTCTCATGACTTGGAGCTGCTTGGGGCTTATACAGTGAATTATCATCCGGTAAGCCTTGATGATCAGTATGATGGTGTAGTCAATCTGCCTCATCATTCCAATTTGTACATCAACCCTATCCAGTCTTGGATAGAAGCAGCCTGCGCAAGCACTTACCAATTTGGGAGGAAGTTTGACTACATTATTCATGCCTATGATTTCCCATCCATCCCGCCCCTTATGGATCATCACGCAGGTTTGCATTTTCTGAATAAAGTATCCTTACATTGGCTGGTAACCAAAGACAAGGAAAAAAAAAATTATGTCAATAAAATGCTTAGGTGGTTACATTGGATTTCTGATTACACTTAACCCTTTTTATATCATGCTTAGAGTAGGAAAATAAGCTCTTTGAAAGAGAGCATTTACTTTCTGCATTTCTATTTTTAGCTTTAATAAAACTTTGCTTCTTTTAGTTAGTTACATCTATTTTGTTTAAATAAATCAGCTTAATGGTTCATTTGGTTTTTCATAAAACTTGTGCTACTGAGGTTTTTCTTGTCAAGTTGAGATGTTTTTGCAGGGTATATAAACCAGAGATTCCGGTGTTCTCGTATCCTCTCCTTGCCTTAAAGACCAGATCGAGCACACGTCCAACAGTTGGAGCCAGAATGTTACCACCTAAGTTGTACTTAGTGGTTTTTATCAAGTGAGCCCGATGAACCGGACAGGGCTAACTTGTCCGGACTTCAAAAAGACCTTTGGAAGTACTTCTGGGAAGTGCTTGTTGTACTATATCACATGTTCATACCCCATGAGGGAATTGTAATAAATGTTCTAGCATGATAGTGTCTGTAAAAGACTCGGTCTCTTAGACTTTATTTGTCAATCCGATCAGCCCAGGGTGTTTTTTCCCTTGGTTATTATTGGTTGTTGAACAAACGACTGATAATTTCTGAGTTTTTCACTCCATACCTCCAAAGTTGGGGTGGTCGGCTTGGCATTTAGGCCTATTGAGGTTAATAGAGTCTATTTGTCAATGTATAAACATGCTAGACATCATTTTTTAGTCATATGAACATGTCTAAGTCCCCCTAGGTGTTTTTCAATTTTTCAATTTTTTAGTTGTTTCAGTGTTTTTTATTAAAATTTAATTTTTCCAAAACTTAGGCTATTTTTTAATAGTTTAATTGGAAAAATTGATTTTGTAATAAAAGTGGGCCAAATAATCAGTTTCAGTCATGTAGGTGCTCATTTTCAAGCTAAGAGCACCATGTAAACCCATGGACCCACTGTTTCCTAGTTTTGAGTGATTTTCCATCACTCAGGTCAGAAAGCCCCAAAAATCAATTATTGATTATTTTAATTAATAAATTGATGAATAATGGAGCAAATCCAAAATCAATAAATCAATGGATTCTCAGCCGATTTGATTGAAATCAGTCAGATCTGAAGCAGATTGACTGGATCTGACAAATCCTTGACTGAAGGAGGTGATCAAATCAGATCCAGAGTTGATCTTGAGCATCCTTTATGAGGAATTTTGCCCTCCCTCTCTCCTCAACACGTTTTTGGCTCAACTGGATGATTTTTGGTGGATTCTCCAGTCAACAAGTTGAGGTGTCAGTCAATTCAGCCCCCCGATTGACAGTTGCACTCAGTGAGACTCAGATCTGGCTTAGCTAGACACAGATCAGGCATTGATGGACTCTCCATCAGTTGATTTCACTTGATTCCATGATTAATTGTGCCCCCCTGGGCTAGATGGCCTGCAAATTGTATATATCCAGTCACAGCCTCCTCTTCCAAGCTAGTTAGAACTAGGATTGAGGTGATGCTGCTATTGTATTGTTGTAATTCTTCATTTGAAATAAAGAAAATCTTTGGAGGCAATACGGTGTGGTGCCATTACATGTGTGGATGATTATTGCCATTGTTTTACTGAGGTAACCTGTATCTATGGTCATTTTTTGCTAATTTCTTGTAGATCTGTGGTTAAGATTGGTAATTAGCTTATTACAATCTTGATAGGAAAGGTGTTTTTCAATAAGTTTATTGCCTGTCACTCTCCTTTGATGCATTTTTAGAGATCTAGATTTAGCATGTCCTATAAGCTTATATGCATGTTATCTTGAATCTCTTTGTATGTACTAATCGGATCTCACAAGTTTCTTGGCAAGTTCTTTGATTTCAGCTGAGTTGCAGGTTCATACTTTGGAGAGGATGCTGATCTAGTTTGCTTCTTCATTCTCTTCAAAACATTTCAAAGGCATAGTCCCTTGGCATTCCACCTGAAAGCTCTACTGTGGATCTTCAAGGAAACCAACACTCTTTCTCTCTCTTCCTCCTTCAAAAATTATTAAACTTTCCTCAAAATGGTTACTTTAAGGTTTCTTTTTAAGTCTGATCTATCTCATAAATAAAAGCATACATAGATCTAATTATCAAGATCCCTTCAAATTTCTAGATCTTAGTTTCATTGTGCACATAAAGTTCAATTTCAAGAGATCTAGCTAAAATTGCCTTAGTTTCGCAAGTAGTTTATTGAAAAATTCATAGCTTGCTGTTAAGGTAGTTTAATTTGCTGTCAATAATTTCAATATTCTGCAATATCCATGCTTTTAATTGGCTGCACAAACAGCAAGCCAAGTTCCCAAGGAAATCTTTCTTTCCTTGGTTCCTTTTTCGTCAGTTTAGCTAGTTTAATTTCATTAATTTTTTGAGATAAAGTAGGCTGACCCAAAGGAACTCTTAAAGTTATTTGGGGCATTTGTTATTATAATTCACTCGCTTTCATTTAGCAGGTCTGACAGAGAAGAAAGGAAGCTGCTGTCCAAAGTGTCTTTTGGAGCGCTCAAATCCCCCCAGGGGTCTCTCCTTTGTCACATAATTTGTAATTTTTTTGCATAAACTGTAATATCTTGGTTTCAGCCTGTATAAGGACCAAGAAAGCTCTATTTTATCAGTGCTTTGATTTTGTAACCTCTATAATAAAATCATCCTTTGAATAGGCTCTTTCGAGCCCATTCCCCATCCCCCCTGGGGGGATTCGCGTCGGTGCCATTTTCGTCTTGTTCTGCTTATTTCCTTTTACTAGAATTGATCTGATTTGTAGGGTAGTATATTTTATCTTGTTGTTAATTCCATATTCCATATCTTATTTTCAAAAGTAATCNTAACCGTATAGGCTTTGTTTTGGACATACTCCAAGTACTCTCGGGTATATCTGGAGTCCCCCTTTAGCCTAATTTAATCAATTCATACTTCATTTTTAACTTAAAACATACCAAGATGCAATCGCAAAACATTTATTCCAAACACATGCAAGCACACTGATCTCTTTTGACTCCATTTTTAAGGCACTGGTCTTTTCTGCTTCATATATATATATTGTGTATCAACTTTGTGCTTTCGTGTGTATCTTCGTATCTTGTCATCTTGATTGTTTATAGTTAAAATTTTCAAACTCCTAAATAACTGATTCAGTACAACATCATTACACTAAGAAATCATCCTTAGTAACTTAATAGGGTCTACCCCCCTTGGCTTCATTAGGAGTTGAGCCTAAACGGAGGATTCAAGAACAAGGTGACAGCCTTGACTCGAGACTTGCCCCCAACGACACACCGAATGGCTTGAAGATTTCTGCCACGTGATCCAGGTGTGTGAAAAGGCGGACCTAGTTGTTCGCATTTATAGCATGTAACCTACCCTATTCCTCTACCAAATCCTCCTCCTCCTCTGCCTCTGAAGTTTCCACCACCCTTTTCCTGAGTGTGTGTTTGTTGTGGGGGGTACTGGTTCTGTTGGTAGTCAGGCTGATAGTGATTTTGTTGTACATATGGTTGGTGTGGCGCAAAATGAGGATGATACTGTTTTTTATGATGATTGGGTGGGAATTACATAGGCTGATTGGATGCGTGTGCTGGTTTAGACTGAGGTTACCCATCATTCTTCATCAAGTAGGTATCGACCATCTTTTCCTTCAAGAGCTCGTATTCTCTACAATCCTTCTCTTCATGGCCTGCTGACTTACAAAATTTACAGAAGAGGCTTGATAGGGTACTTACAATATTTTTCAAGTATAGAAACTCCTCGTCATGATGTCCTCTAGACTAACATATGCGGCACCAATTTAGTCTGTGGGCAATCAACGGGTTTGGCATGCCCGATGAGGTATAGTTCGTGTAGGTCGGACAATTATCCTTGGTGTGTCCATCCGTTCTACATTTCGTGCACCAGAAGTCTTCTTGTGCTTCCTTTCCCTTCTTGATATCCTGAAGCTGTATCATCGGATTATCCAACTGCGACTGAATCTCTACCATTCCTATGGCACCATCACCGATTAGCGAAGCTTCGAGCTTCATTGCCAATTCTACCACTTATGTCTGTGATTTAGTCTTTTGTTGCATCAATGGGCCTCGGATGTGTGGTAATAGTGCAGTAATAAACCACTCTTTATGTTGTACATCTGACATTTGGAAACTTACTTTGGCCATCAAAGTTTTAAACCGTTGGTCAACTTCTCATATTGACTCTGCCAATTCTTGTTTTATCTCCTTGATATCGGTAATACACTACGACTCAGATTTAGGTTTTTTGAACTCATAGATCATTACGACTCATATTTCTTCAAGGGCCTTCTATGGGGTTGCTGGCAGTACTACATAGAACTTCATAAACTAGTCTACCGCATGACCTCTTAGAGTCATGATCATTTGCATTTTCCTCAGGTCCGCATTGTGAACCAGAAAAACCATCCAAACGACTTCAGAGAGGAACCAATGCTGCTCTGGATCCTCTACTCCATTCCCGTTGTTGGGGCGCGCACCTTAATGGTCCCTAATTTTGGTAACTCCACGGTTTTTATGGAAATTGTAAGCGGAGTTACGACTCAAAACAGTCTTAGGGGTGTTGGGGTTGAGTAAAAACCTTATTTTTGTAATAAACCCATGGTTTAAGTCCAGGGTTTAGGGTTTGGGGTGCCCATGGTTTAAGTCCATGGTTTTGTAATAAGTGCACTATAAATAAGCACTCTTGTAACGAAATCAGGTTAGGCTTTTTGATGTAAGCTGAATTGATGTGAAGCTAAGGCTTGTTGTGTAAGAAGGTTAAGTCCCAGCTGTGTGCATGGACGACCTCTGCAACTGTGTGCGCAGAGGGTTTTGGCTTATTAAGGAAATCTGCAGCTATGTGCGCAAAGGCCTGCAGTTGTGTGTGCGGCTTTAAGGACTTGAAAGGATCTACAGCTGAGAGCGCAGATCAGAACTGTGATTTTAGTAAAGAGTTGAATAAAACACAGTTCCGTGGACGTAACCCCTACACTGGGGGTGAACCACGTTATATCTAGTGTTGTGGTTCTTTGTGTTGTTTCTGTTATGTTCTTTCATAAATAAGATCACTGCTAACTAAATAACTTCGCCGTGAATTCCCAGTAAAGGGTTATGAAAGTCACTGTCTGTTTATTTAGCTGCGAAGTTATATATGTGAATGTTGAATCTCTGTGTATATGAATATAAGTTGTTAAGGGCTAAGGTACAGTAATATCCCTCTTCTGCTTGCAGAAACCTGATTCTGCGGCATCCCATAGCTGTTTCGGGTGAGACTACAACATGTTCGCAGGTTGTTGCCGAAAGGGCCAACACTGTGGGTCGTTTGTTGGTGCGAAGTGAATGGTATAAAACCCGGGTCTGCCCTATAGCCCAACAAATTGGTTTCGTTGACAATTGAACTCAGTATCTGCTCAAGAGGGGTTTACGTCGTACCTCGAGGGCTATGTTCTGGAGGCCCTCTATGAAGGAAATCGGTGATTGGCTTGATCAGACTTATCTGAGATTCGCTGAGAAAGAGAACAAAGATCCGCGTCATAGTGCAAATGACTTTTTGTAAAGGTATTTTTTGTGACATTTATGAAATTTTCTTTGGTAGTATCCACATAGAGTTGCACCAGTGGTTATCCAGGTTAACAGAGAGAAGGACGAACTTCCAAGAACGTCAGTTTCCTGAGTGGACCCTCGCAAGAATTAATATACTGAAAAGGGTGAACAACGAGATTTCTCGCGCTGTTGATTTATGGACAACGCGAACCCTCGAAGCCTTTGTGACGGAGTTCGCCACCGACACGAGTGCTTCCTTTAGTGAAGCCGAGCGACAGTTTTTCAAAGGACCAAGGGGTAAGTTTTTTAATTCATTTAGTTTGAGAATTAAAATGCTATTAGCTGAAAAAGGTATATTGCTAGTTGAATCAGACTGTTAGATTTAGTATTACTAACCTATGTTTGCAAGTGAAAATACCTTCGAAGAGAAAAGTGGTTTGCTGCGAAGTGGCAAAAGGTACAAGAGAGATTTTAGATCCTAATCACAGGGTCAGCATACCGAGTATTCCCCTGTAAATCCCGCAGATTCAGAACCCGAAGAAACCCCTTCTTTTGGAAACCCTCCTGTAACCCCGCAGCGAAGACCTATTATCCCTGAGAACCCGTTGTAGTCTGAAAGTCACCCTAGCCCGAGTATTCCTGTCACAGACCAGTCTACCCCAGTAAGTTCCCCCCCACCTCCTTCCAGTCCCCCTCCCTATTGGGGCACGCACCTTAACGGTCCTTAAGTTAGGTAACTCCGCGGGGTCATGAGAGTTTGTAAGCGGAGTTGCGACTCAAAATAGTATTAGGGGTGTCGAGGTTGAGTCGAAGCCCTCTTTTTGTAATAAACCCATGGTTTAAGTCCAGGTTTTAGGGTTCGGGGTGCCCATGGTTTAAGTCCATGGTTTTGTAATAGTGCGCTGTATAAATAGGCACTCTTGTAAATAAGTCAGGTTAGGATTTTTTATGTAAGAGGAAGTGATGTGAAGCTAAGGTTTGTTTTGTAAGAAGGTTAAGTCCCAGCTGTGTGTGTGGATGACCTCTGCAGCTGTGTGCGCAGAGGGTTTTAGGTGATTAAGGAAATCTGCAGCTGTGTGCGTAGAGGCCTGTAGCTGTGTGCGTGGACGACCTCTGCAGCTATGTGCGCAAAGGGTTTTAGGTGATTAAGAAAATATGCAGCTGTGTGCGTGGCTTTAAGGGCTTGAAAGGATCTGCATCTGAGTGTGCAGATCAGAACTGTGATTTTAGTAAAGAGTTGAATAAGACACAGTTCTGTGGACGTAACCCCTACACTGGGGGTGAACCATGTTATATTTGGTGTTGTGGTTCTTTGTGTTGTTTCTGTTATGTTCTTTCATGCATTGATAAATATATATCTGATAGATAAGATCACTGCTAACTAAATAACTTCGCTGTGAATTCCCAGTAAAGGGTTATGCAAGTCATTGCATGTCTATTTAGCTGCGAAGTTATATATGTGAATGTTGAAGCTCTGTGTTATATGAATATAGATTATTAAAGGCTAAAGGTACAGTAATATCCCTCTTCTGCTTGCAGAAACCTGATTTTGCGGCATCCCATAGTTGTTTCAGGTGAGACTGCAACCTGTTCGCAGGTTGTTGCCGAAAGGGCCAACACTGTGGGTCTTTTGTTGGTGCGAAGTGAATGGTATAAAACCCAGGTCTGCCCTATAGCCCAACAAATTATTTCCGTTGCCGGTTGAACTCAGTATCTGCTCAAGAGGGGTTTACGTTGTACCTCGAGGGCTATGTTCTGGAGGCACTCTGTGAAGGAAATCATTGATTGGCTTGATGAGACTTATCTGACATTTGCTGAGCAAGAGAACAAAGATCCGCATCGTAGTGCAAACGAATTTTTGCAAAGGTATGTTTTTTGTGACGTTTATGAAATTTTCTTTGGTAGTATCCACATAGAGTTGTACCAGTGGTTATCCAGGTTAACAGAGAGAAGGACGAACTTCCAAGAACGTTAGTTTCCTGAGTGGACCCTCGCTAGAATTAATATACTGAAAAGGGTGAACAACGAGATCTCCCGCGCTGTTGATTTTTGGACAACGCGGACCCTCGAAACATTTGTGACGGAGTTCGCCATCGACACGGGTACTTCCTTTAGTGAAGCCGAGCGGCAGTTTTTCAAAGGACCAAGGGGTAAGTTTTTGAATTCATTTAGTTTGAGAATTAAAATGCTATTAGCTGAAAAAGGTATATTACTCATTGAATCAGACTGTTAGATTTAGTATTACAAACCTATGTTTGCAAGTGAAAATACCTTCGACGAGCAAAGTGGTTTGTTGCGAAGTGGCAAAAGGTACAAGAGAGATTTTGGATCCTATTCCTAGGGTCAGCGTATTGAGTATCCCCCTGTAAGTCCCGCTGATTCAGAACCTGAAGAAACCCCTTCTGTTGGAAACCCTTTTGTAACCCCGCAGCAAAGACCCATTATCCCTGAGAACCCATCACAATCTGAGAGTCACCCTAGCTCAAGTATTCCTGTCGCAGGTCAGTCTACCCTAGTAAGTTCCCCCCCGCCTACTTCCAGTCCCCCTCCAACCCCCCCTAGATCCACTATGGCCCACATGCATGATGACATTAAGCTACCTATTTTCAAAGGAACTGGATCAGAGGATCCAAAACAGTTCTGGTTTTTATGTGAAGCAATGTGGACTGCTAAGACCATTACGGACCCAGATACAAAAAGAGCGCAGCTGGTTACTTCTTTTAGAGATCGCGCTCTGACCTGGTTCATGAAGTTTTCCAGCACTCAAAACCATGCATTGGCTGATATAAAAGCAGCAATGATAAAGGAATTTAAGAATCCCAAATCAGAGTCACAGTGTATCACTGAATTGAAAGAGATTCAGCAGAGGCGCGACGAATCAGTGTGGGACTTTGATCAAAGATTCAAAGTTCTACTAGACCAATTCAGTTTCACCATTGGACCTGCGCAGCACAAGGAATGGTTCATTGCCGCATTGCTACCTCATATTAGAACTCCACTCATGCAACAGAAGGTTGCTGACCAGCAGGAGGCTCTGGAGATCACGATGAAGCTCGAAACCGCTCCTGTTAAAGACAATTCAGGTCTCACTCAAATCCAAGCGCAGTTGGCAGCGATGGCTCTCGAGTTGCGCGATATGAAGAAAGGAAAAGCCGGTCGCGAAGAGGTTTGGTGTACACAATGTCGGACAGAAGGTCATGCCAAGGAACAGTGTCCTGTGGTAAGAAATTACCTGAATACTGGTGCGCCAAACCTATTTAACCTGCAAGTCCTATATTGTGAGCTCTGCAGAACAGTAGGCCAGCATCGACCTGAAGACTATTATCTGTTACAGAGGTATGGGCACGTAACTAAGCACTCCTATTGTAAATTCTGTAAGTCCGTAGGCCATAATGAAGATGAGTGTCGCAGTTATGACCTCATGCAAGAACGCACCTACGACACCTATCGGGTACAAAATGAGGGACAGAGCAATGATGGCTATGGTTACCATGGTGGTGCATCAGGTAGAGGTGCTTTTGGAGGTCGTGGTTGAGGTGGTATGGCCGGAAGAGGAAGAGGCCAGGTGGTGTGTTACAACTGTAACTAGGCCGGGCATCTAGCGAGAGACTGTCGAAACCCAACTACGACATGTCGGTATTGCTGAGCAGTAGATCATGTGATCGAGCAGTGTTCGCAATTCATAGCTAAGATTCAGGAAAGAAACAGTGTCCCTACTTAGAATTTTCAGATGATTTCTATCAAGCAAAGACCTGCCCCAGCCATTAATGTTGTTACCTAGAGTGGAGCTACGACGGAAGCGCAGAACAAGGAGAAACAGCCTGCCGAGGCTTGGGTTAGGAAGGCCCCAAAAAAAATCCATGCACGTGATGTCGACAGAGAAAATGAGACATTGATGGCAGCCACGAGAGACTTTGCTGACCCCAACACATCAGTAATACCTGCGCAACATCCTCAGAAGCAGTCGCAGACGCAAGAAGCTTTGACAGACAGAGTAAGTACATTGTCCTCCTTTTTACAGAGTTGTCTGAAACTCCTAAGAAATCAGAATGCTTTAAGTGAGTTGCAGAAATTTATTGCTTCCTGCGACCCTCAGCAAAGTTCTGGTCAGGCAAAAGCTGTTAATAGAGTCAGGAGGACTGGAAGGGAAATGAGATTGAATGCTCAGATAGGAGAGTATGATATGACTGTTGTTATCTTGGACCTAGGATCAGAGGTAAATGTCTTAACTAAGAAAACTTGGGAACAAATAGGAAAACCTACCCTTGATTGGTCCCCTATACAGTTGAGATTAGCCAATCAATAGAAGATTGTGCCTCTAGGAAGACTCCCTAGTGTACCAGTAGATATTGATGGAGTCAGTACCTTAGCTGACTTTGAGGTAATTGAAATAATTGATGACAGCAATCCCTATCCCGCACTACTAGGCATTGAATGGGCAATAGATAATGATGCAGTCATCAACCTGAAGAAGAGACAGATGACTTTCGAAGGGAAAGGAATGAGAGTCATAGTCCCATTGGACCCTTCTCAAGGAGAGAGATACACCGAGCCAGTCAGAGATGAAGACCAGGATGCTTTTGACCACATATACAATATCAAAGCTAAGGAGGAAGATTATGTTGATCCTACTGCCGAAGGTATTATGGATTGGCAGTGTGACAGCTCCTGCATGACAGATTCAGATGATGGCTTAGAAAACTGGAAGAATAGACTTTATGAGCTGCATGGACATAGATGTGCCAGAATTACCAAATCTATTAGATGGCTTGGTGCATAGGTAAGAGTCCTACCTAATTTTGATGACTTGTCCGACCCAGAACAGTTTATTGAACAATTCTCAGACCAGATACCAGATCCACAGAAAAGAGAGACTCTGGATTTAGTATTCAGACCCACAGCAGCCAGAAGGAGGGATAACCATAAGAAGTGCATTCCTATTTGGGAAGCTTGTCAGAACTCTCTTCACCTAAGATTTGTGGATCAGCTCCAGGAGGTGCACAGCAGGTTCGATGGGCAGAGCGGCCCGCAGGAACACTTGGAGCACTGTTATGAAGCATGGAAACATATACCTCAACGGGTACACAGGCTTATACATATTCGGGCACCTGTAGCAGAGAACTTGTATATGGCGGTCGGGCTTCGGCATGCTGATATGTCTGGTGACAAAGAAATAACTAAGTACTGACCTGCGGGATTGAAGCTCACAGCTTGGTCACAGAATTTCTCAGGATGTACCAAAGGTCAATATGGTGTCGATGGTCCTTATTGTGACGCAGCTACAACCCAAAATCCGACCGTTGGAACACTGTCGATTTGGTGGTGTCGGTACTTTAATTGCCTTAATTACTTGTCCTAATGATATCCACCGAAATCTAACGCCGTGGAAACAGGATCTCTGTCAGATTTGGTGCCTTCAATGCACATTTATGGCAAATTTGGTCGATGGATTGTATATGAAGACACCCGAGTACAGGGAAATCGCATTCCGCATTTCCTTGAGTTTCACAATTGAACCCATGTCAGCTGATCGTGAACTCGAGGACCTATTGAGAGAATTTGAACATACGGGTCTGCAGCACATCTTCGCCCCCCAACCTGAGCCTGCAGCCCATGAAGAGACTCTACCAGCACCGACTCCACCAATGCAGACACGATCTGCCAGGAAACAGTTTAAGCCAGAATTTCGTTCTAAGCGAAACGAAGACTGACACAAACAATCCGGGCAAACATCGGAGGATCCCGGAATGGATCTGCCTGGTTTCGTAGAGATCCCAATTGAAGGAGAGGAGAACATTGCACCGCAGCGGCCACCATATCTTCAGCCTATTCGACCAGGAGTTAAACCACCTTGGCGGAATGCTAAGTTCACTATATGCACCCCCTCGTTGCCCCCAGGTGTGCAGCTAGTTGGAACAATGACAAGGAAAATAGATCGGCTTAAGTATGCTGACCACGACACAAGTGACTGTGGGAAGTTTCCATAATTCACACTTGCCCAATACTTGCATTTCGTTAAATATCAAGAAACTGGGGTGACCTTATTGGAAGTAAAACAGTGGGCTGCTGGCTTGGATGTAGCTGGTTTGCTGAAAATGCTCAATGTTCTCCATTTTGGTCGCAGCACACAGGTCACCATCATGGTCAAGCAGCTGCTGGCGTTAGTGCATGACGGCTACCTATGGATTGGTGACAAGAAAATTCATATTAATGGCGAGCTCATTCATAGGATCATAGGCTTATCAATGGCTGGGCTTGATCTGGGGATAGAATTTCCCTCAAAGCACAAAGATACGAAGCTCGCACAAAGCATGAAGGAGCGCTTTGGCCTGACGAAGGGGAAACGCGGGTATCACACTTCTGCGATTCAAGAGCAGAACATTCGCTTAGCAGTTGAGCTCTTAGCATGAAAAATTATGCGAAAATGCAGACCAACTGAAGTGCCTTCCCCGGTCATCAGAATTGCTATCAACTATGCCGAAGGATACAGCTACAACTGGGTAGCGTATATTGTGAAGGAATTCCTTGAAGACACTCACGACGCGCAGGAGAAAGGTAGGCCCTTCCACTACTCATGGTTGATTGTCCTCATCGCATTGGTAGGATGGCAAGAACCTACTGAAGCACAGTTTGCTGCTGTACGAGCGCACATGCCTGGCGCAGCCAGGTACGCATCGTTGTGGGTTTCACAAGATAAAACCCACCAACAGATGACAAACTATGTATTTGCCTTTTATATGATGAGTATCTCATATGAGATTGTAAAAACCCCACAGCTCAGTAATGAGTTATTCTCTCAGTATGATGGAGCGGTCAATTTCAGGGCCGATATGCACCATATTTTTATCTAGGCTTGCGCAGATAAGAAACATCAATGGTTTAAGTTGCCATATGTAGTGACTAAAGATGACATCCTCGCGATAGTACAGCAGTGGCCGACAGAATGGTTAAAAGACGCAGGGACAAAACCTAATATTCATGTCCCTCCTGTCACCGATATGGCCGCAGGCCCCAGTCACACGCAGCAGCAAGAACCCCCCGAAGACAGTGACGAACAAACTGAGTCGCAGCAAACTGAAAGCGACTAGGGAGGAGATGGTGGAAATGAAGACAAAGCAGAAGAAGAAGAAGACTCGGTTAAAACTACCTCAGACCCTAATAGGTAGCATAAGCTCAAGACACTGGATGCAGAGGAAGTAAACAAACCGCAGCCATTAAAGAAAGCGAAGGCATCAAAGGATAAGAATATCGATAAAGCGCCTGGCGTGACAAGTGCGGAGCTTGATGAGGCTTTGTCAAAGTCCACCGAAGTTCTCACTAAACAATGGTCAGAGTTTGCAGCTGCGCATCTGGATGCCATCACCAGCGTAGCAAAGAACATCTCGGAGTTTAAGGACTTAGCAGCGAAATCAGTGACTAACACTGCAGCCAGCAGCACCCCAATGAGCGCACAGCCAAACCTAAGGCAATGGCCAGCCAGAGATAATAAAGGACAAGTCTCGAGTGCAGCCCTCATATTAACAGATGCATCCTCTCGTTCAGAGATGAGTATGAAGGTCGGCATAGATTACACTAAGCTCTCCATGATGGAGCTACATCTCTGTCAGTCAGCAATTATGAAAGAAATTCAGGCACGAGACCAATATTCACAAAAACAATTAGAAAATGCCATAAGTCAGCAGCAGGGCTTCGCAGCGTAGCTGGAGGCAGTGGAGCAAAGAAAGAGGGATGCAGAACGTAAGCGGATTACACTGGTACAAGTTTTGGATGAGGCATGTCAAAGTCTTCCTGACTTCGACGTACAGCTGGTGGAAGAGCCAGAACAAAGATTAGTCAGGCTGAAAGACTGTGCACAGTAGTCTCGTAGTGAAATTGAGAAGCTTAAATCAGCACATGAGACTCAGATTGCGAAGCTTTAACTACGCATCCCTTCGAAAACCCCACCTGAGGTCAAAGAATAGCGTCGCGCAGACATTCAGGCATCAGCAGCAAAAATTTCAGATATTGTGGGCAGCGCAGCAAAGCTGCTCGGAGACAATGTCGAGGCCTGGAAAACCCTTCAGGAACATCCAGAAATAGGACAGCTGCAAGAAACCATCAAACAACGATAGGCAGAGCTGGATGCAGTAAAAGCAGAAATTAAGACCCTGCCCCCTATGGAGAAAATGCTCAAAGTAAAGCGCAGCAAGGAACTCCAGCAGGAAATTGAATCGTGCAAGGTGAAAGTAACAGAGTTGGAAAAATCCATACAACCACTTGTCAGTGAGGCTTTGGAATTAAGTACTGCTGTGGATAGCTAGTTCAAAATTCTGAAGGAATATGATGCATTCGCACAGGAAAATGCCAAAGTATCATCTGCAGTACTGCAGGAGTTGGTGGAAAAGGAGAAAGTAGCTGACGACATCATGCACAGTCTCAATACTCAGTTCACCATCCTTGCAAAGAAGCTTCGTCCGCCAGAAGACCAGCAAAGTGTCCCGGGACGGGACACTGGTGAGTCTTAGGGGCCTGTTGGGGTGCGCACCTTAACGGTCCTTAAGTTAGGTAACTCCGCGGGGTCATAAGAGTTTGTAAGCAGAGTTACGACTCAAAATAGTCTTAGGGGTGTCAGGGTTGATTCGAAGCCCTCTTTTTGTAATAAACCCATGGTTTAAGTCCAGGGTTTAGAGTTCGGGGTGCCCATGGTTTAAGTCCATGGTTTTGTAATAGTGCGCTGTATAAATAGGTACTCTTGTAAATAAGTCAGGTTAGGCTTTTTGATGTAAGAGGAAGTGATGTGAAGCTAAGGTTTGTTTTGTAAGAAGTTTAAGTCCCAGCTGTGTGTGTGGATGACCTCTGCAGCTGTGTGCGCAGAGGGTTTTAGGTGATTAAGGAAATCTGCAGCTGTGTGCGCAGAGGCCTGCAGCTGTGTGTGCGGATTTAAGGGATTGAAAGGATCTGCAGCTGAGTGCGCAGATCAGAACTGTTATTTTAGTAAGGAGTTGAATAAGACACAGTTATGTGGACATAACCCCTACACTGGGGGTGAACCACGTTATATCTGGTGTTGTGGTTCTTTGTGTTGTTTCTATTATGTTCTTTCATGCATTGATAAATATATATCTGATAAATAAGATCACTGCTAACTAAATAACTTCGTTGTGAATTCCCAGTAAAGGGTTATGCAAGTCACTGCCTGTCTATTTAGCTTTGAAGTTATATATGTGAATGTTGAAGCTCTGTGTTATATGAATATAGATTATTAAAGGCTAAAGGTACAGTAATATCCCTCTTCTGCTTGCAGAAACCTGATTCTGCGACATCCCATAGCTGTTTCGAGTGAGACTGCAACATGTTCGCAGGTTGTTACCGAAAGGGCCAACACTGTGGGTCTTTTGTTGGTGCGAAGTGAATGGTATAAAACCTGGGTCTGCCCTATAGCCCAACACTCCCTCCCCCCCTAGATCCACTATGGCCCACATGCATGATGACATTAAGCTACCTGTTTTCAAAGGAACTGGATCAGAGGATCCATAACAGTTCTGGTTTTTATGTGAAGCAGTTATAGTCTCTACTGCAAACTCAGTAATATATCCTTGCAGAATACTGTTGACCCAAAAATCAATAGCTCTAAAGATGCCGTTACTTACACTGGTTATCTCGTGAACCAACTGATTGCTCCACTCCACCACTTCTCTTCTCTGGAAATTTGTCCGTCGAGTTTCCAACCTTGACAACCACTCCTACAACAAAATGGGAAACTCTGCAAAGAAGATCTCATGAATGTTAGAATATTTGTACTGGTCCACCCAGTTTTCTACACTCAACCATGATCCTGCACTCTCTTCTTGTGCAAATGCTAGCATCTTAGACTCAATCCAGTCCTCTATTTCCATCTTTGTCGGATGCCACAACATTTCCCTCAATTCAAATGATTACGGATCTCAGCAACGGAACCATTTGTTGACCTCTTTCTCCTTCTTGTCTTGACCCATGGTTCAATAATAACATAATACCAACAAGACACCAAAAGACATCGGTTCAATAGAGCAAGCTCAGTCAGCAATGCCTGTCAGGCAAGCATAGTCTCACCCGAGATATCTTAATGTGTAACTGCTAGAACCATGTTTCTGCAATTGGCAAGGAATTATAGTCCCTTGGTGCACAACCAAGGTGCTCGATAGAGATAGGTGGATGGAGTCTATTACTATGCGACAGAGGTGCAATTGTGTGCCACAATTGACGCGCAACACAACCTTATCCTTAACCACTTAGAAACTGGTGTAATCGTGTGACGCAGTTGATTCCTTATACCTGACCGACATTGTGCGACTTATATCATAACTTAGCAGCTTGACCATGAAAACATATCATGTCGACGATGCTTTATCCCTTCATCCATTCATTTATCGATTGTTCATATTGCGATATACAATCAACAATAACTATAACTGTAAACAATATAAGTAAGTAGCCATTCACATAAGCATTCAATCATTTAACAACATCCATCCATTTGACACAGGAAATTAAAGTGGAAACCCATCTGAGAAAAACCACCAAGGTGCTCTTCATCTGGCATGAGAAATGTGTATAGCACCTTGCAGACTGCAACCTGTAGAATGTTATTAAGATATGTCTATTTGAATCAATCTCTTCTTGGTCTCATGCTCTCTTGTTTATTGCTTCTATCTACTCCTACTGATATGCACACAGCCTGGATCAACTCTTCTACTCTACTGTCTACACAGTCAGTTGTAGACTCATGGCTCAACAGCATTCTACTTGTAATAGACTCCTCTTCTGAGTCACAATATTGAAGCTAACTGAACCTACTTCTTGAAGCTACCTCTCCAAGCTAACCCTTATACAAAACGGGTTACTCCTACTTATAGTATTTACAAGATCATGCAGGGTCAACTCAGTACAACTCAGTTATTACAGACTCAAGTAGCCACAAAATATCTGTAGTTACATTGATGATAGGCCAATCTTGGCTACAAAATTTTGTCATTACATTAACCACAGCCTTAACTATCCGCAGAAACGACTTTTAGTCTTCTGTACTGGTCATAGCTATCCACAAAATTGTCCTTTAGCCTTCCGCCAGTTTGTCCTTCTATAGTCTTCCGTCGATTTGTACCTGTTCCACTTTTCAGTCTTCTACCTACCTCTAGATGTTCCTTTGCTTGTCATAGCGATCCTCATCTCAACTTCCTCTGCTCTGCGCTTGCGCTTCTTCCTTTACCTGCTTTTCCTCCGTCATGCACCCGCTTTTCGTCTTGGGCTTGCGCGGTGAATTCTTCCTTGTGCACTTTTCCTGGTCCAACAAGTAATACTGTTGAAGGAATCCATTCTCCCTGCCTAAGACTCAATTCAATTGAGGATAATCTTGGGATCCCATAAGGAGATGAAATGGAAATTTGAAGAACCGTCCAAGAAGGCTGGATGAAAATCGAACAAGAAGAGAGAGTTGCAAAGGCAAGCAAGAGGTTAGTTGAGTCAAGATAGTACCAAACAATAAAGGTGGATCTAGGCCTTTAGTTCCCCAATGAATATTTTATCCTTGAATATTCAAGGCCTGAACAACCCACATAAGGTAAAAAATTTAAGTAAAAAGATTAAGAGAAAAAACCCGACTATTGTTTTCCTTCAGGAAACAAAGTGCTCTGTAGATAGGATAGAGGAAGTAAGCAAGAAAAATTGGAAGGGGAGTGAAGGAATGGGAATCGATGCTAGAAGCTTTATGAGAGGCCTGGGTATCCTTTGGGATCCTACTAGGGTCACCTTGGAAGGATTCTAGGGAAGAAGATGCCTCTTATCTGTGGACTTTAAAATGGTTGGATTTCTGATGGACGGCATGATCGCGAATGTTTACGGTCCCCACAATCCAGGGGATAAGAGATATTTCATCACATATCCCTGAAAGGTTAGTGAATGCAGGCCCAATGGACACTGGGTAGTTGGGGGTGACTTCAATATCATTACGTCCATTGAGGAAGAGTGTGCGGCTTTTAGAGACACCATTGAGGACCTTGCCTTGGTCGACATTACTCCATGGGAAGGTTGGTTCACTTGGAATAAAAAAAGGTCGGGGGAAAACCATATAGCATCCAGGATTGACATGTTCCTGGTATTAGAATCGATCACTGATGGATTTCAGCTACCCTTCCAAGAGCTAGATCGGATCACTGGCCCATAGAATTAATGTGGAGTGGGTTGGGATCCCAGTTCAAAAAGCCTTTCAGATTGGAACAGTTATGGCTAGACCACCCGGGTTTCGATGAAAATATCAAAACTTGGTGGGAAGAGCTGAGTGAGGAAGGGGGTCCGAGCATGTACAAATTCCAATAGAAACTGAAATCCATGAAATCCAGAATCAAAAAATGGAATAGGGAGGAATTTGGTAACATTTTTGTTGATGAAAGGACCTTGGAACTTTGTATCCAGGAGATACAGTCGACAAGGATGAGGGATGGATATACATAAGAATTACAGGTGGAAGAATGAAGGATTTGCTCAATACTATAGGAACGGTGTTACCACCTAAGTTGTACTTAGTGGTTTTTTATCAAGTGAGCCTCGTGAACCGGACAAGGATAACTTGTTCGGACTTCAGAAGACATTCACACTTGCTTCTGGGAAACTTTGTTGTACTATATCACATGTTCATACCCCCTTGGGGGAGTTGTAATAAATGTCCTAGCATGATAGTGTCTGTAAAAGACTTAGTCTCTTAGACTTTATTTGTCAATCCGATCAGCCGAGGGTATTTTTTCACTTGGTTATTATTGGTTGTTGAATAAACGACTGATAATTTCTGAGTTTTTCACTCAATACCTCCAAAGTTGGGGTGTTCGGCTTGGCATTTAGGCTTATTGAGGTTATTAGAGTCTATGTGTCAATGTATAAACATGCTAGGCATCATGGTCGAGTCATATGAACATGTCTAAGTCCCCCTAGGTTTTTCATTTTTTATTTTATTTTTTTTTTTAGTGTTGTTTATTGAAATTTAATTTTTCCAAAACTTAGGCTATTTTTAATAGTTTAATTGGAAATTTTGGTTTTGTAATAAAAGTGGGCCAAATAATCAGTTTTAGTCATGTAGGTGCTCTTTTTCAAGCTAAGAGCGCCATGTAAACCTATAGACCCACTATTTCCTAGTTTTGAGTGATTTTCCATTACTTGGGTTAGAAAGCCCCAAAAAATCATTTATTGATTATTTTAATTAATAAATTGATGAATAATAAAGCAAATCCAAAATCCTAGATCAGTGGATTCTCAGCCGATTTGATTGAAATCAATCAGATCTGAACCAGATTGACTGGATCTAACAAATCCTTGACCAAAGGAGGTGATCTGGACAGATCCAGAGTTGAACTTTAGAATCCTTTATGGGGAATTGTGCCCTCTCTCTCTCTCCTCCACACGTGTGGGCTCTCCTGGAAGCTCTGTGGATTGATGTGTCAGCCTGTGGGTTGATGTGTCAGCTCAATCAGCCCCCCAATTGACAAGTAGGCTCAGCGGAAGCTCAGTTTAGCTTCAAATCGGCATTAATAAACTCTCCTTCAGCTGCAGTGTTCTATCTCCTTGGGATTTGCGCCCACCCTGGGCTGGATCTCCTATTTTTTGTATAAATAAGCTCAGATCACCTCTTCCAAGCTAGTTAGAACTGGGATTGAGGTGTTGTTGCTCTTGTACTGTGTTATTGTTTATTATTATGGAATAAAGAAGCTTTGGAGGAAAGATCTATGGTGTAATTCTCTTCATGTGTGGATGGTGATTGTCAAATGCTTATGAGGTATAATCTGTGTTATTTATCATTGCTTTTGTTGGTTAATTGTTGGCCTTGAAGGAGAGAGATCCCTCCTGTTAGGGTAAGAGTTTATTCTAATTTGATTTATTCTCTTAATGTTTACTTGTTTCAGATCTATTGGAGTTGCATGTATTTTTAGTTTAATTGCATGCTTTCCAATTATCTCTTCCAGCAGCACCTATGTTTTAACCATCTGTTTGTGTAAGGATTTCTAAGTTGCAAATGATCTCCCTTGTATAAGATTTTGAGCTGGTTTGCATCTTCCTCATATTCAAGATCTTCTGAATGACATAGTCCCTCGATGTTCTACCAAAGCAAACTCCAAAGCTCAACATTCCCAGGCTTCCAGCACTCTTTCTCTCTCTTTCTCCTTCAAAAAATCAATTTTCTTATCTGGTTACTGTGTTAGAAAGCTTTTTTATCATTTGGATCTATTATATTAAAGTAAAATTTACATAGATATTCTATTTCAAATCTCATAGTCTAGATCTCCTTTCTGAAAAGTATCATTAAGCATTCTAGATCTAGCATAAGGAAATCGTCCATTTTGCATGGCAAGTTAAAGAAAATCGGTAGGTTGCATGCTCTAGATTTCCTTTTCTGTTTTAAACAAGATTAAATGTATAAATTAGTGCATATTTCATTGGCTGCACAAACAGAAATCCAAGATCCCAAGGAAAGCTTGCTTTCCTTGGTTCCCTTTTCACCTATTTAGCTAGTTTTAACTTAGTATTTTTTGAGTTAAGGTATGCTGACCCAAAGGTACTCTTAAAGTGATTTTGGGAATATTTTATTCTAACATGCTTGTCAGTTTTTAGAAGGTGTAACAAAAAATAAAATAATCTGGCGTTCGAAAGTGGCATCGGGAGAGTTCAAATCTCCCCAGGGGTCTCCCCTTTCACTAAAATTTAAAAATTTTGGAAAGTTGTAAGATCTTGGTTTCATCCCATATGAAGACCAAGAGATTTCTGATATTTCAGTTTGCTGATATTGTAACCAATAATAATAAAATAAAGTCTTTTTTGAGTAGGCTCTTTCGAACCCGCTCCCCATCCCCCCAGGGGGGATCTGCGTCTGTTTCACTTTTTTGCATTCTTCCCTTTTTTCTGCTCTAGTTTAGTACTGACATGCAGGATTGTATACGTTGATATAATTTTGAATTATTCCATATTTTAATTTCAAAATTAATCATACTACTTAGCCCACGACTTCCCGATTGACCCGCAAGGGGAAAGAGATGCGTGGTAGGAATAATTAGAAAACCGGTGTTGTGTATATTTGATTCCATTTTCATTAAGTGTATCATTAGTAATAATAAAATCAACCCCTCCTTGATTCCCTGATTTAGGTCCACTCGGATCGAAAGAGGTTCCTGTAGGGTTTTCTTTTTAACAAGAACACCTATTTTAAAATTTACTAAAAATAACAAAGACTCTAGTGTGTATGCTCTGTACTTGGCTATGGTTCATCCGATCAATCAAGCTGCATCAAAATCACTTGAGTGACTAGAATAATTAGGATTTACTCTCCCCAAATTGACAAACCATCAAGCGAAAATCCAATGCCTCGATCAAACCATTATGGTGGCAAAATACCCAAAGGAAGCGGGAACTCCTGAAAAGTGACCCCGGGGTGTCGATCTCTGTTAAACCTTCGGGTGCATTATGAATAACAGTCTCAGAGAATCCATTCAGCCCACATATTCCTTGTGGGTAGCCATGACGGTTTAGTTTTGGACATACTTCAAGTACCCCCTAGGTATATCTGGAGTCCCCTCGCCTAAGTTTAATTACTCATCTTCTTACATTAATTTAGAATTAACCAAGATACAATTGAACAACATTCATTCCAGCACTTGAAAGCACTCTTAATTGTTTTCGACTCCATTTTCAGGGCATTGGTCAACTGTTTATTTCTTTCAATCTATATGTGATTGGGTGTCATTTTCGTGCTTACTTATGATTATCTCATCATGTTATTTGTTGTTCACAATTGTTAAATCGAAACTCCTAAAAAAATTACTCTTTAATACCATCATCATACTAAATAATTTTGCCTTAGTAACTTAATAGGGTCTACCCCCCTTGGCTTCGTTAGGAGTTGAGCCTAAACAGAGGATTCAAGAACAAGGTGACAGCCTTGACTCGAGACTTGCCCCCAAGGACACATCGAGTGGCTTGAATATTTCTGCCACATAACCCAGTTGTGTGAAAGGCGGCAACACTTTTTGGCATCGTTGTCGGGGATAAATCTTTTTATTCCTGACTATGGCTTTTGTTTTCTTCCTTTTTGTTTTTGCTTTGTTTGATGAATGCTTAGAGTAGATCTTTAATGTTCATCTCGCGACTCCACTGACCTTTTTTCAATTTTTTACAAAGAAAAACAAAAAATATTTTTGTGAGAGTTCTTAAATGTATATTTGTATTCTCACATGGTGACTCCATTAAAGGGATCAAACCCTTGTTTCTCACAAAACTTTTTGAGACTGATTATGTGTAGGTGATCCCACATAACAGTGAAATTTAAGGATCAACTCCATTTTTTAGTTCCAGACTTTCTCCATGATCACTTATTCTTGATATGGATATTAAAAGAATAGAAGTTGCTACTCGAGCTTCCTATGATTGTCCTCCTATTGATTTCTCTAGGATCCCTGGATTTGCTAATCATCTCGATAGTGAAATGGCATCTACTTACCTTCCATGCTTTCGAGGGGATGATAATGATCACTCAGCCAGATTCCATGTTATGATTTTTCTGTCACATATGAGTCAAAACAACATTCAACATGAGGATCATATGATGGCGATGTTTGCTCATTCTCTACAAGGGGACACTTCATGTTGGCTTCATGAGTGTTTTCCTGAGAAATCTATTACTTCCCTTACAAAGTTCTTCGAAATATTTTTGAAGCAGTGGCATTATGATGGAAATGATATTGAATCATTCAATGCTAAATCATTCATTAATACCAATTTGAGGTACTTCTTTCCTTGGAAAGAGTTTCATACAGAGTACCCTAAGATATCTAGTATCAACATGGTGTACAACAACCAACATTCAGAAATCCATTATGATCCCATCGAATCTGTGCATGACGAGCCATTAATTGAAAAAATTGTTGAAGACCATCCTCATGTAACATCAACAGAGAATAGTGATGATTGGGAATGCTTTCATGATTATTTTTCTGATGATGATAACATTTGTACTCCAAATCTACATATGGATGAAATCATTGCAGAATATTATAGTGAAACTTATGATGAAAACCGTAATGTGCATGATGGGACTCCTACCTGTTCTCCATATAATGATGACAGTCTGGAAGATTTACTTCCTTGTTCCCATTTTTCTGAAGAAGATGAGTATGAAAATGAGGACAAGTATAACTTGGATCATGATACAAGTGACAAATACTCCCTTATGTCCGACAAAAATGTTGAAGAGGAGTCCTGGACATTCACGGAAAATCCAATCTATGAGGAAAATAATGAACTAGAAAATTTGGATGGTTTTGTTGATTCTCATGTCTATGGCATATCTAAAGGAGAGAACATGTACCTTGTGGCCTTGGAAAATTTTGATATAGAAAAGGAGCATGCAGTATATCCATATGATCAGTTCGAGCCATATATCACTATCAGTAATGAAGACAAAGAGAACTTGATATCAGAATGTAATATCATCAATGGAGAATCCATCACATCTAACATAGATGGCAGTGATGACTATTGGAATTTTTGTGAATATATTATAAATAATCCCATCTATTCTATATCCAGCAAGGGGAGTGTCTATTTAGAAATTTGTGGAAGTCCAATTTACTATACTTCCATGGAGGCAAGCATGGATCTGGAGACCTGAGAAAATCCTAGTATTGAAGAGGAGCATTCAAAACTCTTATATGATCATTCAGAGTCATATCATTCAGAGCCATACAAAGGTATCAATAATGAAGACATTGAGAAGCAATGTTGTGAAAAGTCATATGTGATGCAGTCAGTGGAATATCAATCTCAGCCATCTTTTTCACATATAGAGGTTCCTTGTGATTTGGAGCTACTTGGGGCTTGTGCAACGAGTTATCATTTGATAAGCCCCAGTGATCATTATGATGATGTAGTCAGCCTACCTCATCGTTCTGATTGGTATATCAGTCCTATCCAGTAATGGATAGAAGCAGCTTGCATGAGCACATACAAGTTGGGGAAGATCTTTTATGACATTATTCATGTCTATGATCTCCCATCCATCCCACCCATTCTGAATCATCACCCAGGTTTGCATTTTCTGAATAAGGTATCCTTACTTTGGCTGGTAACCAAAGACAAGGAAAAAAAAATTATGTTAATAAAATGCTTAGGTGGTTACATTGGATTTTTTATTACACCTACCCCTTTTATATGATGCTTAGAGTAGGAAAATAAGCTCCTAAAAGAGAGCATTTACTTTCTGCATTTATGTTTTGTACTTAGCTATAATAATAATAATAAAAATCATTAGTTAATTACATTTATTTTGTTTGAATAAATCAGCTTAATGGTTCATTTGGTTTTTATATAAAGCTTGTGCTACTGAGGTTTTATTGTCAAGTTGAGATGTTTTTACAGGGTATTTAAACCAGAGATTCTGGTGTTCTCATATCCTCTCCTTGCCTTAAAGACCAAATCGAGCACACATCCCACAGTTGGAGCCAAAATGTTACCACCTAAGTTGTACTTAGTGGTTTTTTATCAAGTGAACCTAGTGAACCAGACAAGGATAACTTGTTCGGACTTTAGAAGACCCTCAGTCTTGTTTCTGGGAAACTTTGTTGTACTATATCACATGTTCATACCCCCTTGGGGGAGTTGTAATAAATGTTCTAGCATGATAGTGTCTGTAAAAGACTCAGTCTCTTAGACTTTATTTGTCAATCCGATCAGCCCAGTGTGTTTTTTCCCTTGGTTATTGTTGGTTGTTGAATAAACGACTGATAATTTCTGAGTTTTTCACTCAATACCTCCAAAGTTAGGGTGGTCGGCTTGGCATTTAGGCCTATTGAGGTTATTAGAGTCTATGTGTCAATGTATAAACATGCTAGGCATCATGATCGAGTCATATGAACATGTCTAAGTCCCCCTAGGTTTTTCAATTTTTTTATTTTTTTTATTTTTTCAGTGTTTTTTATTAAAATTTAATTTTTCCAAAACTTAGACTATTTTTTAATAATTTAATTAGAAAAATTCGTTTTGTAATAAAAGTGGACCAAATAATCAGTTTCAATCATGTAGGTGCTCATTTTCAAGCTAAGAGCACCATGTAAACCTATAGACCCACTATTTCCTAGTTTTGAGTGATTTTCCATCACTCAGGTCAGAAAGCCCCAAAAAATCATTTATTAATTATTTTAATAAATAAATTGATGAATAATGGAGCAAATCCAAAATCCTAGATCAGTGGATTCTCAGCCGATTTGACTGAAATCAGTCAGATCTGAACAAGATTGACTAGATCTAACAAATCCTTGACTGAAGGAGGTGATCTGGACAGATCTAGAGTTGAACTTCAGCATCCTTTATGGGGAATTGCACCATCTCTCTCTCCTCCACACGTGCGGGCTCTCCTCGAAGCTCTGTGGATTGATGTGTTAGCTCAATCATCCCCCCGATTGACAAGTAGGCTCAGTGGAAGCTCAGTTCGGCTTCAGATCGGCATTAATGGACTCTCCTTCAGTTGCAGTGGTCTGTCTCCTTGAGATTTGCGCCCCCCCTATGCTGGATCTCCTATTTTTTGTATAAATAAAGCTTAGATCACCTCTTCCAAGCTAGTTAGAAATGGGATTGAGGTATTGTTTCTCTTGTACTGTGTTATTGTTTATTATTCTGGAATAAAGAAGCTTTGGAGGAAATATCTATGGTGTAATGCTCTTCATGTGTGGATGGTGATTCTCAAATGCTTATGAGGTATAATCTATGTTATTTATCATTGCTTTTGCTGGTTAATTGTTGGCCTTGAAGGAGAGAGCTCCCTCCAGTTAGGGTAAGAGTTTATTCTAGTTTGATTTATGCTCTTACTATTTTCTTGTTTCAGATCTATTGGAGTTGCATGTATTTTTAGTTTAATTGCATGCTTTCCAGTTATCTCTTCCGGCAACACCTATGTTTTAACTATTTGTTTGTGCAAGGATTTCTAAGTTGCAGGTGATCTCGCTTGTAGAAGAGGTTGAAATGGTTTGAATCTTCCTCATCTTCAAGATCTTCTAAATGACATATTCCCTCAGTGTTCTACCAAAGCAGACTCCAAAGCCCAACATTCCCAGGCTTCCAGTACTCTTTCTCTCTCTTTCTCCTTCAAAAAATCAATTTTCTTACCCAGTTATTGTGTTCGAAAGATTTTTTATCATTTGGATCTATTATATTAAATTAAAATTTACATAGATCTTCTATTTCAAAGCTCATATTCTAGATCTCATTTCTGAAAAGTATCATTAAGCATTCTAGATCTAGCATAAGGAAATCGTCCGTTTTGCATGGCAAGTTAAAGAAAATCAGTAGGTTGCATGCTCTAGATTTTCTTTTCTATTTTAAAAAATATTAAATCAAGCAATCAGTGCATATTTCATTGGCTACACAAACAACAAGCCAATATCCCAAGGAAAGATTGCTTTCCTTGGTTCCTTTTTCACCTATTTAGCTAGTTTT
Source organism: Pseudotsuga menziesii (assembly GCA_001517045.1). NCBI lineage: Eukaryota > Viridiplantae > Streptophyta > Pinopsida > Pinales > Pinaceae > Pseudotsuga > Pseudotsuga menziesii. The sequence goes on from LPNX010764806.1 coordinate 403,324, forward strand.
AACTTAGTCTTTTTTGAGTTAAGGTAGGATGACCCGAAGGTACTCCTAAAGTGATTTTGGGAATATTTTATTCTAACATGATTGCTGGTTTTTAGAAACTGTAACAGAAAATAAAAGAAGATGATGTTCGAAAGTGGCCTCGGGAGCGTTCAAATTCCCCCATGGGTCTCCCCTTTCACTAAAATTTAAAAATTTTGGAAATCTGTAAGATCTTGGTTTCATCCCGTAGAAGGACCAAGAGGTTTATGATATTTCAGTTTTCTGATATTGTAACCAATAATAATAAAATAAATTATTTTTTGAGTAGGCTCTTTCAAGCCCACTCCCCATCCCCCCAGGGGGGATCTACGTCCGTTTCACTTTTTTGCATTCTTCCCCTTTTTCTGCTCTAGTTTAGTACTGACATGTAGGATTGTATACTTTGATATAATTTTTCATTATTCCATATTTTAATTTCAAAAGTAATCATACTACTTACCCCACGACTTCCCGATTGACCCGTAAGGGGAAAAAGATGAGTGGTAGGACTAATTAGATTACCGGTGTTGTGTATATTTGATTCCATTTTCATTAATTGTTTCGTTAGTCATAATAAAATAAACCCCTCCTTTATTCCCCGATTGAGATCCACTTGGATACAAAGAGGTTCCTGGAGGGTTTTCTTTGTAACAAGAACACCTATTTTAAAATTTACTAAAAATAACAAAGACTCCAGTGTGTATGCTCTGTACTTGGCTGTGGTTTGTCCGATCAGTCAAGCTGCATAAAAAAAACTTTGAGTGACTAGAATAATTAGGATTCACTCTCCCCAAATTGACAAACCATCAAGCAAAAATCCAACGCCTCGATCAAACCATTACGGTGGAAAAATACCCAAAGGAAGCGAGAACTCCTGAAAAGTAACCTCAGGGTTCCCATCTCTGTTACACCTTTGGGTGCATTATGAACAACACTCTCAAAGAATCCATTCATCCCACATATTCCTTGCGGGTAGCCGTGAAGGTTTAGTTTTGGACATACTTCAAGTACCCCCTAGGTATATCTGGAATCCCCTCGCCTAAGTTAAATTACTCATATTCTTACATTAATTTAAAATTAACCAAAATACAATTGCACAACATTCATTCCAGCACTTGCAAGCACTCTTAATTGTTTTTCAACTCCAGTTTCAAGGCACTAGTCAACTGTTTATTTCTTTCAATCTATATGTGATTGGGTGTCATTTTCATGCTTACTTGTGATTATCTCATCATGTTATTTATTGTTCACAATTGTTAAATCGAAACTCCTAAAAAACTTACTCTTTAATACCATCATCATACTAAATAATTTTTCCTTAGTAACTTAATAGGGTCTACCCCCCTTGGCTTCATTAGGAGTTGAGCCTAAACGGAGGAGTCAAGAACAAGGTGACAGCCTTGACTCAAGACTTTCCCCCAAGGACACTGTTACAGAGAGAAATTCCTATGGCTTGGGGTACCACAATAGACATTTTAACTCGAGAAATCAATCATTTCCTATATGCAAGAGAAACCAAACAACTAACACTAAAGGATCTTGATTCGTACCTTATTCCGGACGGTTGATGTAGATCCCCGTTGAGCTTTCCAACTTCAGCTTGAATTGATAAATTGCTTCCTCAACATTTAATAAACAAGACAAGCATACTATATATAATTGTGTTAGCTCTACTCTAGTATATATAATCAATAACATATAAGCATTTGAAATCATCCATGGATAAAATATTCATTCAAACACACATTATTGGACAGGAAAAGATATTTCTATTAATATAAAATTAGAGATTACAATGAATACAACCTCTGTCGGCACATATGCGAATCGGAGAAACCGAGTCCCCCACTTGGGCCTCCACCACTTCAATCCCCCATCTCTCGATAGCAAGCTCACAAGCAAAAGGTAAGCTTGGGAAGAATAGAAAAGTGCTCCAAGGGACAAAGGGGATGCAGACTCAAGCACAAGTTCCAGCAACAATGGACTATAGTTCTCTCGCTCTCAATTCCTCATGCCTTCAATGTATCCAAAGGGTTCCTTATATATCTCTTCAATGCGGTAATGAAAGGTCGAATCCGAGCGATCTCAAGGCATATGGAAGGCCAGGAGACAAGTGAGTCGGATCCACATCAAGGAAAACTCCAAAAGAAATTGTCCTTTTGCACACATCCCGATGTACGCGGTTTTAGGGGTCAAACCCGCGTATATACGTGATAAAGGGTTTAAAAGTCACGTATGGAAACTTTTACATGTTTTTAGGGATGATCAAGGAAACATCAAAGGAACAAAAATGGTCCATGGGGTCTAAGGAGTCTGCATAGGGACAAGGAAGGCCATAAAAGTGTGATTCACCATGTGTGGTAAAATCAGCTATAACAGATGCCCCCTAATGTGTGAGGTTAGAGGGGTCATACGATGGCCGAAATACATTATAAGTCCATCCCAGAAATGAAGTGATGAAGAACCCAGTGGAAGAACTAGTCATCCAATTATCACTATACAATGATACAACTCTACATATAACTGCAAATACATATAGCAGTCCCGGATACATAAGAGTACAATGGCCATGAATAGGCATGATACAATATGACATATGTGGTCATCGCCACGTACAACATACATAGATCAAAATCTCCATGATGAGGATATACAAAGGATCATGATCTCCATGAAGACTAAAGATATATAACATATCAAGATCTCCATAATGGCTGGAAATGTCTGACATATACTGGAATCAAGTCACGAGAGTTGAAATCTCATGAACACTGGCACGATCAAGGAGGTAGCATATATGAGATGCCTTCAATCTGGAAGGTATTCTACACACACTACTACGAGTACATGTCCTACTATGTGAATAGATGTGTCAAGGTCAAACATAGTAGTCCATCGTCTGATCATCGGTCATTGATGTATACCGTTAATAGACGCGAGATCACCCACCGATAATGAAAATGGGAATCAAGGTACTAGAGTGCAAACTAACAAGTGTGAATAAATGTGTTGAGGTCGAACACTTGAGAGAATCCATCAATCAGGGGACATTGATGTATTCCCAAAAAATTGTCGATGGCAAGAGAACCTGCCACTGATGACAGCAAGTCTCAAGGCACTCAAAGATGACTCTAGATTCCTATCCCAGAATAAATGATTTGAAGTCGATGGGATGAAATACGTTGGAAGGAGGGCATTAAGGCATCCCCCATCATCCAACACGAGGTACTCAGCAAAGCTGTATGATGTGGAAGGACTCAATCATAAGGTGCACGAACTAGTAGCTGTACCGTGGCCGACATGCAAACTCAAGATAACTGAGGAATGGCCGACTCAGGTTTCAACTTCCTTCAAACAAGAGCATAACAGAAAATGGTGACTGAATATAGGTAGCATAGACTTGATATGCAAAAGTGGGACATCTCTACGACATAGGAGGCATCGGCAGACGCTCCATAGGGACTAGAAGCTTAACCAGTTAGTGGAGATAAATTCAAATAAACGAGTACAGCTCCTAAAGTGAAACTATTAACCCAACCAATGGATATGATATACAGTGCTCTGTTCAAAGGTGACACAACTCGACTGCTTCCAAAGATAACATCTTTCCTTGTCCGGCTTTTTGGTTTTTTAATTTTTTTGGACTTTTCCAAATATTTTAAAAGCTTGAAAAATAATAAAATTGCTTTAAAGTTACAGACTAGGATGAGACAAGTGTCAAATTGGCAAACAAACTAGTTCATGGCAGTGGAACATACCTATGCTCAATGCAAGGATACATGTGTAGGATAGCGACACTCAGGGGAAAGTCCCCTCCTGGTGAAAATAGGGAATCAAGCTACAAAGGATATCTAAAATAGCTCTGCATGGCTAGACATGAGACAAGCTCAGGCTATATGGCTGATACTCAAAGTCAGGAAAGTCGGCATAAGGCTCAATAAGGTAGGAAAAGCTCATGATAATGCAATTACAACTTGACATAAGGCATTCTGGGGGAAATAGGCCAGCAAAAGATCAAGAAGAGTATGAGGCTCTTGCGAAATGTCATGGCAATACTATACAACAGACTCCCACACCCAAAAGGACAAAATTGTTGGCATGGGCAGCCAATGCAAATAAGGAGCTAACTAGGGTACCCATGTAAGGTCAAGCTCTACCATTCAAATCATGCCACTTCGAAAACAGCAAGAAGGTTCCGTGACAAGATAGAATGGGTTCGTACCTACGGTTATGATGAAACAGTAATAAGGTCATGCAAAATGAAAACGATGGTGAAACCTAATATATATGCCAGTTTAGACATGATACCTGAAATCAGCACGAACGGGTCAAAACGATGGTCGAAACGGCGCTCAAAACAGTCTCCTACATCATATATTAGTCAAAAAACAGTCCAAAAGGATTAGAAACGGTCCAAACTATAGAAAAGGGGGTAAACATTTTCAAAAATTTGAAAAATTTCTATAAATAGTAAAAAATTCAAAACATTATATAACATTTGAAATTTTTACCCAATTGAGCTCAGAACTTCAAACGCGAATTCCAGGAGATCCAGCCGACGGATCTGCCACCGTTTTTTCCAGGTAATTTCCCATGCCCTGATCTTTCATTTTCATGTAAAATTTTCAATTTTCCATGGTCAATTTGGATTTCTAGGCCACCCTAAAGTGTGCACCTCGGCCCATGCGGAAATTGAGGATTTTTCTGCATATAGGGCTGGATATACACGGGAAAAACCCTCAAAGTCGTGTTCATACGCGGCTCTTTAGCAAACAGTCACGTATGCGACCGCGGTCAAGTTTTTTAAGGATTTATAATGACCTAAACTTGATTTAAACATGTAGGATGGTTCTAGAATGGAGAGAACGTGAGCACGAGGATGTAGAAGAAGTAGTATGTGGTGATCGAATGGCACAACAGGCTCTTCGTGCATGCGGGCTCTACAAATTTTGGTGTCTTGGTGGCTTAAGATCCAAACCAAGACTGCTGCAGATGCTAGTAGACTACTGGGATCCTGACTCAGAGTCTTTCCAGATCAACGGGATGTCCCTCACCATAGAAGTGGAGGACATATACTTTATTACTAGACTTTCCCGACAGAGGGAAGTGGTGAACCTACGATCTCGCAGGCCCGGAGGTGGCCTCACCATCGATGAGTACATAGCCGTGTATTGTTATCTGAACACAGAGAAAGTCGGGAGTCAGATCCCAACTAACTCCATACAGGTGCTAGGCCTAAAGGCCATACTACTGACACTGGGCAGGATAGCAGGGCTAGCTTCACTCCACCAGGCCTCACGGCCTCTGATGTTCTATCCAGTGGAGTGCATGAGACCCACTGTGTATGATTGGAGCACTACACTACTGAGCAACATGAAACACCAGCTCAGTGAGTGCAAGATGGGTAGAGTATGAAACTTAAGTTTCAGTAGCATACTAAGCACGCTTTTCTTTGAGCGTGTTCTGGGATTGAGCCCTAGAGTTGACGTTCCTCTTCATGGGGTTCGAGATCCGGCCCAACGACGTTGGGTAGATGCGATGCACATACTGGGTGGAGGTAGGGTGTCTAACCGCTATCCAAATGATTTCTTTCCATGGTGGAGATGACAAATAGTTGCCATCGATGATTACCCCTATGCGGGGATAGATTTTCGAGGAGACCCCAACATGCCATTACCACCAGTATCGGCATACGGTGACATTGGTGACAAATCTCAACCCTCTTTTTAAAAATTTTGAGTTATTTAATTTTTTTGTGTTTTTTGATATATGGAATCAAAAAGACATGTTTTTGTGTGACAACACATAGTGACATCCTATCATATATATGCAGATGTAGGACCACGGCGGCCTGAAGGCTTCCCTTGCCATAGGTAGAGGGGAAGAGGAGATGACATTACGAGTGTGGATGTGGAGCAGATGCTCCAAAGCATTCATACCAACTTCGTGAGGCTGACACACAGGGTAACCATGGCACAGGTCGAGGACCTTCCTGAGGCCATGCAACGTCAGGTGGTGGGTATGCCACGAGCATGGGTGCAGTTATTTAGACGGCTAGCTAGAGCCGTGGTGACATTCCACGGTCAGAACCCCCCTCCTCCTCCCCAGGATTAGATACCTGGGAGTAATACATTTTGTACTACCGTGTATTTATATTTTGGTGGCTCGAGAGCCCCATTTTTGTATTATGACACTATGTATTACCACATTTTGGATGTTTTAATGAAAAACTTTTATGATGATCGATTTATTTATTTACATGTGTAAAAATGAATGTTTGTGATGAGATTATTGTCTATGAAACAAATGTCAATATAACACATAGTTAGCATATTCGAAAAGACTTTTTCTTTTTATTAGCAGTGATGTACAATATCAGCAAATTGAAATTGATGCACTAGGCATCCAAGAATGAGAGCTTACCGGAATGAGGTATGGGACATGTTCGGGAATTATTTCACCAAACACAAGGTCCAAGTGATCCCCAGGTATGAGAATATAGTGGTGGACTCTTTGGTGACCCCAGCCGGAAAATTTGAGATTCCTACCGCGAGTAAGAGAAAATACAAAGTAGACATTGTGAATAGACCCTCCATACCGGACAACACCAAATATTGGCAGGTTTTTAAAATGATATGCAAATAAAAAGGTTCCTGGAATTGTCCAGTGAGTTTGTGAATACCCACGTAGATGAAGATGATGCTGACTCCGAGAATTTCCTAGATGCTGATGGGAAGGAGGAGGAGGCCACCGGAACACGGAAGCTGAAAGATTCTTTGGGAGGTAAGGATATAGTCCAATTAAAAAGTAATCACATCCATAGAGGTTTGATCCCCTTAAAGTCTTTGTTTGAGCAAAATGACGTCTCCAGAGATCCGAAGGTCGAGCCTGCTCAAGACGATGTAGAAGATAAAAATATTGGCACTAAAGATAACCCAAAAATTATAAAATTGCCAAGAAATTGTCCGCTAAAGAAAAGGAAGAGTATGTGAACCTGATGAAGAAATACACGGATGTGTTTGTGTGGAGTTATGATGACCTTAAAGAGTATGATACTTCTATCATATAGCATACTATCCCAATCAAACCTGGAGAAAATCCATTTAGGCAAAAGCTCAGGAGCATCAATCCGAAGCTAGTACCTATCATTGAAAAGGAGATAAAAAAGTTATTTGATGCAAAAATAATTGTGACTTTGAGGTTTTCAAAATGGGTAGCTAATTTGGTCCCTGTTAAGAAAAAGAATGGGGAGTGTTTCCTCCTTTCACACACCTAGGTCACATGGCAAAAATCTTCAAGCCACTCGGTGTGTCCTTGGGGGCAAGTCTCGAGTCAAGGCTATCACCTTGTTCTTGACTCCTCCGTTTAGGCTCAACTCCTAACGAAGCCAAGGGGGGTAGACCCTATTAAGTTACTAAGGCTAATTACTTAGTGTGATGGTGTTAAACTGACTGAGTTACTTAGGAGTTTTGAAATTAACCAGTGGAAACAAAAGATAACAAGATGCAAGATTTTAAGCAGATAAACACAGTAATGACACTCAATATATATAGAAATGAAAGGAACAAATCACCAGTACCTTAAAAGGAGTGAACAGAGAAAATAATGTGCTTGCATGCTATTGAATGAATGTTTTGCAAATGTCTCTTGGTAGATTTTAGATTAGTGTGGAATGTGAATGAGTTAAATTAGGCGAAAAGGGGACTCCAAATATACCCGAGGGGTACTTGGAGTATGTCCAAAACTAAACTGTCACTACTACCCGCAAGGAATATGTGGGCTGAATGGAGTCTCTGAGGCTATTGTTCATAATGCACCAAAAGGTGTAACAGAGATCGGCGCCCCGAGGTCACTTTTCAGGAGTTCCCACTTCCTTTGGGTATTTTGCCACCGCTTATAGATCATTCGAGGCATTGGATTTTCACCTGGTGGTTTGTCAATTTGGGAGGTGAGGAATAATTAATATATTCACTCAAGTGCTTTTGATGTAGCTTGATTTATCGGACGAACCGCAGCCAAGTGCAGAGTGTACACGCTGGAGTCTTGTCAATTTTAGTAAATTTTAAGATAGGTGTTCTTGTTAAAAAGAAAACCCTCTAGGAACCTCTTTCGATCCAAGTGAATCTCAATCAGGGAATCAAGGAGGGGTTAATTTTATTATAGTTGATGAAACAGTTGATGAAAAAGGAATCAAATATACATAATGCCAGTTTTCTAATTAGTCCTACCATGCATCTCTTTACCCTTGTGGGTCAATTGGGAAGTCGTGGGGTAAGTATTAAAATTACTTTGAAACCACTAGATATGGAATATGGAAATGTTTATAAATAAAAGTATACTACCCTGTAGATTAGAACTACGCCAGATTGAAAAAAGATGAACAAAAAGTAAAAAATGACACAGACCCAAATCCCCCCAGGGGGGATGGTGAATAGGCTCGAAAGAGCCTATTCGAAAATACTTTTTCTTTTTATTAGAAGTGATTACAATATCAGAAAATTTAAATTGACGCAATTTGGTCCTTGTTATCTGGGATCCAAAGGCTTACAACAAGCTAAACTCAAAACACAGCGGTGGGGGAAGCTTCCGGGAAGCTCTGGTTCATACAAGAGTCAAAAAATGGGCAGAGTCTACTTCTCTTTTTTGTTAGACCTGCTAAAAAAATAGTGAGCAATTAAAATCAAATGTTCCCAACACACTTTAAAAGTGTTTTGGGTCACCACGCTAGTTACCAAAAAAAACTAAGTAAAAAATTGTTAAAAGGGGCTAATCTGGTTTGCAAAAGGAACCAAGGAAAGCAAGCTTTCCTTGGGGTCTTGGCTTGCTATTTGGGTAGCCAATGAGATATGCAATTTTCTTGTAGAATTTAAATCTTTAAAGAACGAAAAAATAAACTACCTTATGAGCAAGTTTTAGATCTATGATTTAGCTACTTGCAAAAAAGGCAATTCCTACACCTAGATCTATCTTTATGAAATGATATTATTTATGAAATTACAGATCTAAGCAGCAAGACTCTTATGAAATAGATCTAAAAATATATATTCAATTCTTAGAACTAGATCTGATCATAAGAGGGAGAGACAGGTAACTGGAAGATTGATTTTTTTAAAGAAATGAGAAGAAGAGGAGAGAAGGTCGGCTCATTGCTTGAATGGAGCAAGCTGAAAGGAGGCCCTTTTGTGGAGCGTTGAGGGACAGAGTCTTGAGATTATTGGATAAGGAATGGCATTAATCTTGATCCACACCTTCATCCAATTGGGAACCTGCAACTAGATAACACAAGCCTGCACAACACCTCGTGAGATCTGGATATAGATGTATAAAGCAACAAAAATGAAAGATCGTGCAAAAATAAGCTTATTTAAGCATATAACTGAAATTATTGAGCATACATCATATGGATAAACAAGAGAAAGCAATCTAACTTGCCTAGTTTACACCCTTACTTGATTCAACCGAATCCTTGAAGCCAGAAAACGAAAGCAACACAGAAATTGGAAAGAAATTACAGCTACCACATTAGCAGCATAACACTGAGAATCCACACAAACACATGCACTACACGATATAGCCTCCAAAGCTTATTTATTCACAAAATACAACAGTATTAAAATGGCAACAGCTCCTCAATCCAGCTCTAACTAGCTTGGAAGAGGCAGGCTGTGCTTTATTTATACAAAAAACAGGAGATCCATCTCGGGGGGGCACAAATCCCAAGGAGACAGACCACTGTAGCTGAGGGAGAGTCAATCAATGCTGATCTGAAGCCAAAATGAGCCTGCTTGTCAATCGGGGGGCTGATTGAGCTGACACATCAACCCATAAACTGACACATCAATCCACAGAGCTTCCAGGAGAGCCCACACGTATGGAGGAGAGAGAGAGGTCACGATTCCCCATAAAGGATGCTTAAGATCAACTCTGGATCAATCCAGATCACCTCCTTCAGTCAAGAATTTGTCAGATCCAGTCAATCTGATTCATATCTGACTGATTTCACTCAAATCGGTTGAGAATCCACTGATCTAGGATTTTGGATTTGCTCCATTATTCATCAATTTATTAATTAAAAAAATCAATAATTGAATTTTTTGGGCTTTCTGACCTGAGTGATGGAAAATCACTCAAAACTAGGAAATAGTGGGTCCATGGGTTTACATGGTGCTCTTAGCTTGAAAATGAGCACCTACATGACTGAAACTGATTATTTGGCCCACTTTTATTACAAAACCAATTTTCCAATTAAACTATTAAAAAATAGCCTAAGTTTTAGAAAAATTAAATTTTAATAGAAAACACTAAAAAAATTAAAAAAATAAAAAAGTTGAAAAATCCTAGGGGGCCTTAGACATGTTCATATGACTCGACCATGATCCCTAGCATGTTTATACATTGACACATAGACTATAATAACCTCAATAGGCCTAAATGCCAAGTAGACCACCCCAACTTTGGAGGTATGGAGTGAAAAACTCAGAAATTATCAGTTGTTTATTCAACAACCAATAATAACCAAGGGAAAAAACACCCTGGGAGGATCGGATTGACAAATAAAGTCTAAGAGACCGAGTCTTTTACAGACACTATCATGCTATAACATTTATTACAACTCCCCCAAGGGGGTATGAACATGTGATATAGTACAACAAAGTTTCCCAGAAGCAATACTGAAGGTCTTCTAAAGTCCAAACAAGTTACCCTTGTCCAGTTCACCAGGCTCACTTGATAAAAAAACACTAAGTACAACTTAGGTGGTAACAGGGAGATAAGACTGTGTGTGGATTTCAAAAACCTGAATGGAGTTTCTTCAAAGGACAATTACCCGCTGTCGAAGATGGAACAGATCCTATAGAGGGTGGTGGGATCACAGAGAATATATACTATGGATGGTTTCTCTAGTTACAATTAGGTGAAGGTGTTACCCGAAGACCAGGAGAAAACTGCTTTCACCACACCTTGGGGAACCTTCATGTACGCAAAGATGTCATTTGGGTTAATGAATGTTGGAGCCACTTTCCAACGTGCCATGGATATTTCCTTTGCAGATGAAAGGGACAAGTTTGTGGTGATCTACATGGATGATATCACTGTATATTCTCGGTTGTTCAAAGATCATATCAGGAATTTAGAAAGGGTCTTCATTAAATGCAAGAAATATGGCATCTCATTAAATATGAGGAAGTCAAATTTTGGTCTAGAAGAAGGAAAGTTGTTGGGGCATATTATTTCAAAGGAAGGAATCAGAATTGATCCAAATAGGGTAAAAGGCATATTGAAGGTGGAGGAACCGAGAAGTAAGAGGGAAATACAGTCTTTCATCGGTCAAGTAAATTTATTGAGAAGGTTCATTCCTAGCTTTGCCAAAATCCCGATGGAAATTACCTATATGCTGAGGAAAGATCATGAAATCAAATGGACGGTGGAGGCCAAGAAATCTTTCAAAGATATAAAACAGGCTATTTTGGAAGCTCCTGTGTTGGTCAGTCCAGGCTTTGAGAAAGAGTTTTTAATATTCTCATATGCTTCAAAGCATACTATGGCAGTTGTTTTGCTGCAGAAAATGATCGGGGTGAAGAGCATCCTATAGCATTTTTCATTACGATATTGAGAGATGGAGAATTGAAGTATGATATAATGGAAAAACAAGCTTATGCCTTGGTTAAGGACTTGAAGGAATTTAGAATTTGTTGGGCCCAGAAATGGCCCCTTTTTTACCACCCTTATCTACCTCTTTTTGCCTCATCCTACTCTATTATGCATTCTAAATAAATGTTTTTCCCTCACTTGGTCCCTCAAGTCATACATGTATGGTTAATCGTTGTATTATTTTATCAATGCTTAGGATTGTGTTAATCAGGGCTCTACATTTTAAATTATGCTAACATATGGTGGTTTTATAAAGATAATTCAAGATGTAAAGAATACAGGTGTAGCGGCCGAACATGCCAAAGGAGGGATGGACATTCATTGCTAAAGTTGATCGCCATCCATTCCATTGTTTCCCGAAGAACGAGGTCCCAGTGTATTATTCCATTCAAGCTGTACAAGGGTAGCTACAACAGACTACGACAGATTTGGAGGAAATAGTGTGTTGTTGCTCAAAATTAGTTGCAATCCACGAAATATCTTCTCAATTAATCATGATAATTATTTCTAGCTCAAATAACAGCTTCCCTATATCTTCTGCTCCTATCTTGCCACAACTGTAACAGCTCATTGTAATTAGGGCAGCCTGAAGATCAGAGATCTTCATGGCTACCCAATAATAGTAGGAAGATGTTATGATTGTAATTGCATAAATATGGGGAACTATTCTGAGCCAGGGGTTGAACTTTTAACCAAATTATTGTATCAGCTATGATTAAGGTTGCATGTTCATCTACCACTTTTTAATACAAGGAGTTTGATTCTTCAGATCTTGGCATCTTAACGTGTGTTACTTCCATCATCTCATTATGAAGGCTAGGCCCGCCTTCCCATAGGGATTACTGAGTTAATTAGGTATTGTATTTATTCTATTGTGTGATTTTGTGATAACTTCCTTTATTTACAGTAATCTGCAACAATTATCGATTTACCATGTGTCATTTGAATAATCAGTAATTACATCTCCAGTAAAACTGCAGTGGTGTGGTGTGTCAGTCGACTGCATAGGTTAACTGTCTTTTATGCAACTGTGTGATAGCTGGAACAGCCCTGCTCATCCCTGGTTCTTTCAATTGTTGTTTTCCTTAGATGTTTGCAGTTTGTTCCTTTGCATTTATAATTGTAGAATTTAATTCCTATACTTTGAATTTCTAGAATAGCTGAATTTAATTCATGTACTTTGGATTTCTAGAATAATTGAATCAGGATAGTTGGATGAATCTTTAGATGGTTTGGTAATTAGGGATTTTACTTTTTGCAAAAGTAATCTAGATTTTATTTCCTGAATCTTTCAATTCTAGATTAAGAATCGTAGAAGGTACTTGTGATTGAGTGTGGCTGAACAGGAAAGTAGGATCATTTACTTACAACATCAGCTACTTAGTGTTTAAAGCATATATAGTGCATATTATCCTTGAAATAAGAGATTTCCCTGGGTTGACAATTTATATTGAACACTCTGTATGTTGGCTTTAATTAACTTGCATATAGTGTGCCCAACATTTTGGCGTCGTTGTCGGGGAGGATAAGTATTAGACACTATTGTAGTTGCATCCAGTAATTATCTTTATTCATTCCTCCTCATTTCTTTTTAGTTTTCATGTTTTCGGTTGCATGAATACAAGAAGGGTACAGTGTGACCATCTTATAAATCCCAGAACCCCACAGAACACTAACGTTTCAGGTGGTCGAGACTGAGGGACAAATCCAACATTGGGGAAAAGAACATTCATTGACAACCTAGTTGATAGAACCAATTATTCTACTAGGGCTCGCTATCAGGAAACACCCATCAGAAGAAGCCTTGTCACCTCTGGAGTGGCAACATCAATCTCTACAGTGGAGAACACACGAGGAGCTGCAACACCCTCGAATACCCCTGCAGAGGAAGACAGAGATAGTACTGCAGGATCGACTGATCAAGATTTGATCTATCACATTAATGGGAAGGTTGTGACTGAAGAGGAGTGAACACAGTTCCATCAGAAATTCAACGATCAGTGGAAGGACGAAGAGGATAAAACAGAAGAAAATATGAGTAACAGACGCGATCCTGAAGAGGAAGAAGCAATGGGAGAAAATCATCATCATGAGGGTAATCCCATGCCTGAAGAAACAGTGGCTACACTTTAGCTCCCAATTCAATAGACAGAAGGGATAGACCCCATGAAAAATATATCGCCATCGGTGTTTCCTTTCTTTTATGGAAAATAGACAAAGGATCCGAACGAATTTATCTTCAAATTTGACATCCTCTGTCGCAGCTATGACTACACCACCAATGCACAGAAGCTGAAACGTTTCCCTGCCACTCTGAAGGACAATGCATTACGTTGGTTTATGAGCCTGGGTGGCGGAACTGTCACTAACTGGGACAGGATGAAATAGGTGTTCCTAGAGAAATATCAGGAGTATTGCAATACCAAGGATAAGAGAGAAGAACTGTTTAAAATGGTATAGAAGGATGATGAAAGTTTGGAATATTTTGTTGAAAGGATTTTATATAATGTGCAGAGAGATGGACAGACTAATATGGGTTAGATGTGCTCAAAATAATCCTACTTCGTGGGATTAGGGATGATTTCCTAGACATTTTAAACCTGTTAGGAAAGGGGAATATCTCCAAGGAGTCCTTTGAAAAGATCGTGGAACTATGCAAAAGGTACTCCATGGGGTCTTCCAGGAATAACAGACGGGATAAACTGGACAAATTAGAATGTGATGTCTTTAACAGAACGTAGAAGTCATCTAATGGAGGAGCCACCCATGCAAAGATAGGAAATCTCCTCGAAAATTTCAAAATGGAAATGATGAGCTCCATCTCCTCGGAAATAGATGTCCTGAGGGCAAAGCAGAAACAAGAAGTAGAGGATCTCACACTAGGTGTATTCTTCCTTAGATGTAGGAAGAACCACCCTCTAAAGGAGTGCTTGCTCGATAAGGTAGAAGTGTGTCAATTGTGCGAGCTGAACCATGACACAAAATAATGCCCATCACTACTTCTAGTGAAGGTTGTTCTGCAGGAATAAACTCTAGAGGTGGAACCAGCTTACTTTATTGCACAGAAAAATCCCTAGCAACCTCGAAATCAAGGTATGACTCCAGACTTATTTCCATTTTTGAATAACATGAATAATTGGATTAATATGCAGCATATGAATACGCAATTCCCTTCATCTTATTCTAATCCTCAATGGTACCCCTCTCAACCTTCAATGCAAAATTTTAACTCCTGGAACCCCTAGGAACAGCCACCAAACCAACAAAATTCTTGGTCTCCTGGATGGAGGAATTTCCATCCAGGGAACCAGTTTCCCCATAACCAACCCTCTCAACAACTTCCACATCAAACGTTTCCTCAACAACCATACCCTCCTCAATATCCTCAACCTTATTAGCAGTCACAGTTCCAACTCCAGAATAATGTTGTCCCCAAAATGCCGTTACAACCTCAGCTCCCTTTGCAACCTAACCCTGACCCAAATAATAAAGCATTCCATCAGTTTGAAACTATCAACATGCCTACTTACTCCATTACTCCTATACCCTGCAACGATATCCGCTTATGATAAGGAAAGGTAGTGGAGCCTTTGATCATTAAGGATGTTCCATCCTCTATGTGTGAAGAAGGGATGAATCCATAATGTTTATCTAATACAGCGACCCCCATTATTGAAGACGTTTAACACCCTACTAATATGTCGGCTGAAACACAGAACGATACATCTATCGACACACAGCCTACCCAGTTGATTAGGGAACCACCATACCCTGAAATATTAATGTTACCAAAGGTAGTGGGACAACCTCAGTTTAACCTCTTAGGAGAGTTAAACAATATTTATGTTAAAATTCCCCTCCTTCAGGCCCTTCAGGCTGTACCTATCTATGCCAAAACTGTTCGGGATCTGTGTACAAGGAAACCAGGAAGGAAACCTAGGGATCCTCCCACTATTCATGTCATAGAGAAATTATCTGCATTAATAATGGGAAAAATGCTCTTGGCCAAATACGACAACCCTGGGAATCCCACTGTCACTGTGGAGATTGGGCACACACAGATACCCAACATACTAGTAAACTTAGGAGCAGCAATTAAAATTATGACTATTGAAACTGTAAGAAAACTTGGGCTCACTAATCTTAGGAAAACTCCCACCGTTTTAGAAATGGCATATAGATTCACTATTAAACCTATAGAAATTTTGGATGATCTCGTTATCTCAGTTGATTCTTAGGAGTACCCTGCAGACTTCTTGGTTTTACAACCTAAGTCGCAGTTAGGAGGACACCCATTGATCTTGGGAAGACCCTGGTTAGCTACATATGATGCTTGCATCAGCTATCAATCTAGGTCTATGACTATATCAGATGGCACCAAGATAAAGAACCTCACTCTCTATCCTCCAGCTCGACCGAGCTTAGAAGCTGAAACTCCATTATGGATGGAGCCAAAGGAAGAAGAGGGCGTTCATCCATTATTAACAATAGGGAAGGCCTTAACTTTTAAAGACGAAACTGAAGACGATGCCATTAATAATTTCATCAGTGAACCCACTTCTGTCAATAAGAAAATTTATCAGATCCGGAATGCTACTCTAGGTGAAGAGGAACAAGAAAATCTCACATAAGAGGAATTAGTCAATGACACTCACATAGTTTCAGTGTTGAAAAACTTGAAGAGTGTTCCTATCGAGGTAGAGGCTGGAAAAACCCTGAATATTAATCCCAGCCTTTCCCCAGATGAACAGAAGCACCTAATCATTCTCTTAAAAAAACACAAGGGGGCATTTGCCTGGGAGTACACAGACATGAGGGGTATCTCCTCTAATCTATGCACCCATCACATTTATATCAAAAGTGACTCTCGGCCTGTGTGCCAGCTTCAATGATGAATTAACCCCAATCTTAGGGACATAGTGAAGGAAGAAATTCAGAAACTCTTGGAAGCAGGATTTATATATCTTATTTTAGACAGCAAGCGGGTGTCTCCACTTGTAATAGTGCCCAAGAAAAATGGTAAATGGAGCGTCTGTGTGGACTATAGAGAACTGAATAAGGCAACACAGAAAGATCACTTTCCCCTGCCTTTCATTGATCAAGTACTTGACACCTTATCCGGGAAGAAGTTCTTCTCCTTCCTGGATGGGTTTAGCGGGTACAATCAAATCCAGATTGCTCCTGAAGACCAGGATAAAACTACCTTCACCTGTCCCTGGGGAACTTTTGCATATAGAGTGCTTCCCTTTGGTTTATGCAATGCACTAGCCACATTTCAAAGAGCTGTGATTGGCATCTTTTTAGAATTAGTTAATGATAGTGTGGAAATTTTTATGGATGATTTTACTCCTTATGGCAAATATTTTGAAGAAGCATTGAAAAATTTGGAAAAGGTTTTAACTCACTATGAACAGACCCAACTATCTTTGAGCACTGAAAAGTGCCATATGATGATGAGTGAAGGAGTGGTGTTGAGGCATTTTATCTCTGCTGATGGAATCCAGGTGGACCCCTCTAAAATCAAGGTGATTAAAAATATACCTACTCCTGCAACTCAAAAAGAAGTGTGAAGTTTCTTGGGGCATGCTGGATATTATCAAAGATTTATAGAGAACTTTTCCAAACTTGCCTCTCCTTTGTTTTCACTATCAATTAAGGATGTGCAATTTACTTGGAATGAGGCATGCCAGACAACGTTTGTTAAACTTAAGGAGAAGCTGTCCACAGCTCCCATCCTAAGAGGGCCCAATTGGACCCTACCTTTTCACATTTCTTTAGATGCTTCTAATACTGCCATTGGAGCAGTTTTAGGATAGCAGGATGGTTAAGCACCTTATGTAGTCTATTATATTATTAAAAACCTAGCCCCTACTAAACTTAATTATACTGTTACCGAGAAGGAGTTTTTAGCCATTGTTTACTCCATTAACAAATTTCGACATTATATCACTGGATATCCTACATTTGTGCACACTGACCACTCGGCCATCAAATATCTAATGAATAAACATGTTACCAATGCTAGGGTAACTAGGTGGCTATTACTATTATAGGAATTTGATATTACCATTATAGACAGACCTGGAAAAGAAAATGTTGTCGCTGATTTCTTATCTCGTTTTACTAACAGTGATGATAATTTGCCTGTTGAGGACTCTTTTCTAGATGAACACTTATTTGCAATTTCATCCCACTCCCCTTGGTATGTAGATGTCGCTAACTACTTGGCTGCAGGAAAGCTTCTAGCACATTTGTCCAAAAGAGAAAAGAGGAAAATTATTCAACAAAGTTCTAGGTATTGTTGGATAGATGGTAATATCTTCTACACAGGCCCTGATCTTGAGATCAGAAGATGTGTAAGAGAAGATGAAATATTCCATATTTTCAAGGCTTTCCATGATGAGCCTTGTGGGGGGAATTTTGTAGACAGGAGGACACGACACAAAGAGCTGAGAATGGGCTACTATTGGCCGACCCTTTTTAGGGATGCAAAAAGATATGTCCAGTCTTTTGATAGCTACCAGAGGATGGGCCAACCCAATAGATTAGATCAAATGCCTCTTCAACCACAACTGGTGGTTGAACCCTTTGATAGATGGGCCTTAGATTGTGTTGGTCCTATCAGCCCTCATTCCAAACAGAAGGCCTATATCCTGGTATGTATCGACTACATGATGAAATGGGTAGAAGCTGTGGCTCTGGTGAAAGCCAATGACCAGGATGTGATCGATTTTCTGTATGATGAAATCTTTACCCTTTTCGGAGTACCCAAGGAAGTGGTTACTGATGGAGGACCTCAGTTTTTGTTGCATCAATTCGAAGCTCTGCTACAAAAGTACCATATTCAGCACTGGATAGCTTCACCATACCATCCCCAAGCCAATGGCCAAGTGGAAAGCACTAACAAATTTATTGAAGCCATCCTTACCAAAACGGTCAAGAGCCATCATAGAGATTGGGCTGATAGAATTTCGGAAGCATTGTGGGCATATCGTACTACTTGGCGCAACACTATAGGTTTCTCTCCTTATGACTTGGTGTATGGGAAAAGTGTTGTCTTCCCGATTGAATTTGAAATTAAGACTTTGAAGATAGCTACGGAGGTAAACTTAGATGTGATCGAAGCCCAGAAGAGAAGATTGAATCAATTAAATGAACTTGACAAGAACCGTTTAGCTGTTGTGGATCAGACAGTATTAATCCAGCAATAGAGATCCAATTGGCACGATCGATTCATCAAAAATAAAGTCTTCTACAAAGGAGACTGGGCATTATTATATGATTCAAGATTCAAAAGGGACTTCAAGGGCAAATTATGCATAATATGGTTGGGCCCATACCTGGTAGACAGAGTATTTGATAATGGTATAGTCTGCCTAGTAACCATTGATGAGAATCATGCACCATTATTTGCTAATGGTCACAGTCTGCGACTGTACCATAAGCCCATTTTAAAAGATGCATTCACTTCACAGATTGTCACAAATTGCAGTTGATCCAGACTACCAATTAGAACAAGGGCAAGAATATTTCTCTACCCCTGTCAATCCTTAGTTAATCACTGTAAATCTTAAAAAAAAAAATTGTACAAAAATAAATTGCTAATTTTTTTTTACTATTACTGTTATCTTTTCTTTTGCACTTGATCTGTTTTTTTTAAATACAATGTGCAAGGAAGCGCCTAAGGAGCGGTGGTCATTATCGGGCCTATTAACCAAGTTCGTCCTTCTGTAACTTCCTGCATCAAAAGAAAATTCCTTGAACAAATCTATTGCGGCTGCAACACATTCCTTTATCCCATTCCGCGCAGCTGCAACACCATCAAAATCATTGCCTTTTTCCCCCCTTTCGCGAAGCTGCAACACTGTAAATTCTCACCCTTTACCCCCTTTTGTGCAACTGCAACACCGTAAAATTTATGCCCTTTACCCCGTTCCGCGCAACTGCAACACCGTAAACTTCCGCCCTTTACCCCATTCTGCACAGCTGCAACACTATCAACTCCCGCCATTTACCTCGTTCCATGCAGCTACAACACCGTAAACTTCTGCCCTTTACCCCATTACGTGCAGCTGCAACATCGTCAACTCCCGCCCTTTACCCCATTCCGCACAGCTGCAACACCGTCAACTTTCGTCAACTTAAAGCCTTTTTCTAATTCCAACAACTGCAACACCGTTTCACTTTTGTCCATTTTCACCTTTTCCGGCAACTGCGACACCGTTCCATTTCTACTATGTTACCCTTTTCCAGTAGCTGCGACTCCACCACAATTGGTTGATTTTTCTATAATCCAAGGCCGCAACTCTGCTAAACTGCTTGATTTATCTATGGTCTACAGCTGTGACTCCTCCATTATTAGCAGAATTCTTTGCAATCGTGGTTAGCGACTCCTCCAGATCTAGCTCCAATTCCTGATGTCGACGATTCCAATTTATATTCCAGCATTCATTATGTTTCTGACCAATTTGACACAATGGTTTTGGTTCGCTGGAAGAAAAGGTCATTACAGCATACCTGCAATAATGATTACACTTAAATGGATGCACTTCACACGCTCTACTATTTTCCAAAGGTCACCATTCATCGCATATTTTCGAAGGTATGGTTTTGATTATCTACTTGATTAAGTATTAACTGGATCTGACAATATTAATCATACCATCCTTTCTATGTCGATTATTACACTTGCATATTGTTAACCATCCACTTGTATGACTTAATGATTATTTATGTTACCTGATAACCGCCACCTCTCCTAATTTGGAATAAATTCCAAACATTCCTATGCTCTGAAACTTTCTGAATTTACCCAACTCCACTCTCAGCTGTTCATGCATACTCTGTGCTTTAACCTCCATTATCGGGATTTGTTATCTGTCGGACTCAGAAACACTTTTGAAGGCAACCGAACATGGGTATCCCAGCTCGTCATGAACCTCCAAACACATGAGAACTAAGAATAAATGTCGAAGTTTTCACTATTTTTGAAGCTGTTCCTGGACTGAATTCTTCCAACGCCTGAATGGGTTTCATCGTGAGATAGCTCTACAATTTGCCTTAAATCTTACAGAAACCCACTCAAATGTTCAAGGGTTACGTATTGAAGTCTCTAAAGCAATAGTGGTTGAAGTCATTGGCCTTCCTCAGGTGGGCAGATCCTAGTTTGGATGAAGAACCCCCAATCCTGCAGCAGTACATGATTTTCTGAGAGAAGGGGAGCACATTCAACAATCACAAAGATGGATAGCATTACAGTCACTGCCTCAGCCATGGGATCAAATATCAATTTTCCTCAAGAAGTATATCACCTATGAAGGTAGATATCAAACGGTTTATTACTCTAAATTTCCTTTATTATCTCATCTCCGTCACAGGGCCTTGCTAAACATTCCATTTTATTTATTCAATGATTTACACCATATGGCGGGGTTTATTAGAACAACCAAGCATCCAAACTCCTCCATTACCCACCATGGCCTAATCAAATTAATAATTTTATGGGCCTTAGCTCAATAGAACCAAACTTGGGAGCAATTTACAGGTCAAATTCAGGAACCTGCCCTTTTGCCCGTTGTTCCAATAGAAGAGGAAGTAGAAGTACCTGTACTCCTGGGGCCTGTTCAAAACCAAGAAGAACCTGCTAATCAATAGTTGGGGGGGAATTAAGAGAAACAAGAGGTTCGGAGTCCCTCCAATTTAGTTGGGAGGGGGGATGAGACTGGATCAGAGGATCAGTCAGAAGACCAAGCAGAACAATTGGAGGAGAATGCACAAGAAAACCCTGTTGAGAGACTAAATAATCTAAAAGCTCTGACAACAGAAGCTGAAACTAGAGCAACATTATATGCTGCGACAGTTGAAGTTGAAGATGTTAGAGCCATTATAACTGAAGAAAACATGGAGGTGTTGACCATTGAATCTTCCCCTGAATGGGTAGGAACTCTAATCGAGGAAGAATAAGAAAATGTTGAAATGGAGGATATCATTTTCACATTAGCTGCAAATCTAAAAATTCCAGCACCACGAAGAAAAAAGAGGAGATCAAAAGATGAAATATGGGCATCACCACCAATAAGATGAAAAAGAACCAAGTCAGTTACAGTAGCAGAAGCAGCACAGGCAAGATGAGCAACCCTAGAAGCACAAATCGAGTTCCCCATTCTGAGACCCAAAGCAAATGATGCCCCACAGGAACCGGCTGCACAAGAACCTCAAATTGAAGGACTTGTGTATGAAAATGGGCTATTAAAGGAGGAAGTACAATCGCTCCGGAAGGAACTAGAAAATTGGAAGGAAGCGTGCAGGAAGCAGGGTGAAAGGAAGCTTCACACATTGGTTGAAGCTGCAGACCAATTAGAAGGATCAACTCCTGCTGAGGTTGGTGATGAGGAAGAAAGAGTGGTTTTTCATGTGTGTGGAGAAATATTTAACCAGTCAGGTTACAAGGATATAGTTCGTGCCTTTGTGACACAACAACCCGTACCTACAGTTGTGGAAGAACAAGGACAACCTGATTGGAAGGATGGTGAAGCTCCTCAAGAGAAACTCCAACAAAGGGAAGTAGCGGATAAACAGGATGCTGATACACAAGAACCAACATCTTTGAATATTCCTATTGAAATTGCCACCCAAATTGGGACAGATGAACCAGAGGCCGAGGTTATTCCTGATTTTGTTGAAGAAGTTTCACTGTGACTCCTGAACCTTCTCGGGACACAGAACCAATAGAGATGGAACCCCAACAGCAAAATGATGATGAGATCAAACATGATGCTGATACACAAGAACCAACATCCTTGAATATTCTTGTTGAAGTTGCCACCCAAACAGGGAAAGAATAACCAGGGATTGAAAACATTTTGGAATTTAATTAAGAAGTTTGCACTGTTACTCCTGAACCGTCTCAGGACACGGAGATAATAGAAATGGAATCCCAATAGCAGGAAAATGAGGAGGTTAACCAGGATGTTGCTACACAAGAACCAACATCCCTGGAAATTTCTGTGGAGACTCTCAGGATGCAACAAGAAGCCAACCCCGGAATGGATATCATTCCTGATTTGGATTTAGGAGAGGATGAACAAATGCAATCACAATCCTCGAGGGACATTGAAATCCTTGAGGAACAGCTCCATATTGAAAAATACATGAAAGCAACTCTACAATCCCAGCAGCATGAAGAAAGAGAAGGGCAGGGCTTTGTTACATAAGAACCTGCGGCCTTGCATCCCCATGTTGAAGTTGCAGCTGATAATCAGAAAGATAAGGAGATTAAAATTCAAGAGGAGGTTGTCCCACAAGAACCAACATCCTCGCAATCAGCTACTAAATTTGCTATAGGAGAACTCCAAAAAGAGGATGTTGTTACACAAGAACCAGCTTCTCCAGAATTTGTTTCATAACTACCTATGGTTAAATTTGCTGGAGGAGAAATTCCAGGAAGGGATGTTGTTACACAAGAATCAGCACCCCCAGAAGTGATCTCAGAAGTGCAGGAAGTTCAATTTGGCACATCAAGTGATAAGGTATGGACTCAACTTCCTCAAAATTTTATCAATTTGGATTCTGATAATAAAGAACATCCTGAAGAAGAAGAAATCCTAAAGCTTACAAAAGAACTCTCGATCCTGAGAATAGAAGTGAGGAAGTGGAGGAGTCGTGTGGAGAGATATCAAGAAGGGATGGTTTCACTCGCTAAACATAGAAAGACCATCAGGGAATTGAAGGAAAAATGGGTAGAAGAACTCATGACCCAGAAAATCCATGGGGAAGAACTACAGAAGGAGCTAAAGGAGCTAAAAAAGTTAAAGTCCATGCAGGTGGAAAAAGACCAGCTGTATACTCTTTCTCAAGAATTGTTGGGTACCAGACTACCATCCTCCTCTTCCCCTTTGTTTTTATTTGAGCAGTTTATTTGGTTTAAACTAAGGGCTGTGAAAGAAGAGAGATCATATGAAATAGCAACCTCAGTTAAATTCCTGGAAACATTTCTGGGAAGTGATTTTGAGGACCAGAATTTGTTGTGTGAGCTTTATTTGCATGAGTTGGCTTTTCCTTTGGCCCTCCATTCGAATCTTGTTCCTTTCTCAGGTGATGTTCAACTGAGGGATTTTGCCTCCTTTGTGAGCAATCATGTTCAGTGGGAAAGGTCTTTCCAAACATTCTCTCACAATGAGGCCCACTCTAATCTTTGGATTCGAAGTGAACCTCAGAATCCTCGTCTTCTCCTTCCTCGACATCATAGTGTACTCTCATGTCCCATCCAAACTCAGCATATAATGGAACTTCAAGAAAGGGTTACTTCTACTTGTACCATCCATATTTCCATGCATCAACGAGTGGATTTGGAAGGTAGTAAGCACATATGGCAGGTTGCCTCTCCAACCCTTAGAAATAGGGACCCATACTATTACAGGAATTTTGAACAAGCACTTTCTAGGATTGAGGGTTATGTTGGATGCATGAGGGAATGTGGGGTTAATTGGCTGGGAATAAAATTTAAATTTCCTCTCATCTGGTGGCCAGCAAAACTGTATAGGGAAAATTTCTCATTAACAAGGGCAAAAGAGCAGAAGTGTTGGAGATATTGGGTTGTCCATAAGGGATTTGTAGAAAAATAAGGAACATCTAAATTCCCATACAACTTTTCTTCTCTCCATGAACGAAGCATAATGCCAGATTCAGATTCAGAATAATGGAGGTTGTTGCATGAGGACATGCAATAGGACATTTGGGGGGAGATGTTGGGCCCAAAAATGGCCCCTTTTTGATCACCTTTATCTACCTCTTTTTGCCTCATCCTACTCTATTATGCATGCTAAACAGATGTTTTTCCCTCACTTGGTCCCTTAAGTCATACAGGTATGGTTAATCATTGTCTTATTTTAATAATGCTTAGGATTGTGGTAATCAGGGCTCTACATCTTAAATTATGCTAACATATGGTGGTTTTATAAAGATAATTCTAGATGTAAAGAATATAGGTGTAGCGGCCGAACATGCCAAAGGAGGGATGGACATTCATTGCTAAATTTGATCGCCATCCATTCCATCGTTTCCCAAAGAACGCGGTCCCAGTGTATTATTCCATGCGAGCTGTACAAGGGTAGATGCAACAGACTGCGACAGATTTGGAGGCAATAGTGTGCCGCTACTCAAAAGTAGTTGCAATCCACGAAATATCTTCTCAATTAATCATGATCATTATTTATGGCTTGAATAACAGCTTCCCTATATCTTTTGCTCTCATCTTTCCATGACTGTAACAACTCATTGTAATTAGGGCAGCCTAAAGATTAGAGATCTTCATGGCTGCCCGATAATAGTAGGAAGATGTTATGATTGTAATTGTATAAATACGGGGAACTATTCTGAGCCAGGGGTTGAACTTTTAACCAAATTACTGTATCATTTATGATTAAGGTTGCGTTTTCATCTACCACTTTTTAATACAAGGAGTTTGATTCTTCATATCTCAACATCTTAACGTGTGTTACTTCCAGCATCTCTGTGTGAAGGTTGGGCCTGCCTTCCCACAGGGATTGCTGAGTTAATTAGGTATTGTATTTATTATGTTGTGTGATTTTGTGATAACTTCCTTTATTTACAGTAAGCTACAACAGTTATCAATTTACCATGTGTCATTTGAATAATCAGTAATTGCATCTCCTGTAAAACTGCATTGGTGTGGTGTGTCAGTCGACTTTATAGGTTAACTGTCTTTTATGCAACTATGTGATAGCTGTAACAACCCTGTTCATCCCTAGTTCTTTCAATTGTTGTTTTCCTTAGATCTTTGCAATTTGTTCCTTTGCATTTATAATTGCAGAATTTAATTCCTGTACTTTGAATTTCTAGAACAACTAAATTTAATTCATGTACTTTGGATTTCTAGAATAACTGAATCAGGATAGTTGGGTGGATCTTTAGATGGTTTGGTAATTAGGTATTTTACTTTCTGCAAAAGTAATCTAGATGTTATTTCCTGAATCTTTCAATTATAGATTAAGAATCGTAGAAGGCACTTGTGATTGCATTCTTGAGGAAGTAAATTAGATTAAGTGGATTATGGGATGAGTGTGGCCGAATAGGAAAGTAGGATCATTTACTTACAACATCAGCTACTTAGTGTTTAAATCATATATAGTGCATATTATCCTTGAAATAAGAGATTTCCCTGGGTTGAAAATTTATATTGAACACTCTGTATGTTGGATTTAATTAACTTGCATATAGGGTTCCCAACAGAATTTACATCTTCCATTCCCATATAATTGCATATGTCCCCAGCATAGTGGTGAAAAGCATACTTATGCAGCTAGATCCAGAAGGGAGAAGAGCTAAATGGATCGTAGTACTTCTAGAGTATGACATAGAAATTAAGCCCATAAAATTGATCAAGGTGAAAGGATTAGCTAAAATGATGACAGATTCCCATTGCGATTCTTTGTAGCTGAATTTTTTAGCTGGTCAATCTAATCAGTTGGATGCAGAAGTGCCAGTGAAGCCTGATTTTGCTATGTCTCCCTGGTATGCTGATATTGTTTTTGTATTACAGAATTTACAACCTCCTGCGGGGTTAAGAAAAACCAGAGCTAGGTCTGTGAAGCTAAAGGCTACGAAATTGTGTATCATAGAATAGTATCTTTATTGGAAAGACCCTAGGGGAGTACTGTTGAACTGTATTTTGGAGAATGAAGCTCAACATACAACAAAAGAGTTCCATGAAGGAGATTGTAGAGGGCACCACCCCTGGAAGGTAATCACAAACAAAATTCTGAGGGCAGGATTCTATTGGCCTTCGTTATTCTCATATGTATATAAGGAGACAACTAAATGCCATCAATGTCAGATTTTAGGGAAAAAAGAAAGTGGTTTCACTTCCCCTCAATCCTATATCAATAGAAGCACCTTTCCAACAATGGGGGTTGGATTTCATCAGAGAGATAAATCCAAACTCCTCAAGACAGCATAGGTGGATTCTAACAGCTACTAATTATTTCACAAAGTGGATTGAGGAGGTACCCACTAGGCGAGCTACAGAACAAGTGATAATGGATTTCATAAAGGATAATATTTTGGCAAGATTCAGTTGCCCTAAGCGAATTGTGACAGACAATGCACCTGCGTTCAAGTCCAAGAAGATGATCAATTGTTGCTATAAATATCATATAATCCTAAATCATTCTACTGCTTATTACCCATAGGGAAATGGACTGGCAGAATCCTTTAACAAAAGTCTGGTGAGGATTATTAAGAAATTGTTAGAGGGAAACAAAAGAGCCTGGCACACAAAGCTAAAATATGCCTTGTGGGCTGATAGAATCAGCACAAAGAGGGCTATTGGTATGTCACCTTTTCAATTGGTATATGGAGCCGAGGTAATTTTTCCTGCATCTCTAGGTATCCCAGTTATGAAATTATTGCGGGACCCATTAGATGAGCCTAATCCCATTCAAGGAAGGAGCAACCAGATCATTGAACTGAGTGAAATGAAGAACAAAGCCTATGATAAGGTTCAGATACATCAAGAGAAGATGAAGAATACCTTTGACAAAAGAATAAAGGAGGACGTTTTTCGGGTCGACGACCTGGTGTTAAAATGGGATGCCTCGCATGAAGAAAAAGGCAAACATGGAAAATTCTATCACTTATGGGTGGGTCCATACCTTATTGCAGCACTCGGAGGAGACAATGCTTTCATTTTGCAGTATCCATATGGGTCACAATACAAGGGAGGCCCAATGAATGGGAGGTTTCTAAAACGTTACCTGGAGTAAAGGGACAAAGTTCCATGTATTATAGTGAAAATATTGCTTTATGTTTCAGTTAGTACAGATGGTGAATCGAAATATTTGAAGCCCGCAGAGAAGGCCCTAAGATCAGAAGAGGTAACCATTTTTCAATTAGATTTTTCTTTCAGAAAGTAAAATAAGAAGATTTTGTCAATGGATTTGGCAACTAGTCTACGGGTTCTTTGCTACCTCGCTGGGAGGATAGCATCCCTTGTCGAGCCAGTTGTTAGCACCATATTTGAAATTTTCTATTATGAGAGATATATGGGGAAAGGACCCTATCGAAAAGGTGACTGGGGAAAGCATCCCCTGAGTTGTAAGGGTGTTGAATACATCTGTCAAATGGCATTCTGCCCCTGGGACGAGCGGCGACAAAAATAAGGTAAAGGGCAGTATAAACCGGCGGTCGCGATTCAAAATGATAAAAATTGACGATGGAAAGGCATCTCGCAGATCATAGATGCAAGGTAAAGTGGGATGTCAAAATGCACTAAAGGCGTTAAATGGGAGCCATAATAGAAGGTGGAGATTAATCCGAAGATAAATTAATGGCACCAAAGCATTTCGCGTAGCGAACGTGCTCGGACAAGACCACTTTTCCAAATCACAAAATAGATTAAAGAGCGGAAACAGCTGACGGCCGAGATAGGAGTACGAGCAGATCCATGGCTATAAATGATTTCACATCCCAGACTAGCAAGGACGCAGTCACGATTTCAAATCGTGAAAAGTGGTACTCGCCGCAAAGATCAACAGTCACTACAAGGGCAGAGATGGATCTGCGATCATGGTTGATTTCGCGATCTGAACTAGCGCGGACAGGGTCAGATTCTCAAATCGTGAAAAGTGGTAGGGTCCGCTCAGATCGATGGTCGCAAGGGGAAGTCATTCTTGATCGACGACAGAGACCAACCCTCCCAGATTAAGCTACACACGTAGATAGTGAGGAAGAATTTGGCATAAAGGACCTCACATATCAAAGGATCAGATCGCACGGAGAAAGATCCATGGTGCAAACTGCGTGGAAAGGGCACAGATATTACGCAATATAGAAAGTTATAAAAGGGTCCACGTGGAGTTGGAAGGTTTTGTATTTTCCAAAGCCTCAAAATCACCAAATGCCCCGACCGCATAGAGAGTGCCAGCGCGGACAGACCAAAAGAATGTTTTAGAAAAGCAAGGTATGCCCCTGATACTCCTGTTGCCGCCTTTTCACACACCTAGGTCACATGGCAAAAATATTCAAGCCACTCGGTGTGTCCTTGGGGGCAAGTCTCGAGTCAAGGCTGTCACCTTATTCTTGACTCCTCCGTTTAGGCTCAACTCCTAACGAAGCCAAGGGGGGTAGACCCTATTAAGTTACTAAGGATGATTTCTTAATGTGATGATGTTAAACTGAATCAGTTACTTAGGAGTTTGAATATTTTAACTATAGAAAATTAAAGATGACGAGATACGAAAATAAACACACGAAAGCACAATGTTGATACACAATGTAGATATGAAGCAAAAATGACAAGTGCCTTAAAATGGAGTCAAATCAATAAGATCGATGTGCTTGCATGTGCTTGGAGTGAATGTTTTGCGATTGCATCCTGGTGTGTTTTAAGTTAAATGTGAAGTATGAGTTGATTAAATTAGGCAAAGGGGGACTCCAGATATACCCGAGAGTACTTGGAGTATGTCCAAAACTAAAACTTTACGGCTACCCGCAAGGAATATGTGGGCTAAAATGGAGTCTCTGGGGCTATTGTTCGTAACGCACCCGTTAGGGTGTGACAGAGATCGGCGCCCCGAGGTCACTTTTCAGAAGTTCCCGCTTCCTTTGGGTATTTTGCCACCGTAGAGGTTTGATCTAGGTGTTGGATTTTCACCTGATGGTTTGTCAGTTGGGGAGAGTGAGTCCTGATTATACTAGTCACCCAAGTGCTTTTGATACAACTTGACTAATCGGACGAACCGCAGCCAAGTGCAGAGCATACACACTGGAGTCTTGTCAATTTTAGTAAGTTTTAAATTGGATGTTCTTGTTTAAAAGAAAAGCCTCCAAGAACCTCTTTCGATCCAAGTGGATCTCAATCAAGGAATCAAGGAAGGGTTAATTTTAAATTTGCTGATAAACAAATGATAGAAAAAAGAAAATAGATACACAGTTCTAGTTTCTTAATTAATCCTACCACGAATCTCTTTCCCCTTTCGGGTCAATCGGGAAATCGTGGGGTAAGTATTACGATTACTTTGAAATGTAAGATATGGAATATGGAATTAATAGAAAAATCAAGTATACTACCCTACAAATTAGATCAATGCTAGTAAAAAATAAATAAACAGAAATCGACGAAAAAGGCACCGACACAAATCCCCCCAGGGGGGATGGGGAATGGGCTCGAAAGAGCCTATTCCAAAGATGATTTTATTTATTAATGGTTACAGTATCAGAGGACTGATACATCAGAAAATTCTTGTTCCTTATACAGGCTGAAACCAAGATTTTACAACTTAGGAAAAATTTTGAGTTTTTGGTGAAAAGGGAGACCCTTGGGGGGATTTGAGCGCTCCTGAGGCCACTTCAAACAGCAGCTTCATTTCCCTTCTGTCAGACCTGCTAAAAGACAGTGAGCATATTAGAATAAAAAATTCCCAAAATCACTTTAAGAGTACCTTTGGATCATCCTACCTTATCTCACAAAAAATGAAGTTAAAACTAGCTAAACAGGCAGAAAAGGAACCAAGGAAAGCAAGCTTTCCTTGGGATCTTGGCTTGCTATTTTTGCAGCCAACAAAAATGCACTAATATTGCAGAATATTGAATTTTATAACAGTGAAAGGAAATCTAATGCATGCGATCTACAAGTTTCCTTTAAATTTTCATGCAAAAAAGATGATTTCCCTACAGCTAGATCTAGAATGCTTATGAAACCTTTTTAAGTGCAAGATCTAGGTTATGAGCTATGAAATATCAGATCTATGTATATTTTACTTTGATGAAACAGATCCAAATGAAATCACAGCTATGAACTGAACCAAGTAACCGGGTAAAGTGTTGATTTTGAGGGAGGAAGAAGAGGAGAAAAGTGTTGGTTTCCTTGAAGATCCGCAGTAGAGCTTTCAGGTGAAATGTCGAGGGAATATGCCTTTGAAATGTTTTGAGGAGAATGAAGGAGCAAACTAGATCAGCATCCTCTCCAAAGTATGAACCTGCAACTCAGCTGAAATCAAAGAACTTGCCAAGAAACTTGTGAGATCCGATTAGTACATACAAAGAGATTCAAGATAACATGCATATAAGCTTATAGGACATGCTAAATCTAGATCTCTAAACATGCATCCAAGGAGAGTGACAGTCAATAAACTTATTGAACAACACCTTTCCTATCAAGATTGTAATAAGTTAATTACCAATCTTAACCACAGATCTACAAGAAATTAGCAAAAAATGACCACAGATACAGGTTACCTCAGTAAAACAATGGAAATAATCATCCACACATGCAATGGCACCACACCGTATTTCCTCCAAAGATTTTCTTTATTTCAAATGAAGAATTACAGAGTTACAATAGCAGCAGCACCTCAATCCCAGTTCTAACTAGCTTGGAAGAGGGAGTTGTGCTTGGATATATACAAAAAGCAGGAGATCCAGCCCAGGGGGGGCGCAAATCCCAAGGAGATAGACCAAATATGCTGATGGAGAGTCCATCAATGCCCGATCTGTGTCTAACTAAGCTAGATCTGAGTCTCACTAAGTGCAATTGTCAATCGGAGAGCTGATCCGACTGACACCTCAACATGTTGACTGAAGCATCCACCAAAACTCATCCAAATGAGCCAAAACGTGTTGAGGAGAGAGGGAGGGTGAAATTCCCCATAAAGGATGCTGAAGATCAACTCTGGATCTGATTTGATCACCTCCTTCTGTCAAGGATTTGTCAGATCTAGTGAATCTGCTTCAGATCTGACTGATTTCAATCAAATCGGCTGAGAATCCACTGATCTATGATTTTGGATTTGCTCCATTATTCATCAATTTATTAATTAAAATAATCAATAATTGATTTTTGGGGCTTTCTGACCTGAGTGATGGAAATCACTCAAAACTAGGAAACAGTGGGTCCATGGGTTTACATGGTGCTCTTAGCTTGAAAATGAGCACCTACATGACTGAAACCAATTATTTGGCCCACTTTTATTACAAAATCAATTTTTCCAATAAAACTATTAAAAAATAGTGTAAGTTTTGAAAAAAAAAATTTAATAAAAAACACTGAAAAAACTAAAAAATTGAAAAATTGAAAAACACCTAGGGGGACTTAGACATGTTCATATGACTCACAAATGATGTCTATCATGTTTATACATTGAAACATAGACTCTAATAACCTCCATAGGCCTAAATGCCAAGCCGACCACCCCAACTTTGGAGGTATGGAGTGAAAAACTTAGAAATTATCAGTCGTTTGTTCAACAACCAATAATAACCAAGGGAAAAAACACCCTGGGCTGATCGGATTGACAAATAAATTCTAAGAGATCGAGTCTTTTACAGACACTATCATGCTAGAACATTTATTACAATTCCCCCATGGGGTATGAACATGTGATATGATACAACAAGCACTTCCCAGAAGTGCTTCCAATGGTCTTTTTTGAAGTCCGAACAAGTTAACCCTGTCCGGTTCAACAGGCTCACTTGATAAAAAACCACAAAGTACAACTTAGGTGGTAACATTATGGCTCCAACTGTGGGACGTGTGCTCGGTCTGGTCTTTAAGGCAAGGAAAGGATACGAGAACACCAGAATCTCTGGTTTATATACCCTGTAAAAACATCTCAACTTGACAAGAAAAACCTTAGCAGCACAAGTTTTATAAAAAACCAAATGAACCATTGAGCTGATTTATTTAAACAAAATAAATGTAACTAGCTAAAAGAAGCAAAGTTTTATTATAGCTAAGTAGAAATGCAGAAAGTAAATGCCCTCTTTCAAGGAGCTTATTTTCCTACTCTAAGCATGATATAAAAGGGTTAAGTGTAATAAAAAATCCAATGTAACCACCTAAGCATTTTATTAACATAAAAAAAAAATTCCTTGTCTTTGGTTACCAGCCAAAGTAAGGATACCTTATTCAGAAAATGCAAACCTGCGTGATGATTCAGGATGGGTGGGATGGATGGGAGATCATAGGCATGAATAATGTCATAAAAATTCTTCCCAAACTTGTATGTGCTCATGCAGGCTGCTTCTATCAATGACTGGATAGGACTGATATACCAATCAGAACGATGAGGTAGACTGACTACATCGTCATATTGATCACTGGGGCTTATCAAATGATAACTCATTGCACAAGCCCCAAGTAGCTCCAAATCATAAGGAACCTCTATATGTGCAAAAGATGGCTGAGACTGATTTTCCACTGACTGCATCACATCTGACTTTTCACAATACTATTTCTCAATGTCTTCATTACTAATACCCTTGTGCGGCTCTACGTGGTATGACTTTGAATGATCACGTGAAAATTCTGAATGCTTCTCTTCCATACTAAGGTTTTCCCGGGCATTCAGATCTATGCTCCCCTCTATGGACATATCGTAGATTGGACTTCCACAAATTTTTGAATAGACACTCCCATCATTGGACATATCATGGATGGGATTTTCCATAATATTTTCACAAGTTGGATTATCTATGAAATTCCAATAGTCATCACTCCCATCCATGTCATATTTCGGGGACTCTTCATCCATGGCATCATGCTCCTGCCTACCCATGTCTTCCTTGTACTCATAACAATCTTCTTCGGATAAAATGTTACAAGGCAATAAACTTTCCAAACCTTCATCAACATGAGGAGAACAAGGTCTAGTGTCACCACACACTGTAGCGATCTTATCATAGGTTTCCATATATGCTTCTGTTATGATATCATGAAGAGGAGCTTCAATATTATCTTCAATCAAGGAAATTTTTTGGACATATTCAATGGGATCACTTGGTTTGTGTTGCTCAGTGGATTTCTCTAGAGAGCTTTCTAGAAAGGTATCAGCATTGCAATACACTTGAGAATACACCAAATCTTCAATGTCTTCAACTATGGTGACATGAGGAGAGTCTTCAACAATGTGTTCCATCATGGGCTCCTCCTGAGCTCTTCAATATGATCATCTTGTATTTTCCCTTCCTCAGAATCTTGCTGTGCATTGGGAGATAGCTCATATTCTTTAAGAAGACGCTTAATTTCTTCCTTTCTTAAATAACCTCTAGGATGCTTTTTGATGGGAGTATCATGGACATCCTCTTTACTTAAATGTTCAAGAAGTGATTCCAACTCTTCAATACTTTGTATCATGGAAAAAGGTCCATCATATGCTTCTGTGTGATACTCTGTCCCAGATAGGTAGAAGGTACATATCTTTTCAAGGAACTTTTTTAAACTATTCGTACTACCCCTACCATCATGCCACTGCTCTAAAAACATCCAAAGGAAATTTGGAAAAGAAGTTATACATTTATTAGGAAGGCCCTGATAGAACCAACAACAAGCCTCACCCCGAAAAGTACTAGCAAACATTTCCATCATATGGTCTTCATAAAGAATATTGAAGTCAGCAATCAACTGAAGGAAAGATTTGACATGCCAGATGGCCGAGTCACCATAATCTCCATGAAATGGTGGAAGCCAGTTAGATGCATCCCCCAAATCCTCACTATAGTTAGGAAAACCCGGGATGTTTGAGAAATCGATAGGTTGAAACATTAAGATTAACTGGGCACCATATTTCTCCTTTAATTTATCCGAAATAGTATCCATTTGATATAATGATTAAACCTTGTACTGAAAAGGTGGAGCTGTCAAGTGATGAGCTTTAAAGGTTTTAACATGCTGCACGGGCTCATCTACACACAACAAAACTTCACAAGTTTATGAGATAATAGGGTTTTATCCCTTCAATGGAGTCGCCATGTGAAAAAGAAAAATAAGCATTTATAAATCTTTTCACAACAATTATTTTTTGCTTTTCTTTGTAAAAGTAAAACTGGAAAAAAGTCAGTGGAGTCGCCAGATGAAAATTAAAGATCTACTCTAAGCATTCATCAAACAAAGCAAAAACAAAAGGAAGAAAACAAAATTCGTACTCGGGAATAAAAAGATTTATCCCCGGCAACGGCGCCAAAAAGTGTTGCCGCCTTTTCACACACCTGGGTCACGTGGCAAAAATCTTCAAGCCACTCGGTGTGTCCTTGGGGGCAAGTCTCTAGTCAAGGCTGTCACCTTGTTCTTGATTCCTCCGTTTAGGCTCAACTCCTAACGAAGCCAAGGGGGGTAGACCCTATTAAGTTACTAAGGATGATTTCTTAGTGTGATGATGTTAAACTGAATCAGTTACTTAGGAGTTTGAATATTTTAACTATAGACAATTAAAGATGACGAGATACGAAAATAAACACACGAAAGCACAAAGCTGATACACAATGTATATATGAAGCAAAAATGACCAGTGCCTTAAAATCGAGTCAAATCAATAAGATCGATGTGCTTGCATGTGCTTGGAGTGAATGTTTTGCGATTGCATCTTGGTATGTTTTAAGTTAAATGTGAAGTATGAGTTGATTAAATTAGGCAAAGGGGGACTCTAGATATACCCGAGAGTACTTGGAGTATGTCCAAAACTAAACCTTTACGGCTACCCGCAAGGAATATGTGGGCTGAAATGGAGTCTCTGGGGCTATTGTTCGTAATGCACCCGTTAGGGTGTGACAGATATCGGCGCCCCGAGGTCACTTTTCAGAAGTTCCCGCTTCCTTTGGGTATTTTGCCATCGTAGAGGTTTGATCTAGGTGTTGGATTTTCACCTGATGGTTTGTCAGTTGGGGAGAGTGAGTCCTGATTATACTAGTCACCCAAGTGCTTTTGATACAGCTTGACTGATCGGACGAACCGCAGCCAAGTGCAGAGCATACACACTGGAATCTTGTCAATTTTAGTAAGTTTTAAATTGGATGTTCTTGTTTGAAAAAAAATCCTCCAAGAACCTCTTTCGATCAAAGTGGATCTCAATCGGGGAATCAAGGAGGGGTTAATTTTAAAGTTGTTGATAAACAAATGATAGAAAAAAGCAAATAGATACACAGTTCTAGTTTCTTAATTAATCCTACCACGAATCTCTTTCCCCTTTCGGGTCAATCGGGAAATCGTGGGGTAAGTATTACGATTAATTTGAAATGTAAGATATGGAATATGGAATGAATAGAAAAATCAAGTATACTACCCTACAAATTAGATCAATGCTAGTAAAAAATAAATAAACAGAAATCGACGAAAAAGGCACCGACACAAATCCCCCCAGGGGGGGTGGGGAATGGGCTCGAAAGAGCCTATTCCAAATATGATTTTATTTATTAATGGTTACAGTATCAGAGGACTGATATATCAGAAAATTATTGGTCCTTATATAGTCTGAAACCAAGATTTTACAACTTAGGAAAAAATTTGAGTTTTTGGTGAAAAGAGAGACCCCTGGGGGGATTTGAGCGCTCTTGAGGCCACTTCGAACAGAAGCTTCCTTTCCCTTCTATCAAAACTGCTAAATGACAACAAGCATATTAGAATAAAAAATTCCCAAAAGCACTTTAAGAGTACCTTTGGATCATCCTACCTTATCTCACAAAAAATGAAGTTAAAACTAGCTAAACAGGGAGAAAAGGAACCAAGGAAAGCAAGATTTCCTTGGGATATTGGCTTGCTGTTTGTGCAACCAACAAAAATGCACTGATATTGCAGAATATTGAATTTTATAACAGCAAAAGGTAATCTAATGCATGCGATCTACAAGTTTCCTTTAAATTTTCATGCAAAAAAGACGATTTCCCTACAACTAGATCTAGAATGCTTATGAAACCTTTTTAAGTGCAAGATCTAGGTTATGAGCTATGAAATATCAGATATATGTATATTTTACTTTGATGAAACAGATCCAAATGAAATCACAGCTATGAACTGAACCAAGTAACCAGGTAAAGTGTTGATTTTGAGGGAGGAAGAAGAGGAGAAAAGTGTTGGTTTCCTTGAAGATCCGTAGTAGAGCTTTCAGGTGGAATGTCGAGGGACTATGCCTTTGAAATGTTTTGAGGAGAAAGAAGAAGCAAACTAGATCAGCATCCTCTCCAAAGTATGAACCTGCAACTCAGCTGAAATCAAAGAACTTGCCAAGAAACTTGTGAGATCCGATTAGTACATACAAAGAGATTTAAGAAAACATGCATATAAGCTTATAGGACATGCTAAATCTAGATCTCTAAACATGCA
Source organism: Pseudotsuga menziesii (assembly GCA_001517045.1). Taxonomy (NCBI): domain Eukaryota; kingdom Viridiplantae; phylum Streptophyta; class Pinopsida; order Pinales; family Pinaceae; genus Pseudotsuga; species Pseudotsuga menziesii. The sequence continues at coordinate 440,099 of LPNX010764806.1, forward strand.
TCCAAGGAGAGTGACATTCAATAAACTTATTGAACAACACCTTTCCTATCAAGATTGTAATAAGTTGATTACCAATCTTAACCATAGATCTACAAGAAATTAGCAAAAAATGACCACATATATAGGTTACATCAGTAAAACAATGGCAATAATCATCCACACATGCAATGGCACCACACCGTATTGCCTCCAAAGCTTTTCTTTATTTCAAATGAAGAATTACAGAGTTACAATAGTAGCAACACCTCAATCCCAGTTCTAACTAGCTTGGAAGAGGGAGCTGTGCTTGGATATATACAAAAAGCAGGAGATCCAGCCGAGGGGGGGCTCAAATCCCAAGGAGATAGACCAAATATGCTGATGGAGAGTCCATCAATGCCCGATCTGTGTCTAACTGAGCCAGATTTGAGTCTCACTGAGTGCAATTGTCAATCAGAGAGCTGATCTAACTGACACCTCAACTTGTTGACTGAAGCATCCACCAAAACTCATCCAAATGAGCCAAAACGTGTTGAGGAGAGAGGGAGGGCGAAATTCCCCATAAAGGATGTTGAAGATCAACTCTGGATCTGATTTGATCACCTCCTTCTGTCAAGGATTTGTCAGATCCAGTGAATCTGCTTCAGACCTGAATAATTTCAATCAAATCAGTTGAGAATCCACTGATCTATGATTTTGGATTTGCTCCATTATTCATCAATTTATTAATTAAAATAATCAATAATTGATTTTTGGGGTTTTCTAACCTGAGTGATGGAAAATCACTCAAAACTAGGAAACAGTGGGTCCATGGGTTTATATGGTGCTCTTAGCTTGAAAATGAGCACCTACTTGACTGAAACCGATTGTTTGGCCCACTTTTATTACAAAATCAAATTTTCCAATTAAACTATTAAAAATAGCCTAAGTTTTGGAAAAATTAAATTTTAATAAAAAACACTGAGAAAACTAAAAAATTGAAAAATTGAAAAACACCTAGGGGGACTTAGACATGTTCATATGACTCACAAATGATGTCTAGCATGTTTATACATTGACACATAGACTCTAATAACCTCCATTGGCCTAAATTCCAAGCCGACCACCCCAACTTTGAAGGTATGGAGTGAAAAACTCAGAAATTATCAGTCGTTTGTTCAACAACCAATAATAACCAAGGGAGAAAACACCCTGGGCCGATCGGATTGAAAAATAAGCTCTAAGAGACCGAGTCTTTTACAGACACTATCATGCTAGAAAATTTATTACAATTCCCCCATGGGGTATGAACATGTGATATGATACAACAAACACTTCCCAGAAGTACTTCCAAAGGTCTTTTTTAAAGTCCGAACAAGTTAACCCTGTCCGGTTCAACAGGCTTGCTTGATAAAAAACCACTAAGTACAACTTAGGTGGCAACAACTCCCTCGGTGCTATTTGAAAATGGAAATAGTAGAAGTGGTAGATGTGAGAGATAGTGTAGAACCAGAGGTCACATGTCGAAGGGTAGAGGAAAGTATCGTAGATGAGAATGTCGAGATTTTCGATACCATCATGTTGGGGGAAACTATTGAAGTCACTAGGGGTAAATTGGAAGTCCTTAAGGACCAAGGTAGCGATACCTATGGTGTTTTTAAATCTTTTTTCCATTTTTTCTCTATCGACCAAAGCCCCCATTTCCATGAGTTTGTCGAGTGGTGTGTAGACAATTTCTCTATCGCCGAAGAAGTCATTATGAATAGGTCGAAATCCAAAATCCTCTATTCATTCCAGGCTCCCATCATCCGTAAAACCCTTCACATCCTAGACGAATTTGTCAATATATCCCAAAAATACCAAGAGGAAAATATCATACGTTTCTTTAGAGAGTCTATCGACGAAAATAAGGAATCCTTCTTGAAGGCCTGTTCAAAAACTAATGGTGAATTCATCAACTTGTCTTACCCCATCGACCTTAGCCAATTTAATGAAGAAACTCAATGGTGTATATCCCTGGCCAGTCAGTGTTTAGGTCTAGATACCAACGGTTATGTCACACTATCATCGTTGAGTCTATTGTTCATCTTGAGTACTTGTCCTACCGAGCCTGGATTTCCAGGGCAATCTTATCAGTCATGTTGTCTTAAGTTTGATGAATTCCTAGTTGAGAACATTCGTTCTCAGCTAGCAAATTTCCACGGCACCAAAGTATTCAGATTCCAGTCCTTTTTGTTGAGAATTTTTATAGCTTACAACGAAGAAGACCTACAAGTTCCTTAGTTAGAAATCACTAGTGATATGTCCAAGGACTACTGTAAGTTCATGAACCATTTGATGGCCGAAGTGTATGACCTGTTACACATATTGACTCCATCTCCCAATGGTTCTATGTTCTGTTTCAACCACCTTTACAAGCAATTCATATTTTCACTTGTACATATCTGTCATTGTTAATATTTGGTGAGAGATCCCTCTCAGAAGAGTAGAAGGCCAGTTCTCTCTTGGAAAGTGGTTCTGCTGTTACTTGGGAGTAAGCCCTCCACAACCTTTGGTTTAATTCTAGTGCTAACACCTTTAATAGATTATGGCTCTTCCCATTACCATTAAAGATCAATTGCATTGGATGGCTTTCCATCCATCATAAAATTTTGACATGGGATTTGCTGGGCAATAGGGCAGACCCGAGTTAATCCTTATGCATTGCACCAACAAAAGACCCACCGTGTTGGCCCTTTCGGCAACAACCTGCGCGCAGGTTGCAGTCTCACCCGAAACAGCAAGGGGGTGCCGCAGAATCAGGTTTCTGCATGCAGAGAAGGGTATTACTGTACCTTAGCATTTAAACACAATTATTAATCAACACTTGTACATTTATCATTCATTCACATATAACCTCGCAGCACAATAAACAAACTAAACTTGCATAACCCACTACGGGGAATTCACAGCGAAGCTTATTACTAGCAGTGATCTTATGTTATCAGATGTATTCAGTTTAATGCATGAAAATAACAGAAACAGAATCAACACAATAAAACCACGACACCAAATATAACGTGGTTCACCCCCAGTGTAGGGGCTACGTCCACAAACTACGTTTTATTCCTCTTTCCTCAAAACCACAGTTGATCTGCGCAGTCAGCTGCAGATCTCTTCAGTCCTTTATCAGCCGCGCACACAGCAGCAGGCTCCTGCGCACACAGCTGCAGGTCCTTCTTTCCTTTCTTACAAAAACCCTCTGCGCACACAGCTGCAGAGGTCATCCACGCACACAACTGGGACTTATCCTTTCCTTACAAAAACCAACCTTACTTCGCCTTATCTTTCTTTACATAAAAAATCCTAACCTTTCTTCTTTACACCGGCGCTTATTTATACTGCGCATTTTTACAAAACCATGGTCTTAAACCATGGGCACCCAAAAACCCTAAACCCTGGATTTAAACCACGGGTTTATTACAAAGCAGAGGGTTTTGACTTACCCTGACGCCCCTAAGACTATTTTGGCCCATAGCTCCGCTTACAAATTTTCTAATTAACTGCGGAGTTACCCAACATGGAGTATGCGCCCCAACAGGCCCCTAAGACTCACTAGTGGCCCGTCCCGGGACACTCTTCAGCATTTCCAGTGGCAGAACTTTGCTGATGAGACATAATGTACTGCTTGATGAAGCTCTCCATGCTGCTGCTGGTTGCATACTTCTGTCCTTTGCAGCAGTTTTACTGATGAAAGCCGCCGCAACCACCTGCAACACCATCCTGCTCTGTGATGGCCGATACTTGACCATCCACGACTTTGGGGTCCCCTGGAATTGTGTGTCCCACCGCGGGAGGAGCCTAGGTGGCGTGGTTCTGTTAAACCAAAATACGGCTTGGGGGGATTTCCCAGAGTCTTTCTGCGAGGCCTCACGCCCATGGTTGCTCTACGTTAGAGCAAACTCCTGGCCGTCTTTGTAATTTTAGAGCAAACTCCTGCCTGTCGATGTACTTAGCCCAGCAGAACTGTGTCAACGGTGTAGTTAGAAGGTGCTGCAGACCTCTGTCCCTTACTTCCCATACTAGCGTCTGAACATTATAGTCGTTCGACATAGTTCGGGCTGAATATGTCACAGATGTGCTTCAGGTAGAAATTACGAGTCGAGATAGCTCCTTATAAAATCTCGATGCTGAATTTGGCATCATGGTGTAGACATGATACCAAATCTGACGACGTTCCGGGAATATGCTCCACACAGCGCTGGATTTTTCCCCAAAATCTCATTATGACCAGTAATGAGAGCAACGCTCATGTTAGCGCCGCCGAATGCAGTATGTCCCATCCGTCACATTTTAGGGTGCGACACATTTTGACAATTTTCGACTTCGACACAACCAGACCCTGCGACCTACGACCAGCTTGTTACTTCGCATTCGGAGGACAAAACAGACTACATAGTGCAATGAGCATGTTACTTATTTAGTTGGAGCTATCTCCTGTTCTGAGTACCTGGCCTGTCTATGTACTTTTTTAAACGGCTCCCGTTTATCATAGAGGGGAAAAGCTCACCATTTAACTTAGCTAGCTGAACTGCGCCCCCGTCAGTAACTTTCTGTACTACATACTGTCCTTTCCAATGTGTTTTAAACTTTCCGGGGAACTTCATGAATCTGCTGTCATAGAGGAGCACAAGATCACCCTGCTGAAAATGTTTCATCTTGATGTGCCTATCGTGCCACGCTTTTTCTCGAGCTTTCTGCACCTGTTGCTGGAAGCCTGCGACAAATATATCCTCCTCCAGTTCTAATATCTGCTTCAGTCTTTCTGTAATTATGGCGGGGTCATCCATCTCGGTGAAAGCAGAGATCTGGAGGCTGGGAACAATATATTCCATGGGCATGACAGCTTCTTGTCCATAAACTAGTCGAAAGGGTGTATGGCCTGTCAACTTCTTGCAAGTGGTTCTGTAAGCCCATAGTACCGCTGGAATTTGAAGATCCCAATCATTCCTGTTAGCGTTACAAACCTTTGTCAAGGCATGCTCAAGGATTTTGTTAAAAGCTTCGACAGTCCCATTTGCTTGTGGGTGATATGCGGTGCTCTTTTGATGTTAAACTTGAAATTCTTTGGTCAATACTTCAATAGGCTTGTTCAGGAAATGTGATCCTTGATCACTCATAAGAACTTTGGGACACCCAAATTTGGATAAGATGTTGTCGAAGATAAACTTCGCAGCAGTTGCAGCACTACAGGTCTTGACGGGTTGAGCTTCGGCCCAACGGGTAAGATAATCGGTTGCTGTAATGATGTATCGGGCTCCTGACTTTTTCGCAGGGGGGGTGATGGGACCAACAAAGTCAATGGCCCATTTGTCGAAGGACTGTAATGTTATTTGCGGAGCTAGTGGCATTTCATCCCTCCTAGATGGTTTACCTGTCCTCTGACAGATGTCGCAGCTGTGGCAGTATTCTCTTGCATCCTTGTGAAGTGTGGGCCACCATAAGCCAGCTGTCAAGATCTTCTGCACTGTTGCTTTTCCTGCATAGTGACCGCCTGCTGCGCCAGAGTGTGCTTCTGCCAATATTAGAGGTTTTTCGTGTTCCAAGACACATCTGCGTAATATCTCATCTGGTCCCATCTTATACAGATGTCCTGCTATTAAAGTGAAGTCTGCGGCTCGAACCACCAGCTGCTTCTTCTGTTGTGTGGTCATCTCGGCGGGGGGGATACCTGTAGACAAATACTGAGCAATATCTTGGAAATAGTCATCAACTATCTGTATAGCGAATAATTGTGCATCGGGGAGACCTTCGTCCATATTGGTAGGTTCCTCGCCTGACTCGAGCCTCGACAAGTGGTCAGGTCCTAGGTTAAGTCGTCCAGGCTTAACAATGATCTCAAAATCATATTCTTGAAATAGAATTAACCATCTCATATTCTACCTCCTAGCACAGGTTTGTTGACTAAGTACTTCAGAGCAGAATGGTCAGTAAACATCTTAAAGTGAGAACCTAGAAGATAATGCCGAAATTTTTGTAATGCATATACCATAGCAAGACCTTCACGCTCTGTCGTAGTATAATTTTTCTCCGCTGTAGATAACTTCCTGCTGGCAAAAGAAATAGGGTGATCGATATTACCTGTGCCTGGATGAGCGAGCACAGTACCTAAAGCAATAGAGGATGCATCCACATGCACATGAAATTCCTTGTTCCAGTCAGGGAATACAAGGATAGGGGCGGTGACCATTTTTTCTTTCAGAATGTCGAGGCTTGCTTGGCATTCTGGAGTCCATTCGAACTTGATATCTTTCTTTAGTTGCCGTTCCATTGGGGCGGTGATCTTGGCATATCCTTGGATAAATTTTCTATAGTAGCCAGTGTGACCAAGCGTTGTTCGAAGTTGTTTGACGGATTTTGGAGGTGGCAGGTTTACAATAATAGCGATCTTCGCAGGGTCCATCATCAATCCTGCTTGCATACCACATGACCAAGTAGAATGCCAAAAGGCACACAGAAAATGCACTTTTTTAAATTCAATGAGATTTGGTGCTATCTGCATTTATCCAACATAAGTCTCAAACTAGTTATATGGTCTTTTACTAGCCCAAAAATAGTCCAGTCATCAAAATAAACTTCTAAAAATTTATGTATATATTCCTTAAAGGCGGAGATGACTACTCGAGAAAATATGGCAGGTGCATTCTTCAACCCAAAGGGCATGACGGTATACTGGAAGGAACCCATTTCGGTAGCAAAGGTTGTCTTGTGTCGGTCCTCTGGAGCAATTCGGATCTGATGGTAGCCCGAAAAACCATCGGTAAAAGAGTATATTTCTTGGCCTCCGACATTGTCAAGCACTTCGTCTGTAAAGGGAGTGGGGAAAGGGTCATGCAGATAGGCATCATTAAGTTTCCTTAGATCGACACAGATTCGGATTTCACCCTTAGTCTTCTTCTCCTAGACGACCATAGGGCTGACCCACTCAGATTCTTCAACAGGTTCAATTATTCCTGTGGCAAGCATATTTTCCAACTCTAGCTTAACCTTTTCCTTGTATTTTGGATTTAATCTATAGGGGCGCTGCTTCACCGGCTTGGCATCAGGCTTCAGGGGGATCTTCATTACTCCGATATCTCCCAAGATACCTTTCATTTCAGAGAACTTTGTCGGAAACAGGTCTTGGTATTCATGGAGCAGTTGAGTTACCTTGCTTACCATCTCGTCGTCCCAATAGTCGCCAATGGTAGCAAGCTTCGGCTGTGCCTCGGATCCAATGTTAACTGTGCGCGTCTTCAAGGGCTGTGTCACTTCGGGAACTTCGACTGTCGGTCCATGCACGTCAAAATATCCTTCTGACTCTGGGATATTAAGACGGCGCGGGTCCCCTTCTTCGTCGACTGTGAAATTATAACATTCTACTGCGAAGGCTTCTTGCGTGGCCCAATCAGGATGATTTTTAGTCACTTCTTGATCGTTAAATACCTTAGTATTGATGGCCCTAATAGCTGCGTCTAGGGCTGGACAGACATCGTTAGTAGAAAAAGTATTGACAAAGCTATGAACAAGACAATCCCAACTTACAGTATCTTGGCGAAGTTCAGCCTCCGCGTACCAGTTCTTCGCCGATGGTCCCAGCGTGTGCACAAATCTATGTACCCACTCATCTTGAGGGACATACTTCCATGCCCCGTAGCATTGGCTTAGGTGGTCCTGGGGGCAAGTTTTTCCATCAAACTTACTTCGCACCGTGGCCAACTGGTCCGAGAATCGTAGGCGAAGGAGCTTCTGACATACTTCCCAGGTAGGGATCTGCTTCTTATGGCTCGTCCACCATCTGACTGCGGTGGCTCTGAAGGCTGACTCTAGGGCTTCCATTATTTGTAGGTCAGGTATCTGAGCCGAGAATTGTGCGATAAATGATTCAGGATCTATCGAACCATCATACACAGGTATATGTCGGGTTTGTGAGTCGACCCATCTGAGAGACTTGGTAAGGCAGGCATTGCTGCCCCGATGGTGCTCAGACAATCGGTGTTGCCAATTTTCTAGTTCCTCTTCAGAGTCCATCAGACAGGAGCTACCAGACTCCCATCCTGCGGCCGGGGTATCCGCGTAACCTTCGTCCTGCGCCGTGATAGTAGATATAGGTTCCACATCAACCTGATCGTTATGGTGGAGTGGCTCAGTATACCTTTCCCCTTGTGAAGGATCCAGGGGCAGGATGACCCTGAAGTCTTTCCCCTCGAAGACCATCTGTCTCTTTTTTAGGTTGATTACTGCGGCATTTGCCATTGCCCATTCAATTCCTAACAGGGCCGGGTAAGGGTTGTTGTCATCAATGATCTCAATTACTTCGAAGTCCGCGAAGGTACTGACTCCGTCAATATCTATTTGGAGATCCAGGAATCGTCCTAAGGGTACAATCTTTTGCTGGTTGGCCAGCCTCAACTGTATAGGAGACCAGGCAAGGGTAGGTTTCCCCATTTGTTCCCAGGTTTGCTTGGTTAAAACATTGACATCGGACCCCAAGTCCAGAATAACATCGGTCATATGATATGCCTCGATCTGAGCATTCAATCGCATTTCCCTGCCGTTCCTGCTGACTCGATGAACAGTTTTATCCTGACCACAACTTTGCAAAGACTCGCAGGAAGCGATGATGTTCTGTAGCTCATTCAGAGCAGCTGGATTTCTTAAAAGTTTGAGGCAACTGTGCAAAAAGGTAGATAGTATACTTGCTTTATCCACCGGTGCGTCGCAGGGTGGCGACTGGGGCTGCACCGGCGCGCTGGGTGGGCTAGGGCCAGCAAAATCTTTCTTGGCTGCCATGAATGTCTCTTTCTCTCTGAGGATATCAAATGCAGGAATTTTTTCAGGGGCCTTACAAACTAGAGCTTCGACAAGGCGATTTGGTGTTTCTTGAATATGTGTCGTGAGTCCACTTCTTGTGATGACATTAATGGTTGCCACAGGGCGGGGTTCCACAGAAATCATCTGTAGGCTCTGAGTAGGGGTAGTCTATCGTGCCTGAATCTTAGCGATCAACTGGGGGCACTTCTCAATCACATGATCTACGGCGCGGCAATACCGACACGTCGTAGTGGGGTTCCGACATTCGCAAGCCAAATGCCCGGCTTGGTTACAATATTAACACACAATTTGGTTTCGGCCTCGCCCGGCCATGCCTCCATGGCCTCCAGAGGTACCTCGTCCAGAGACACCCCCCTGGTAGCCATAACTGTCGTTATGTGGGCCTTCAGTGTGCACCCGGTAGGCATCATAGGTGCGGCACTCCTCTTCATTATGACCTACATATTTGCAAAATTTACAGTAGGAGTTCTTAGGTCCCTGCCCATACCTTTGCAACATATAACAGTTCTCAGGTCGGTGTTGACCTGTCATTCTGCAAAGCTCACAATAGAGAACCTGTGGTGGAAAGGGGTTCGGCGCACCGGTCTGCAGGTACTTGTCTATCAGAGGGCACCGTTCCTTGTCATGTCCTTCGGTCCGACATTGCGTACACCAAACCGCTTCACGATCAGATTTTCCCTTTTTCATCTCGCGGAGTTCCAGGGCCATCGCAGCTAACTGCGCTTGGATTTGAGCAATCCCAGAGTCATCTCCGACAGGGGCAGTCTCTAGTTTCATTGCGATTTCCAGAGCCTCTTGCTGGTCAGCAACTTTCTGTTGCATGAGTGGAGTTCGGATATGTGGTAACAATGCTGCAATAAACCATTCCTTGTGCTGTGCCGGACTAATGGTAAAGCTGACTTGGTCCAGTAGAACTTTGAATCTCTGATCAAAATCCCAGACTGATTCGCCGCGCCGCTGTTGAATCTCCTTGAGTTCAG
>LPNX010764806.1:460063-524496 GCA_001517045.1 Pseudotsuga menziesii
TGGATCAGTAGGAAATTAATCAAATAATGATTAATTATTTTATGAGTGGGTTTATTATATTCCAACATAGGTGTCCAATTCATTTTCTTCAGAGAGATCAAATACTTCCATGCTTGGAAGTTGTCAACTTCACCAAGCTTATCATCAAGCTGATGAGAACCTCAAATGGAAATAGCAAAAGATTAGATCTTACTGATTTGAGGTGTCCGTCCTGGTTCCAGAACTGGTTGATCTAGGGTTTGTCATAGAAACCCTAATTTTAAAAACTTGCAAATATTTAATATCTGATTGGATAGAAATATAGATCTCTTCAAGCTGAGCTGTCCAATGTACTCCTTTTTTGAAAATTGTGGAGGGAAGCTCCCGGAATAGGAATCCCTAGTTTTTTCAATTTCTCATGCAGAAATTCCTGATAGTATTTCTACTCTATCTCCGAAATTACTACTCCTCTATGTCTGAAACTTCGTACTAAGGTACCCTCGCATGTCCCCATTCCAACACCATAGGTTTCACCAATTGGGACTTATGATCATTTTCCCAAGGTGACTTGTTATAAGACTGTTTAGAACAGCGAAGTTGTATGGACTGCCACGTGTCACTGTTTCATCTTCTAAGTTTGAAATTCAAACCACAGAAAGTATAGTCCGTGCCCTTTCTAGAAAATCTTCCAAAATTTCATTTGGACCTTTGTATCCCAAGATATAACAATTCTCCCCAGGTGTCCTATTTAGGGATGAATCCTGGAAAAGGTTGGAACCCTAATATGGAGGGACTATCTTCCCTAATATAGTGAATATGAGGCTAAATTTTGGACACAGTGTACATCATGATTTTATCTTCGACCTCTGTAATTTTCAGCTCCTGAGCCTTCGCCAATCCCTAGATATAACGAATGTACCAAAACTTATTAGTTTTAGTATTTAGGGTTTTTCCAGCTCGGGGTCAAACTAGGGTTTGACTTTCCTGGAGTTTCACCCAACCAAAAATATTGATCTAGGTCTCTAAACTTCGATTTTGATGAGGAGAGAAATCCTATGCCGGGCTCACTCAAAAATTCTTCTTCTGTAAAAAGCCCTAATTTCTCGCACCGAAAACTGAAAATGCTCGGAATCGAATTTCGCTTCGACAGAAAGATGCGCCCTTCAACGGAGAGTCAGCCTAGCCTTGTTTTGCAGATCGATTTTGGAGAGAGACCCAAAAAGTAAGAAGCCCAAGCTTATGTAGCTACACAATGTCTTCTTTCAGGGTAGCTCTGATACCATGTTGAATTTTCATATGCTAAGTTAGATCATTAGTATTTCATTTCAATTTCATAACAAAAGCATATAAACATGATCACTGAAAGATAGATAAGCACAGCCATACAAAAGGAACACAAAGGTTTATCCTAGGAAAATTCTAAAGGGAAAAACCCAGCAAAAGCTTCCACAATATAGATGCCCCAAAAGATAAAAGGTAAAACCAAAAGGGAGATCAAAGACTGATCCTCCTCCTTCTCTAGCTACTTCTCTCTCCTCCACTAATGTGCTACACAAGTGAGAGTGTGTATTCCAAATGAGGAGCGCCACACCTCTATTTATATTCATCCGTTCACTTTAATTATCAATTCCGACATGTAGGCTCGAGTTAATCATGTAGGCTCGAGTTACACATGTAGGCTCAAGTAACCACACTAGGGTGCTAATGAACCACCTTTACAATTAGAGGGGACTACCTCATGGCTCATATTAGTTCTTCCGATTAGAAGCATCAAGGTACAAAGTAATACAAGTGGTTCTCCTGGTAGGACCATCGAGGACCACAAAAAGATACATATAGAATATTCTTCGAAGTTACAATATTTCAACATAAAATTTTGACATGGGATTCTCTCCAGAAGCATGGTCTTTCGAGGGCGGGGAGATGTTGCCTCTGTCTTGTTACCATCTAAGTTGTACTTAGTGGTTTTTTATCAAGTGAGCCTGGTGAACTAGAAAAAGATGATTTGTTCGGAATTCAGAAGACCTTCGGAAGTGCTTGTTGTATTATATCACATGTTCATACCCCGTGGGGGAGTTGTAATAAAATGTTCTAGCATGATAGTGTCTGTAAAAGACTTGGTCTCTTAGACTTTATTTGTCAATCCGATCAGCCCAGGGTGTTTTTTCCCTTGGTTATTATTAGTTGTTGAATAAACGACTAATAATTTCTGAGTTTTTCACTCAATACCTCCAAAGTTGGGGTGGTCAGCTTGGCATTTAGGCCTATTGAGGTTATTAGAGTCTATGTGTCAATGTATAAACATGCTAGGCATCATGGTCGAGTCATATGAACATGTCTAAGTCCCCCTAGGTTTTAATTTTTTTTAATGTTTTAAGTTTTTTTTAATTTTAATTTTTCCACAAAACTTAGGCTATTTTTTAATAGTCTAATTGGAAAAATTGGTTTTATAATAAAAGTGGGCTCAGAAATCAGTTTCAGTCATGAGAGTGCTCATTTTCAAGATTAGAGCACCATGTAAACCCATAGACCCACTTTTTTTAAATTTTGAGTGATTTGTCCATCGCTCGGGTCAAAAATCCCTAAAAATCAAATATTGATTATTTAATTGATGAATTAATTAAATAATGGAGAAAACCCCAAATCCTAAATCATTGGGATTTGCTCTGATTTGACTGAAATCAGTCTCATCAGCTTGGGATTGACTGGATCTGGAAATTCCTTGAATGAAGGAGGTGATCTGGGTTGATTTGGGAGTGCACCACAACATGTAATCTTGGGAATTTCGCCCTCCCTCTCTCCTCCACATGTGTGGGCTCATCTGGATGAGTTTTGGTGGATGCTTCAGTCAGCAGGTTAAGGTGTTAGTCAGATCAGCTCTTTGATTGATAGTTGCACTCAGTGAGACTCATATCAGACTCAGATAGACTCAGATCTGGCCCAGATTCACTCCACATGCAGCTGCAGTTTCTCTCTCCTTGGGATTTGTGCCCCCTGGGCTAGATCTCTTGTTTTTGCTATAAATAAAGCACAGATTACCTCTTCCAATCTAGTTAGAACTGGGATTGAGGTGTTGTTGCTATTGTACTATTGTTATTTTTCATTTGAAATAAAGAGAAACTTTGGAGACAAAACTATTTCATGTTATTGTGTGTGTGGATGAGCATTGCCATGTTTTACTGAGGTAACCTGTATCTTGTTCATAATTTGTTGATTGTTTGTGGATTCATTGAAAAAGATTGATAATAAGTTTATTATGATCTTGTTAGGAAAGTAGTTTGTTAATAAGTTTATTGGCCATCTCTTTCCTTTTGATGCATGTTTAGAGATCTAGATTCAACATGTTTTATAAGTTTATATGCATGTTATTCTAAAATCTCTGTTTATGAATTAACCGGATCTCATAAGCATTTTGGAAAGTATTTGGATTCAGTTGCAAGTTCCTAGCTTGGAGAGGGTGATGATCTAGCTTTTTTCCTCGCTTTCTCCAAAACTTTCTTAAAGGCATAGTCCCTCGACATTCCACTGGAAAGCTCCACGGTTGATCTTCAAGGCTTCTAGCACTCTTTCTCTCTCTTCCTCCTTATAAAAATCCAAATATTACCTTGTTACTTTGGTTACAAGCTTTGTTATCATTTAGATCTGTCATATTAAAGTAAAAATTACATAGATTTATTACTTCAAAGCTCATAATCTAGATCTCATTTCTAAAAGGTTTCATTAAGCACTCTACATCTAGTTCGGGGAAATCGTCTGTTTTGCATGGCAATTTAAAGAAAATCCATAGGCTGCATGCATTAGATTTTTGTTTCTGTTTTAAAAAGATAAAATCCAGCAATCAGTGCATATCTCATTGGTTTCCCAAACAGCAAGCCAAGATCCCAAGGAAAACTTGGTTCCTTTTTCACCGTTTTAGCTAGTTTTAACTTAGTTTTGTTTGGTTTAAAGTAGGCTGACCCAAAGGTAATTTCAAAGTGCTTTGGGGCATATTTCATTCTAACATGTTCGCTGTATTTTAGTAGGAATAACAGAAAGAAGAGAAGTTGTTGTCCGAAAGTGGCTTTGGGATCGTTCAAATCCCCCCAAGGGGCTCCCCTTTTACTGTAAAATTTAATTTTTGGGAAAGTTGTAAGATATTGGTTTCATCCTATATAAGAACCAAGAGGATTCATATAATTTTACTGATATTGTAACAGCATATAATAAAAAATTTCTCCGAATAGACTCTTTTGAGCCCATTCCCCATCCCCCTTGGGGGGATTCGCACCTTTTTTGTTATTTTTCGCATTGTCTTATTTTTGTTTGCTTTAGATTAGTTTCGTTCACGTAGAACAACATGCTTTGATTACTTTATCATATATTCCACATTTTAGGATCAAAGTAATTTGAATACTTACCCCACGACTTCTCGATTGACCCGCAAGAGGAAAGAGATGCGTGGTAGGAATAATTAGAAAACTTGTGATTTGTTTCTGCATGCTGCTTATCATTAATTTTTGTAAATAATTTTTCTAAAATCAACCCCCTCCTTGATTCCCTGATTGAGGTCCACTTGGACCGAAAGAGGTTCCTGGAGGGTTTTTCTTTCTAAGAAAACACATCCTTTAAAACTCACTAAAATTGACAAGACTCTGGTGTGTATGCTCTGCACTTTCCTGCAGTTCATCCGATCAGTCAAGCTGCATCAAAAGCAACGTGAGTGACTAGTTTAATTAGTCTTCACCTTCCCCAATCAACCACCATCAGGAGAAAATCCAACACCTTGATCAAACCATAAGTGGTGGAAAAATACCCAAAGGAAGCGAGAACTCTTGAAAAGTGACCTCGAGGCGTCGATCTCTGTTACACCTTCGGGTGCATTATGAACAACAATCTCAGAGACTCCATTCATCCCACATATTCCATGCGGGTAGCCGTGAAGGTTTAGTTTTGGACATACTCCAAGTACTTTCGGGTATATATGGAGTCCCCCCCTCGCCTAATTTTAATCAACTCATATTTCACATTAACTTAAAACATACCAAGAGGCAATCGCAAAACATTCACTCCAAGCACATGCAAGTACATTGATTATTTTATGACTCCATTTTAAGGCACTGGTTATTTTCTTTCTATATATATATATATTGTGTCTCAGCATTGTGCTTTCGTGCGCTCATTTCTTATCTTGTCATCTATGGTTGTTTATGGTTAAATTTCAAACTCCTAAGTTACTCATTCAGTTTAACATCACCATATTAAATAATTTTTCCTTAGTAACTTAATAGGGTCTACTCACCTTGGCTTTGTTAGGAGTTGAACCTAAACGGAGGAGTCAAGAACAGGGTGACAACCTTGACTCGAGACTTGCCCCAAGGACACACCTAGTGGCTTGAATATTACTGCCATGCCCCCCCCAGGTGTGTGAAAGGCGGCAACACTTTTTGGCTCCATCGCTGGGGATAAATATTTTTATTCTCGAGTATGACTTAGCTTAACTTTTTTTCTAAACAACTAAAAAAAAAATGATTGATCTTCTCTTTAAAAAAAACATAAAAATTAAAACTCGATCCATCTGGCGACTCCACTGTCTAACATCCCTCCAAGAATTTCTACCTGAAGAAACCACCATCAATTATTCAATCCTCTCCCTGATCCTGAAAGGTTTATTAGGGAAAGATTGAATAGGCAGAATTCTCGTAGAAACCTTGAAAATTTAGGAGACCAATCCCTCTCAGATATCCATCACTTATTTGTAGAGAGTCATGTTCACCAATCTCAAGAAATGACAGAATTATTCAAACCCCTTGACTTTTCTCAGATAGCAGGTGCTCCCCATGCCATTCCAAAAGATGCCATTAAGAAGCTCCCCATATTTCAGGGCAATAATGCCATCACTGCCAAGTCTCACCTTCGAATGTTTGAAAAGCACCTGGTCAGTTATTGCAATGATGCTTCCCATGACCATGACGATGTCAAAATGAAGCTTTTTGCTTTATCCTTAGAAGATGATGTTGAAGAGTGTTACCTCGACCTAGATGATGACTCATATAAAACTCTTAGTGAATTGCAAGATGGTTTTAGGAAGAAATGGGGAGAAAAGAAGGAACCAAGACATCTGCTTGCTACCCTTTATAGCATAAAGAAGATGGAGAATGAAACCATGGATGAATTTAACACTAAATTCAGGTGTGTGGTTGCGGACCTTCCTAGAGACATCAAGCCAAAAAATGTCTCTATCCTCGTATCCTACATTGAAGCCTTCACCGGTGACTTAAGGTACCAGTTGAGAGATAAAGAACCGGCCTATCTGAAAACTGCCCAAGAATTGGCCGAGAAAATAGAAAAGAATATGCAATCTTCAGGAAAGTCCAACATTCCAGGTTACACTAGGGGAAACACTTCCTACAACAAAGAGAAGGGTAAATCTGTTGAATCAAAAGAAAAGGGAACTTCTAAAGATACCATGGAAAAGGTTACGGACATGATAAAAAACTTGGTTACTAGTAAAAACCAACTAATGGCCAATCATTCTGCACAATTGAATCATATGCAAAATAGAATAATCACAATGGAAAGTAATAATGGACCTAGGAACTTTCAGCCTAAGCAGAATCAGATGTATCAAAAGAAATTTCCTCAGCAGAAGCCTAGGATTCCAAACCAGTTAGACTTAGCTAACATGGTAGAAGAAGTAATTCCATGGTGTAGACCCTATGAACAATTCCACCAAGAAAGCACTTGTTATGTTGCAAATCAAGTCATGGAACATGGACTTCCCGAGGTCAGTAGTCAGGAAACAACTTCAAGCGAGCCTGATCATGTATACATGGTAGGCCAGGCCTACCCTTTGTCACCAGCTAAGCAGTACAAACCTAAGGATGAAACCATTGCAGAATCTTATAGTGAAACTTATGATGAAAATCGTAATGTGCATGTTGGGACTCCTACGTGTTCTCCATATAATGATGACAGTCTGGAAGGTTTACTGCCTTGTGACCTTTTCTCTGAAGAAGATGAGTATGAAAATGAGGACAAGTATAACTTGGAGCATGATACAAGTGACGAAGACTCCCTTATCTCCGACAAAGATGTTGATGAGGATTCCTAGACATTCATGGAAAATCCAGTCTATGACATGAATAAAGAGGAAAATAATGAACCAGAAACTTTTGATGGTTTTGTTGATTCTCCTGTCTATGGCATATCTAAAGGAGAGAGCATGGATTTGGAGACCTGGGAAAATCCTAGTATAGAAGAGCAGCATTCAAAACTCTTATATGGTCATTCAGAGTCATATCATGCAGAGCTGCACAAAGGTATCAATAATGAAGACATTGAGAAGCAGTGTTGTGAAAAGACAGATATGATACAGTCAGTAGAATATCAGTCTCAACTATCATCTTCACATGTAGAGTTTCCTTATGATTTGGAGCCGCTTGGGGCTTATACAATGAGTTATCATCCGGTAAGCCTTGATGATCAATATGATGGTGTAATTAATCTACCTCATCATTCCGATTTGTATATCAACCCTATCCAGTCTTGAATAGAAGCAGCCTGTGCAAGCACCTACCAATTTGGGAAGAAGTTTGACGACATTATTCATTCCTATGATTTCCCATCCATCCCACCCATTCCGAATCATCACGCAGGTTTGCATTTTCTGAATAAAGTATCCTTATTTTGGTTGGTAACCAAAGACAAGGAATTTTTTTTATGTTAATAAAATGCTTAGGTGGTTACATTGGATTTTTTATTACACCTAACCTTTTTATATCATGCTTAGAGTAGGAAAATAAGCTCCTTAAAAGAGAGCATTTACTTTCCGCATTTATGTTTTGTACTTAGCTATAACAAAAAAATTCTTTCATTAGTTAGCTACATTTATTTTGTTTAAATAAATCAGCTTAATGGTTCATTTGGATTTTATATAAAGCTTGTGCTACTAAGGTTTTCTTGTCAAGTTGAGCTGTTTTTACAGTGTGTATAAACCAGAGATTCTGGTGTTCTCATATCCTCTCCTTTCCTTAAAAGACCAGATCAAGCACATGTCCCGCAGTTGGAGCCAGATGTTACCACCTAAGTTGTACTTGGTGGTTTTTTATTAAGTGAGCTTGGTGAACCAGACAAATATGATTTGTTCAGACTTCAGAAGACCTTCGGAAGTGCTTCTGGGAAGTGCTTGTTGTACTATATCACATGTTCATACCCTGTGGGGGAGTTGTAATAAAATGTTCTAGCATGATAGTGTCTGTAAAAGACTCGGTCTCTTAGAATTTATTTGTTAATTTGATCATCCTAGGGTGTTTTTTCCCTTGGTTATTATTGGTTGTTGAATAAACGATTGATAATTTCTGAGTTTTTCACTCAATACCTCCAAAGTTGGGGTGGTCAGCTTGGCATTTAGGCCTATTGAGGTTATTAGAGTCTATGTATCAATGTATAAACATGCTAGGCATCATGGTCGAGTCATATGAACATGTCTAAGTCCCCCTAGGTTTTAATTTTTTTTAATGTTATAAGTTTTTTTTTAATTTTAATTTTTCCACAAAACTTAGGCTATTTTTTAATAGTCTAATTGGAAAAATTGGTTTTGTAATAAAAGTGGGCTCAGAAATTAGTTTCAGTCATGGGGGTGCTCATTTTCAAGCTTAGAGCACCATGTAAACCCATAGACCCACTTTTTCTAAGTTTTGAGTGATTTTTCCATCACTCAGGTAAAAATCCCTAAAAATCAAATATTGATTATTTAATTGATGAATTAATTAAATAATGGAAAAAACCCCAAATACTAAATTGTTGGGATTTGCTCCAATTTGACTGAAATCAGTCTCATCGGCTCAGGATTGACTGGATCTGACAATTCCTTGACTGAAGAAGGTGATCCGAGCTGATCTGGGAGTGCACCACAGCATTCAGTCTTGGGAATTTCACCCTCCCTCTCTCCTCCACACGTGTGGGCTCATCTGGATGAGTTTTGGTGGATGCTTAAGTCAGTAGGTTGAGGTGTCAGTCAGATCAACTCTCTGATTGACAGTTACACACAGTGAGACTCAGATCAGACTCAGATAGACTTAGATTAGGCCCAGATTCACTCCACATGCAGCTGCAGTCTCTCTCTCTTTGGGATTTGCGCCCCCCTGGGCTAGATATCCTGTTTTGCTATAAATAAAGAACAAATTACCTCTTCCAATCTAGTTAGAACTGGGATTGAGGTGTTGTTGCTATTGCACTATTTTTATTGTTCATTTGATATAAAGAGAAGCTTTGGAGGCAAGACGGTGTCATGTTATTGTGTGTGTGGATGAGCATTGCCATGTTTTACTGAGGTAACCTGTATCTATGTTCATAATTTGGTGATTGTTTGTGGATTCATTGCAAAAGATTGATAATAAGTTTATTATGATCTTGATAGGAATGGAGTTTGTTAATAAGTTTATTGGCCATCTCTTTCCTTTTGATGCATGTTTAGAGATCTAGATTCAACATGTTTTATAAGTTTATATACATGCTATTATGAAATCTCTGTTTATGTATTAACCGGATCTCACAAACATTTTGGCAAGTCTTTGGATTCAGTTGTAGGTTCCTAGGTTGGAGAGGGTTCTAATCTAGCTTGCTTCCTCACTTGCTCCAAAACTTTCTCAAAGGCATAGTCCCTCGACATTCTGCCAGAAAGCTCCACGATTGATCTTCAAGGCTTCCAACACTCTTTCTCTCTCTTCCTCCTTATAAAAATCCCAATCTTACCTGGTTACTTTGGTTACAAGCTTTGTTATCATTTAGAACTGTCATATTAAAGTAAAACTTACATAGATCTATTACTTCAAAGCTCATAATCTAGATCTCATTTCTAAAAGGTTTCATTAAGCATTCTAGATCTAGTTCAAGGAAATCGTCCGTTTTGCATGGCAATTTAAAGAAAATCCATAGGTTGCATGCATTAGATTTCTGTTTTTGTTTTAAAAAGATTAAATCCAACAATCAATGCATATCTCATTGGCTTTCCAAAAAACAAGCCAAGATCCCAAGGAAAGCTTGCTTTCCTTGGTTCCCTTTTCACCGTTTTAGCTTGTTTTAACTTAGTTTTGTTTGGTTTAAAGTAGGCTGACCCAAAGGTACTTTCAAAGTGCTTTTGGGCATATTTCATTCTAATATGCTTGCTTTCTTTTAGTAGGCATAACAGAAAGAATAGAAGCTGCTGTCCGAAAGTGGCTTTGGGATCGTTCAAATCCCCCCATGGGGCTCCCCTTTAACTGTAAATTTTAAAATATGGGAAAGTTGTAAGATCTTGGTTTCATCCTATATAAGAACCAAGAGGATTCAGATCATTTTACTGATATTGTAACAACAGATAATGCAATTTTTCTCCGAATAGGCTCTTTCGAGCCCATTCCCCATCCCCCCTGGGGGGATTCGCGCCTTTTTTGTTATTTTTTGCATTGTCTTATTTCTGTTAGCTTTAGATTAGTTTCATTCATGTAGAACAAGATGCTTTGATTACTTTATCATATATTCCACATTTCAGTATCAAAGTAACTTGAATATTTACCCCACGACTTCCTGATTGACTCGCAAGGGGAAAGAGATGCGTGGTAGGAATAATTAGAAAACTTGTGATTTGTTTCTGCTTGCTTCTTATCATTAATTTATGTAAGTAATTGTTCTAAAATCAACCCCCTCCTTGATTCCCCGATTGAGGTCCACTTGGACCGAAAGAGGTTCCTAGAGGGTTTTTCTTTCTAAGAAAACACATCCTTTAACTCACTAAAATTGACAAGACTCTAGTGTGTATGCTCTGCACTTTCCTGCGGTTCGTTCGATCAGTCAAGCTGCATAAAAAGCAATGTGAGTGACTAGTTTAATTAGTCTTCACCTTCCCCAATCAACCACCATTAGGCGAAAATCCAACGCCTCGATCAAACCGTAAGTGGTGGCAAAATACCCAAAGGAAGCGGGATCTCCTAAAAAGTGACCTCGAGACACCGATCTCTGTTACACATTCGAGTGCATTATGAACAACAGTCACAGAGACTCCATTCACCCACATATTCCTTGCGGGTAGCTGTGAAGGTTTAGTTTTGGACATTCTCCAAGTACTCTCGGGTATATCTGGAGTCCCCCCATCACCTAATTTTAATCGACTCATATTTCACATTAACTTAAAACGTACCAAGAGGCAATCACAAAACATTCACTCCAAGCACATGCAAGTACATTGATTATTTTATGACTCCATTTTAAGGCACTAGCTATTTTCTTTCTATATATATATAAATATATTGTGTCTCAGCATTGTGCTTTCGTGCGCTCATTTCTTATCTTGTCATCTATGGTTGTTTATGGTTAAATTTGAAACTCCTAAGTAACTCATTCAATTTAAAATCACCACACTAAATAATTTTGCCTTAGTAACTTAATAGGGTATACCCCTCTTGGCTTCATTAGGAGTTGAGCCTAAACGGAGGAGTCAAGAACAAGGTGACAGCCTTGACTCGAGACTTGCCCCCAAGGACACACCTAGTGGCTTGAATATTTCTGCCTTGTCCCCCCCCCAGGTGTGTGAAAGGAGGCAACATGTCTGTCTAACCTTGAAATGATGAATCATATTTTTGGAAGCTGTGAGTTCTTCCAGGCTGTGTGGGATTTTGTTAGCAAGCACCTCCCCTTTAGTTTTATATGGGACAATCTACGCATGTTGGATAATATTCAGGGCTTTATTAATTCTACAGCTCACCCAATGGGTGTGCTACTGGCTATTTTTTGCACTGTCTGGAGGGCTCGAAATGTTGTCACCTTTCAAAATGGTAGGGCAGACCCATTTATGGTTGGAATGATGGCTTTAGGTTGGCTTCATGCCTATGATACTTTGTGGCATAAAGCGTTTAGCCGTAGCATTCCTCTCCCACTGGTTGTACAGTAGGGTATTGCTGACTTCTTTAATGGCGTCGAGCAAGGTGGGATATGTGGGGCAGGGATGGTGATTAGATTGAGCCAGCATCGTTCTTTTAGCGTTAAGCTGGGCATTGGATTTGGAACTAATACTAAGGCAGAGCTTTTAGCGCTCTGGGGTCTATTGTTTTTTGCGAAGGAGAAGGATATTTCTTCCATCACGATTTTCGGGGACTCGAAAGTGATCGTGGACTGGGCAAAGGATGTTCATATTCTACACTCTATTGAGCTCGATCACTGGATTATTCGGGTAAAGAATCTCATAAATATTTCCAGCAGATTTCTTTTAATTGTATTTATCGTGAGATGAATTTGTATGCTATTGTCTGGGAACTGGTATAGGATGGGCGCGGGATTGAGAATGGCTCATTCAATATTATGTAGTGGCGTTCACGATACTTGTCAATGTATGTCAAAGAGAAGGATATATTCCTTGCTGCTTAAGATTAGTATGGTGTTTCCAACCATAACCGAATATGTAGCTATGGTCTTATGTGGTTTTTCTTTTATTTTCTCGAAAGCAAGATTTATGACTATAAGACACAACTTTTTCTTTTATATAAAGTTGGTTTTTTTGTGTGAAAAAAAAGAGTGAGATTTGTATTTTCACTTTTGAGAGAGTAACACCTAAGATTTATTTGTATTTCCACTTTTGGGAGGCCTTCCATATGGAGAGGGTAACACTTTTTTGTAATATTGAAGAAAATCTTTATATTCACTATCCATAAAGACTCCAACATATAAACACTTCACAATATCATAGAAGTTTGAATAGATAAGTGAACAACCTTCCTTGAAAACTTGTTTAGAAAGGATACCCTCAAATGGAATGCATATTTGATAAGGGGTTAATTAAAATTTTGAGATAAATTTGTAATTGAGATCAGAAATTGTAAATGGAAGATCTTGAATTCAAATATTTAAAAAAACTTAAATTCAAACTTATTTAAATTTTTTTATATTAATTATTTGCTAATTTTTGGATATTTGTAATTTGCTTATTTTAAAGAAATTCACTTTACAAAATGTGTACCAAGTTATTAGTTTAGATGTACAATTTTATTAGTTAAATGTTAGAGGTTAAAATATGGAGAACATAATATATGTGCACCTCATTTAGTAATCAAATCAATGTGATGAGATTCCTTATCCATAAAATAAGGAGTCTTACCCTTGTACCCTAAATAAAGGGGTATGGTGTCTCAAAGTACCACCTACATGCACACGCACACCACTTACAAATAAAAAAAAATATTTTACAAAATATAAATTATTTTTTACTAAACCGTTATATAGTAAATGAGAAACCTAATTTTCTTAATCAAATATAAACTAGAGCACCACCTAGATATTTAAGACAAACCACTTACAAATTTTCAATCATCTCACTCAACCACCACATTAACGGTAATAAAACACTATAATAACTATTCACCTTGACACAACACATTATAATAACTATTCACCTTGATTGTCTAACCAAGGTGAATATTGTCCACTTATGAATTTCCTATCTTTTCATCATCCCAATTCACACCTTAAGCAACTTATCTAAAACTTAAATTTAAACTTATTTAATTTTTTTTATATTAATTATTTGCTAATTTTTGGATATTTGTAATTTGCTTATTTTAAAGAAATTCACTTTACAAAATATGTACCAAGTTATTAGTTTAGATGTACAATTTTATTAGTTAAAAGTTAGAGGTTAAAATATGGAGAACATAATATATGTACACCTCATTTAGTAGTCAAATCAATGTGATGAGAGATCCCTTATCCATAAAATAAGGGGTCTTACCCTTGTACCCTAAATAAAGGGGTTTACACACCAATTTGGTGTAAAGTAGATTATTATTATATTATTATTATAAATTAAAGTACCACCTATATGCACACGCAAACCACTTACAAATAAAAAAACATTTTATAAAATATAAATTATTTTTTACTAAACCATTATATAGTAAATGAGAAACCTAATATTCTTAATCAAATATAAACTAGAACACCACCTAGATATTTAAGACAAACCACTTATAAATTTTCAATCATCTCACTCAACCACAACACTAACTGTAATAAAACACTATAATAACTATTCACCTTGACACGACACATTATAATAACTATTCAACTTGACACGACACTATCTAGTCATATATAAATAGACTCACCTCGTAAAAGATGAATTACAGCTCACATAAGTCTACATAAAAACCGAATATTGTCCACTTATGAATTTCCTATCTTCTCATCATCCCAATTCACACGTTAAGCAACTTATCTAAAACTTAAATTTAAAGTTATTTAATTTTTTTATATTGATTATTTGCTAATTTCCCAATTCACACGTTAAGCAACTTATCTAAAACTTAAATTTAAAGTTATTTAATTTTTTTATATTGATTATTTGCTAATTTTTGGATATTTGTAATTTGCTTATTTTAAAGAAATTGAGGCTTTACAAAATATGTACCAAGTTATTAGTTTTGATGTACAATTTTATTAGTTAAATGTTAGAGGTTAAAATATGGAGAACATAATATATGTACACCTCATTTAGTAGTCAAATCAATGTGATGAGAGATCCCTTATCCATAAAATAAGGGGCCTTATCCTTGTACCCTAAATAAAGGGGTCTTACACACTAATTTGGTGTCGTGCTTAGTTGTAAGTTTAAAAGTAGATTATTATTATAAACTAAAGTACCACCTACATGAATAGGCAAACCACTTACAAATAAAAAAAATATTTTACAAAATATAAATTATTTTTTACTAAACCATTATATAGTAAATGAGAAACCTAAATTTCTTAATCAAATATAAACTAAAACGCCACCTAAATATTTAAGACAAACCACTTACAAATTTTCAATCATCTCATTCAACGACCACACTTGGGGTAATAAAACACTATAATAACTATTCACCTTGACACGGCACATTATAATAACTATTCACCTTCACCTTGACACGGCACATTATAATAACTATTCACCTTGACACGGCACATTATAATAACTATTCACCTTGACACGACACCATTTAATCATATATAAATAGACTCACCTCGTAAAAGATGAATTACAGCTCAGATAAGTCTACATAAAAACCGAATATTGTCCACTTATGAATTTCCTATCTTCTCATCATCCCAATTCACACTTTAAGCAACTTATCTAAAACTTAAATTCAAACTTATTTAAATTTTTTTATATTAATTATTTGCTAATTTTTGGATATTTGTGATTTGCTTATTTTAAAGAAATTCATTTTACAAAAGATGTAACCAGTTATTAGTTTAGATGTACAATTTTATTAGTTAAATGTTAACGGTTAAAATATGGAGAACATAATATATGTACACCTTAGTTAGTAGTCAAATCAATGTGATGAGAGATCCCTTATCCATAAAATAAGGGGTCTTACCCTTGTACCCTAAATAAAGGGGTATGTACACCTTAGTTAGTAGTCAAATCAATGTGATGAGAGATCCCTTGTCCATAAAATAAGGGGTCTTACCCTTGTACCCTAAATAAAGGGGTCTTCCACCCCAATTTGTGTGTGGCTTAGTTGTAAGTTTAAAAATAGATTATTATTATAAACGAAAGTATCACCTACAACCACTTACAAATTTTTTTTTTACAAAATATAAATTATTTTTTTCTAAATCATTATATAGTAAATAAGAAACCTAATTTTTTTAATCAAATATAAACTAGAACACCACCTAGATTTTAAGACAAACCACTTGCAAATTTTCAATCATCTCACTCAACTACCACACTAACTATAATAACTATTCACCTAGACAGGCTACATTATAATAACTATTCACCTTAACACTACACTATTTAATCATATATATAAATAGACTCACCTCACAAAAAAAATAAATGTAAATTACAGCTCAAATAAATCTACATAAAAACGGAATTTTGTCCACTTATGAATTTTCTATCTTCTCATCATCCCAATTCACATGTTAATCTATGTCCACTTTTTTACCTAAATTCTATCGTTAAATCCATCACACCCATTCCTAAGGACTTAATTTCGAAGCACTTTGACCTTAAAATTCCATTGTACTTTCAGATTGTAACCACTTTGACTCTAACATCCCATTGTTAAATCTATTTACTTCCCTCCCTTCCGACGGAGTTACTTTCAAATTGGAACCACTTTCACCCTTCGTTAAAGCCATCACTCCCCTTCTTAAGGTCGTACATTGAGATTGGAAGGCAACTACGCCCTTTCATATCTTACAACCCACGTGTTGCAAGCTGAAGGGTAAAACTAAATATATATTAATGACCGTGCTCTTTACTTTGAAGGGTGGCATTAAATGAAGTTACTCGATCAATTTCCGTTTTGCTCAATGGCATGATCAGTGCAGTAAATACGAATTCCTTGTCGCTTTTACGCGGTTCAAAGCCGAGAATTCTCCGATCAGGCCCAATTTCTAGGGTTTTCGAAACTCCGATTTGGTTTTTCCGATGTTTAAAGAAAACGAGGGTTTCGTTCAGATGAGATGAGGGTTTGAGGGAGCCGTCATCGGGTTGGTTTTCTGAAATGAATTCGTTTAGCGCGGCGTTTGTTGCGGTGGGAGAATGAGCGCGATAGCGATAACGATGATGATTTCTTCTGCTCCTTCATCTTCAGATAGCGTTACCGTTACCTGCGCCTCAGCCTCGGCCTCGACTGCAGCAATTCCCCTTTCCCCGCCTCGTGGAGAGGGTAAACAAAATTGACTCAGTCGATGACGATGGAGATTTTCGATAAACTCATTCTCAGCAGCTGAGCTGGTTTCGGTTGTCTCGAAACTCTAATGTCCGACTCAAGGCATCTTCTATTCGCCATTTTAAACTCAATTCTACTCGGCTTTTTTTTTAATGTCGGTCCCAGCTTCCGTCTTCATCTTCATTGCCACTTGTTACTGACCATTCCCCATTCATTTTCTGTTTCATCCACAGTCTAACAGTGCCTTGCTCTGCTGGCTAATTAATCCGCCATTCTTAAGTAATGTTATTAGGAGAACGAGCTTTGCTTGGTAGAGAAGCCGTGTTTTATTTCAATTGTCAGTAGCTTTGCTTGGTTTGTTTGAGTGGACAGGGAGACTATATGTCGTAGCGTAGCTCTCGTCCAAGAGATATTATTGAATATTATTAAGCCCCTCTTTTTTTTTGGGTGTGTAGAGAGCTTTGGGGAAGAAAAAGGGAGCCAAGCCCTCCTGCCGTAGCTGCGCGAAAATACTTGAACGGCTCGTCTCCTGCACCGGGTAGACTAATCCTGAGCAACGAACGAGTAATGGAAGTTCAGTGCTGCTAGTATCATCACTACGTTGCTTGGGGGTCTATAGACAAATCTAGGGCTTTTGATGGCAGAAGAGTTTTCAAGTGTGAAGACGAACTGGGTATTATTTCTAAGAGGTATTTGAGTGTCGAATGGAAGAACAGACGAGGGAATTGAGAGAACAAGAGTTGTAGGCGTGAACATGGAAGGATCAGGATCAGATCAAGATGCTGCTGATCAGCAAAATTCAGCCCGGAAGCGTTATCACAGACACACTGCACACCAAATTCAGGAATTGGAAGCGTAAGCCCACACTATTATTACTTTAAAGTTTTCTATTGCTATTTACTCTATATTAGATTGCATGTTTAGTAGAATATCTGAAGTTATTTTGTCATGAAGCTTGTTCAAGAAGCAACCACATCCTGATGAAAAACAAAGGCTTGAGCTCAGCAGAGATCTGGGCCTGGAACCCCGACAGGTTAAGTTTTGGTTTCAGAATCGCCGAACCCAAATGAAGGTGAGCGATACCTGTTTTCTTCTTTTCACATATTACCAGGTTTCAGACTTTTATGCATTTTAGGTTTTTCTCAGTTATTTAGCTTTTGCTACTCTACAGGCCCAGGGCGAACGTGCAGACAATAATAGTCTCCGTGTTGATAACGAGAGAATAAGAAGTGAGAACCTGGCCATGCGAGATGCCCTCAAATATGTACTTTGCTCAAATTGTGGAGGACCACCTACTGGGGAAACTTCATTTGAAGAACAACAACGCCTTCGTCTGGAAAATGCCCGCTTGAAAGAAGAGGTATTGCTAATTACAGTATTTTGCATCAAATTTAAAGCAACAGTCATTTGATTTTTTTTTGTGGGTTTTTAAAAAGAATGAAGAATTTCATAGTACACTCGACATCATCTTGCAGCTGGATCGTTTGTCTGGTATTGCTGCAAAGTACATTGGGAGACCAATCCAAACACCAGCTTCTTTACATCAAATTTCAATGCCCTCTTTGGACCTGGGTGATGTAGGTTATGGAATAGAAAATGTTGGGCCTTCAACAGA
The DNA here is from genome assembly GCA_001517045.1 of Pseudotsuga menziesii. Classification (NCBI taxonomy): domain Eukaryota; kingdom Viridiplantae; phylum Streptophyta; class Pinopsida; order Pinales; family Pinaceae; genus Pseudotsuga; species Pseudotsuga menziesii. Next base: position 478,337 of record LPNX010764806.1, read on the forward strand.
TGTTATCACTTCGGGCCAATCTTTAGCTGATTTTTCCATGTCCACAGGCTCCGCTTTAGAGAAGAATCTAATTAAAGAGTTGGCAATTAATGCTGTGGAAGAGGTTACTAACTTGGCACATACAGGCGAACCGCTGTGGATCAGAAACATCAATGACAATAAAGATATTCTTAGTTTGGAATGTTACACAAAGATATTTCCCAGGGCCATGGAGTCTAAGGCCTATAATGTCAGGAAGGAGGTAACCAGGGACTCCGGCTTGGTCATAGTTAATGGACATTCATTGGCTGACATCTTCATGGACACGGTAAATATATAATAGTCTATTATATCACTCCCAAATCGAATTCTTTCTGTAACTAATTGTTTTAATGAATGGTTTTGTTACAGAATAAGTGGATTGAAATGTTTCCCACGATCGTGGCTAAAGCCAAAACAGTGGAAATTCTTATTCCTGGAACGCCTGGAAACAGACATGGGTCGTTGCAGCTGGTATGTAATACTGTACAATATTTGATTTCTAGTTTGCCCCTCAATCGTTTTATGCAGGTTCTCAGGGCGAATTTATTCTTTTTTGTGTTCACAGATGTGTGCAGAATTGCATGTTCTATCCCACTTAGTCTTACCGCGTGAGATTTATTTCCTTCGTTATTGCCACCAATCTCCCGAGGGAATATGGGCAATTGTAGATGTTTCTGTAGATAACATGATACAGAATCCTCAAGCATCGCTGTCGCGCTGCCGCAAGCTTCCTTCAGGCCTTGTCATTCAAGATATGGCCAATGGTTATTCTAAGGTGAAGTACATGGTTATTCGAGCGAGGTTGTCTTCCTAATTCTCACAGCAAATCCATACTATTTCTTCATTCTTACATGTTTGCGTCATTCTTCAGGTCACCTGGATAGAGCATGTGGAACCTGAAGATCGAGCAGGCGTTCATCGCATGTATCGACAGCTAGTCAATAGTGGAATGGCCTTTGGTGCGCAGCGCTGGTTGGCGACTCTGCAGAGGAATTGCGAAAGGCTCTCTAATCTCATGCCCGCTAACATCGCTGCAAGAGAACTCGGAGGTATTTGATTCTCATGTTTTAATCAACTGCGAAATGTGTGGTTTTAGATTTCAAACTGGCAGTAATAATTAGTACGTGCCTGCCTGATAAATCAATCTTGTTCGGCGGCAGGTTCTTCCCCAAATGAGCGGAGGTTCTTTATGAAGCTGGCGCACTGTATGACGAGCAACTTCTGCGCCAACATTAGCGCGTCAACAGTCCACAGGTGGAGCGCTGCCTCCGGATCAACCGATGACGGTGTCCTCTTTTCTACGAGGAAATACACAGGTTCCACCGGGAATGCCCTATGCGCTGTCACTTCGGTCTGGCTGCCGGTTTCTCCGCAGCGGGTGTTCGATTTTTTTAGAGATACACGAAATAGATCCCTGGTAATGAATTATTTTCTTTCTTTCACCCCAGGTTATCATTGAAACCTTTGCTATAGTGTTCATATAGGGATTATTTTTTCGATAAGTTTCAGAAAAATACTATTCAAGTGCAGTTACCTTAAATCCTCGATCTGATCCTTCCATAAAATTACTATTTTAGTGTAGTTATTAAAAGATTTTCATCCCAGATTCCATGAATGTGGAAAAATTATTTATAGAAGAACCAATTTTCGGCGTTTATCTCAATGGGCCATGGCTATTATCTTAAAAGATTTCCATTCCAGATTCCATCAATGTGGAAAAAGTAAATGTAGATTCCATAGAAGAACCAATTTTCAGTGTTCATCTCAATCTGCCACGGCTATGACCACGGCTATTGCCCCTTTCTCATCAGTGTGGAAAAGTTAAAACTGATTTCAGACAGCTCTAGCATGCATTTCATCTCCATCTTGCGAGCAAACTAGTTTTATTTTTACACCTGAAATGATTTGTTCTTATAATTGTGGACGCAGTGGGATGCAGTTTCAGGTGGGAATTCGAGTAAGGAGGTTCTACATATCGCACTCGGGTCACATCCTGCAAATTGTATTTCCCTTTTTAGAGTGAGTTTGTGCTTTTTGGTTTCATCTCTATTATTTCCTTTCGATTGATGACTGTCAGTTTGGCAACTAGAAATTAGAACTATCACCGTATCTAACTTAGAAGGTGAATCCGTCGCAATTGACAGGCTCCCACTTCTGTCAACAACAATTTCTTTTTTCTCCAGGAAAGTTGCACAGATTCTTCGGGGTCCTTGATGGTGTATGGACCAGTTGACATAAATGCCTTGGAGGCTGCATTGAATAATCGGGGGGACCCTTCTACCATACACGTCCTTCCGTCTGGCATCGTTGTTCTGCCTGACGGTTCAGATAACAGGAGATTGCAGGCATCTTCTAGCAACAGCAGTAATATTGGTAGCCCTGGCAACACAGGAGCAGGAGGCTCATTGTTGACGTTGGTATTCGAAATAAATGTTGGGAATTCACCGTCCGCAAACTTGCAGGACCATGTCACAACTGTCAATCAGTTCGTATGCAATGCGGTGCAACAAATTAGAGCTGCACTGCATTGTCCAGATGTCTGATGCTGCAGGCATCCATTAATTGCTTCCCTGTACAATTTTATCAACTTTCATTTTTGAGTTTTAACCATACGCTTAACATCTGTGTGTGGGTTTTGGAATTGCTTCTACAAATATGGGATGGATAATATTATATTATGAATCGACCTGTTTATTATGAAGAGCTCACATTGAGCGGAGTGTTGGATTCCAACCTCTAGAAAGAGATGCATGCCCCAGGAGAGAAAAATATTGGCTGGCACAGCCATTTTGCTGAAATAGGGCTAATCTATATGGGGGGCTAGCTAGTACTACTTTTTTTTGAAGGCGGCGTTGGGGAAGTCAAGAACGCACCACACTCAATCTTTCCTTGCTATTTGGTAAAGCTGTCAAAATTGTTTATTATCATGCATAGGCTATTGTCAGTACTCGTCTTCTGTCAAAATCCTGATGGGGAAAGAGAGTTTAAATGCATGTGCTTCACCACACAGCAAGGGTTATGGTTCGGGCATTGACTTCCTGCCCACGATGTCAGGGAGGGAAACAAATTGCAAATTGCAATAAAACATTCTGTATTGATCTCGGAGTACTAAAGCTCCCTTTGATTCTTTTTGTGATTGGCAAACTAAATAGTTATGCAGTATGAGCAATTTGCTTGTTTTATGCTCATCACTTTCATTGTTCTTGCTTGTGTTCTACGTTATGATCAGTTTGAATTTATTTTGACAGCAATTGAGTTTTATATCTGTGATGTACTATTCGCCCTTGAATTCTAACGCTCTTGCAATGACAGCATCTAATAACAGTAAATGCTCATGTACTAGCACTAGACACCGGCAGGCCATTGTTTTTACATTCCATTTACTTGACTCTATTGCACTTTCGCGGATATTCTCGCGGACAATTGAAAAAGTAAATCTATTTGCAAGATGCATTAGTCCCTTTGAGCCAAAGCCCATTAGTATTCCATTGTTTGTAAAACTGGCATTACAGTTACGGCCATTTTTAATTAGGTTATATATTCCAATGGTAGATGCTGTAACACTCTAGGTGTTCTTGAGATTTTATTATTCTAGATGTTCTTTAGATTTTATCAATGCCCTTGTGTTTATAAAACTTATACAGATCATTCTTTTAAAATTGCTAGGGTATTCAATTCGTTCCAGAAGATGATGGATCATCGCGTTTCACAACTTTTTAAATGGATTCTTACAAAATAGTAATTAAATATACACCGTACTGTACGACTGACCGAATTCCCGAGACCAAATTTTTACGTTATGATAACAGACGAGCAGTGCTTCAAAATAGATATATTGTTCTCCAGCTCTTCCACATACTTGAACTGGGCCGTGCATACTATAATACTTGCATCGGGAATGGATTTAAAGCTCATCGGGAATGAATTTAAAGCTCTATATGACCAGGAGCACATTTTAATATTAAACAATCGGGCAGTGAAAAAAGTTTGATGCCAATTGTACACGACTGAATTCACCAACTTCTCCAGTACCTTGACAGCCATGCAATGTTTTCTTAATTCTAGGTATGAAATACGGTATGGTGGTGCGTCTGCATTGATGAAGGGATCTATCTCATTTCATTTGATCATTATTAAGATTCTATTGCTATTAATTTTCATTCACCGAGTCTTCTGGGGAAACAAAGATTGGTCATTTTAAAGAAATGAATTATTACATTGAACTGTAAATATCATGATAGACGGTAGATTTGTCTCAGTTTCCCCAAGTATTTTGAACTTGATCATATTGTTCCAATGATCCATGATTATTTTGAATCTGAATCAGCATATTGTGCCAACGATCCATGATTATTTTGAAGTTGAATCATGATCTTGTGCCAACAATCCTAGATTTTACACACAGGTACCCGGATTCGTCTGCCACCATTATTACTTCGTTAGATTTACATGAAATAATTTCAGTTGGATATTTGTATTTGCATTATCTAATCTTAAGTATGTTGTCTTAAAATTTCTTTTTATCTATTTTCAATATGAATTATTTTGATTCATGATTTCAAAGTTTATCAACTTAGATATTAAATTGGAAATACTTTCTTTGTATTATCTGATCTTTTTACAATGTCCTTCGATAATAAAAGGCAAGTTTTATTCATTTTTATTACATCTCGATGGTACACAACCAGGAGTTTATTATTAATGCAAGTTCTTGGATCTTATTACATAATATTAGAAGTATAGAAATTCTTTATTAGCTTTATCTAATCTGTTTAAAGATATATGATTAAGATTTCCCATAGGAGTTTTCTATTAATGTAATTTTTTGGATTTTATTACATAATATTAGAAGTATAGAAATTCTTTATTAGCTTTATCTAATCTTTATTATGTTATCTGTTTAAAGATATATGATTAAGATTTCCAATATAGTTATATCAATTTTTTTTTTTTATTAACTGTTAGTTATCATGTTATTTGATTTTTTAACATTATTTACTTTATGAGATCTTTATTATGTTATTTGATTAAGAATTTCTTTATAGTTTTGCCTAATTTTATCCATTTGTTATCATGTTATTTGAATAACTACCCCACTTTTTAGTTGTTAGATTTAATTGTTAGATTTTTTTGGCCAACTCTCATGGGCCAATTTCATTTTCTTTCCAAATTGGGTCAAAACATTAATCTTAATCATACTAAAAGTCTACTTGTCCCATGATACTAGAATAGAAATTCTTTATTTACATTATCTGGTCTACTTGTCCCATGATACTAGAATATAAATACTTTATTTGCATTATCTGATTTTTATTATGTTATTTTTTATAATAATTTTTATTGATTTATTATTTGATTTTTACCAATTCAAATGTCATTTAAGGAAATATATCTCAACCTTCTTATTACTACTTCTTACAATGAAGGAAATTTAGTTGACTGGTGAGAAATTCTATTGACACATGATTATTTTACGAAGTATTCAACATTCTTGTTTTATTATGGGTTTGGTGAGTTTTTGTTTTTATTTTAACAAAAGTTGATTTTCTTTAAGTTTTTGATCACCTTTTTATAATATTTTATTTTTTATTATCTAATTATTTATTTTAGGTGTAATAATATTTTTAATATTACCATTATTTTGTAGAGTGACTTCTTTCTTGATCCCCAATAATTTAACCAAGGCTTACATTTTTATGCCAACTTTATTTGAGTAGCGAGTAGTTTTGATTGGAGTTGGAAGCAATCTTAGGGAGTCTCTTTTACTCCATGTTGGTTATTTTTTGTAAGTTAGGTACCTAGTCATAGCTTCCATGTTGATTATCTTGTTTTTGTACATTAGGTACCTAGTCATAGCCATGCTCTTGCAGGGAAATACTAGCTTCTAAGGTTTATTGCCTTTAATTTTGAAATAATGAAGTATAAAATGCTTGTATTTTCCCTATCTTTCTCTAGGATTCTCTAGAGATGGTGTATCCTCAAACTTCACAACCATAAATAACAATAAGAGTGATGAGTCTCAAAGGTGAGATTCTCTTTATCCGACATTGAAAGGTTTGTGGATTTATAAATGTTTTCAAGTCTATGATAATCTTTCCATTTATCATTTTTTCAATGCTATAGTTCTAGTTAAGCTTTTGAAGATCGATTCTAAGATATATTTGTATGAAGTCATTTCCTGAAATTTTTTGTTGTTATTTATACATGAAGTTAGTGTAAGTGACCTTTTTGGATTTGATTATCAAGACTTATTTTTAAGGAGGATGACTATATTAGTTAGAGTCGTGTCGACACAACTTACTTATTCCAAACAACCTTGCAACTTGTCGATCTGCATGCCAACAAATGTAAGAGATAGGGGACAACATTTCTCAACTCTTGTATTAAAATTTATTTATTTAGACCAATGCTTAGTGTTCCTAAACTTGACAATAACGTTCTTGCACAATCTTATCACAATAACTCTCAACTCGACCAAAAAAATATGTAATATATTTCAAAGGTTATTTCTAGGCATTGTGGAAAATGTTTTTCTAAACTCATCTAAGCAACACAATAGAATGGTTTTATTATTGCAACACTCATCCACAAAGATCCTAAGTGTACAACAAGGTGGTCATCAATTGAATGAGACCTTCTAAATCATGCTTAGCCTTTAGCTATCTTTCCATGAATTTTTAGTCATATATTAGAAATAATTTTGTATATGATTAAGAAATTCTGTATTGGCTTTATCCGATCTTTATTATGTTATCTGATTAAGATATATGATTAAGATTTCCAATATAGTTATATCAAAATTTATTGCTTATTAACTGATATTTACATTATTTACTTTATCAGATCTTTATTATGTTATTTGATAAAGAACTTTATAGTTTTGCCAAATTTTATAAGTTTGTTATCACGCTATTTGAATAACTACCCCACTTTTTAATTGTTAGATTTTTTTGGCAACTCTCATGGCCAATCTCATTTTCTTTCCAAATTGGGCCAAAACATTAATCTTATGATACTAAAAGTCTACTTGTCCCATGATACTAGAATAGAAATTCTTTATTTACATTATTTGGGCTACATGTCCCATGATACTAGAATAGAAATACTTTATTTGCATTATCTGATTTTTATTATGTTATTTTTTATATTAATTTTTATTGATTTATTATTTGATTTTTACCAATTCAAATGTAATTTAAGGAAATATATATTAACCTTCTTATTACTACTCCTTGCAATGAAGGAAATTCTGTTGATTGGTGAGAAATTCTATTAACACATGATTATTTTACGAAGTATTCAACATTCTTGTTTTATTATGGGTTTGGTGAGTTTTTGTTCTTATTTTAACAAAGTTGATTTTCTTTAAATTTTTGATAGACACATTTATCTTATAGATTATGGTTGATCACCTTTTTATAATATTTTCTTTTTATTATCTAATTATTTATTTGAAGTGTAATAATAATTTTAATATTACCATTATTTTGTAGAGTGACTTCTTTCTTGATCCCCAATAATTTAACCAAGGCTTGTATTTTTATGCCAACTCTATTTGAGTAGCAAGTAGTTTTGATTGGAGTTGGAAGCAATCTTAGGGAGTCTCTTTTACCCCATGTTGGTTATTTTTTGTACATTAGGTACCTAGTCATAGCCTCCATGTTGATTATCTTGTTTTTGTACATTAGGTACCTAGTCATAGCCATGCTCTTGCAGGGAAATACTAGCTTCTAAGGTTTATTGCCTTTAATTTTGAAATAATGAAGTATAAACTGCTTGTATTTGCCCTATCTTTCTATAGGATTCTCTAGAGATGGTGTATCCCCAAACTTCACAACCATAAATGACAATAAGAGTGATGAGTCTCAAAGGTGTGATTCTCTTTATCTGACATCGAAAGGTTTGTGGATTTATAAATGTTTTCAAGTCTATGATAATATTTCCATTTATCATTTTTTCAACGCTATAGTTCTAGTTAAGCTTTTGAAGATCGATTCTAAGATATATTTGTATGAAGTCACTTCCTGAAATTTGTTGTTGTTATTTATACATGAAGTTAGTGTAAGTGACCTTTTTGGATTTGATTATCAAGATTTATTTTTAAGGAGGATGACTATATTAGTTAGAGTCGTGTCAACACAACTTACTTATTCCAAACAACCTTGTAACTTGTCGATCTGCATGCCAACAAATGTAAGAGATAGGGGACAACATTTCTCAACTCTTGTATTAAAATTTATTTATTTAGACCAATGCTTAGTGTTCCTAAACTTGACAATAACGTTCTTGCACAATCTTATCACAATAACTCTCAACTCGACCAAAAAGATATGTAATATATTTCAAAGGTTATTTCTAGGCATTGTGGAAAATGTTTTTCTAAACTCATCTAAGCAACACAATAGAATGGTTTTATTATTGCAACACTCATCCACAAAGATCCTAAGTGTACAACAAGGTGTTCATCAATTGAATGAGACCTTCTAAATCATGCTGAGCCTTTAGCTATCTTTCCATGAATTTTTAGTCGTATATTAGAAATAATTTTGTATATGATTAAGGAATTATGTATTGGCTTTATCTGATCTTTATTATGTTATCTGATTAAGATATATGATTAAGATTTCCAATATAGTTATATCAAAATTTATTGCTTATTAACTGATATTTACATTATTTACTTTATGAGATCTTTATTATGTTATTGATAAAAAACTTCTTTATAGTTTTGCCAAATTTTATAAGTTTGTTATCATGTTATTTGAATAACTACCCCACTTTTTAATTGTTAGATTTTTTTGGCAACTCTCATGGGCCAATCTCATTTTCTTTCCAAATTGGGCCAAAACATTAATCTTAATGATACTAAAAGTTTAATGATACTAAAAGTCTACTTGTCCCATGATACTAGAATAGAAATTCTTTATTTGCATTATTTGGTCTACTTGTCCCATGATACTAGAATAGAAATACTTTATTTGCATTATCTTATTTTTATTATGTTATTTTTTATATTAATTTTTATTGATGTATTATTTGATTTTTACCAATTCAAATGTCATTTAAGGAAATATATCTCAACCTTCTTATTACTACTCCTTACAATGAAGGAAATTCTTGATTGGTGAGAAATTCTATTGACACATGATTATTTTACGAAGTATTCAACATTCTTGTTTTATTATGGGTTTGGTGAGTTTTTGTTCTTATTTTAACAAAGTTGATTTTCTTTAAGTTTTTGATAGACACATTTATCTTATAGATTATGGTTTATCACCTTTTTATAATATTTTCTTTTTTATTATCTAATTATTTATTTTAAGGGTAATAATATTTTTAATATTACCATTATTTTGTAGAGTGACTTCTTTCTTGATCCCCAATAATTTAACCAAGGATTGTATTTTTATGCCAACTCTATTTGAGTAGCAAGTAGTTTTGATTGGAGTTGGAAGCAATCTTAGGGAGTCTCTTTTATTCCATGTTGGTTATTTTTTGTACATTAGGTACCTAGTCATAGCCTCCATGTTGATTATCTTGTTTTTGTACATTAGGTACCTAGTCATAGCCTCCATGTTGATTATCTTGTTTTTGTACATTAGGTACCTAGTCATAGCCTCCATGTTGATTATCTTGTTTTTGTACATTAGGTACCTAGTCATAGCCATGCTCTTGCAGGGAAATACTAGCTTCTAAGGTTTATTGCCTTTAATTTTGAAATAATGAAGTATAAAATGCTTGTATTTGCCCTATCTTTCTCTAGGATTCTCTAGAGATGGTGTATCCCCAAACTTCACAACCATAAATGACAATAAGAGTGATGAGTCTCAAAGGTGAGTTTCTCTTTATCTGACATTGAAAGGTTTGTGGATTTATAAATGTGTTCAAGTCTATGATAATCTTTCCATTTATCATTTTTTCAATGCTATAGTTCTAGTTAAGCTTTTAAAGATTGATTCTAAGATATTTGTATGAACTCACTTCTTGAAATTTGTTGTTGTTATACATGAAGTTAGTGTAAGTGACCTTTTTGGATTTGATTATCAAGACTTATTTTTAAGGAGGATGACTATATTAGTTAGAGTCATGTCAACACAACTTACTTATTCCAAACAACCTTGTAACTTGTCGATCTGCATGCGAACAAATGTAAGAGATAGGGGACAACATTGCTCAACTCTTGTATTAAAATTGATTTATTCAGACCAATGCTTAGTGTTTCTAAACTTGACAATAATGTTCTCGCACAATCTTATCACAATAACTCTCAACTCGACCAAAAAGATATGTAATCTATTTCAAAGGTTATTTCTAGGCATTGTGGAAAATGTTTCTCTAAACTCATCGAAGCAACACAATAGATTGGTTTTATTATTGCAACACTCATCCACAACAATCCTAAGTGTACAACAAGGTGTTCATCAATTGAATGAGGCCTCCTAAGTGTACAACAAGGTGGTCATCAATTGAATGAGACCTAAATCATGCTTAATCATAATGGTCCTATAAATGGAGGGATTGCTTTTATCTACGCTGTTAAAAATAGGAACAAGGATTTGAGTCTATGGTTTAGGGAAATCCTACTTAATTGCAAAATTGAAGAATTTGTTGATGTGAAGGATGATGAAGTTTTGACGACCTCAACTATTGCGAGCTGCTTAGCCTCGAACACTGACTTCTAAAGCAAAACAAATATTCCTTTGTAAAAAGGATTTGAATGTTGTCCATGACATTAAGGGATTCATAATGATTTTTAAGTTACGATATATAGTCCTTTAAAGGAAACATACAGATTTATTTAGTTTTATAGTCTTTTAAAGGAAACAAATTGTTTTATGTGTCTACAATTTCTTAGAATCTAACTTTTTAGAGAGAGGTGCAAATACTTTCTATTTATGTAGCACATTTTTCCCCTTTTAATTAAGGATTTATAGCTATTTATCATGTCATATTTTAAGGGCTTGTTAGAATCATATCCAAAGGATTGTTAAAAAATCTTACACTCTTTATCATACCAATGATTGGTAATTTCATTTTTCTTTTTACAAGACACCTTGATAGAGAACTTGTCATAGAAGTAAAGAGGGTTGTTATAAAATTAAAATGTAAGTCTTTACTATTGTTTTTATTTGATAGAAGATTTAATTTATTATTTAAATCGTTTTAAAAAATATTTTTTCTTTTCTTTCAAAGACAAGTGCTTTTGGTTATCATAATTAACTTCTATGAGTGTTTTTGTGCATTGAAAATTTTAGAGTTAGGGTTATTTAGGTCTTTGAGCATAGTGAAGCTCATGAGTGTTTAAGATAGTCAATACACTTATCACATAATATGACACACGAATGCAAGGTTTTTGGTTGAGTTTTGTCCATTTCATTACACCATTGTAGATTATTAGATCTTTGAGAATTATAAAGCTCGATAAATTCAATATCAAACAAATTCTGATCAAAGCCATCAAAGTTTCTTTTGTATTTGCTAGCTAAAACAAGGTCCTCATCTTGCCATAGAGGGTTAGGGTTGAAATCATTACTTAATATAATAGCTTGATTAGTTGATGTTTTGGCATTAAAGTTTCCTAGAAAGAAGATACTTACCTCATTCTTCGTCATTGTAAATATTATGTTGTAATCCATTGTTACAAGACTGTTTTTTTAAAATATAAAATGTATAATTACTAGGTGCAAAATAACATAGTGTTATATAAATTTTCTTAACATTTATATCTGAAATCTCAGTCCACATGTATTGAGGAAAACTGTTCTTTTAAGTACAAAGTTATGCCTCCAATCCCCTCCAGGGTAGAATTACTTGTTCCATACTGATCACAAGACAAATCCTATTATGTTAGGGATCTTATATACTACATGTTCCCTTCTTTATTCCTAATAATAGCTAAGTTTCTATTGCTACTCCTTACCCATTTTCCTCAATGGCTTATTTTACCTTTTGAACCTCACTTCTTAATTCAACTTGATCTTCTATAATGAGGTATTCATTAATAAATATTCAAAACCCTTTTAGATAGTTTTATTGCATATGCCATATTTATGGTCAATAGAGCTTTGACATGAATTAACATATCCTTATGTTTATGTAATTTTTCTAGATTCTTTGTTAATATGATACAAGTTGTTAGAATTTGCAATTGATTTTGTAGTTCTTCCTTGACTAGTGTTAGTGTATCTTGGAATTTCTTCTCTTGAAAAAAAAAGAGATTCTAAGCTCTTTTCTTACTCTTATGGACTAACTATATAAGCTTACTTTTTTAAATATTTGATTGGTCTTTTTATTCATATTAATATTTTCTAGATTATCGACCTCTCTTTCTTGATTTAATTGTTTATTTTTCCTGTCTTTGCTTACATTCCTTATATTTAATCTTCATTTCTGCCACTTATTCTCCCAATGAATTATTTGATTTTCTAATTTTCTAAGGTTACTTTACAAGGTCTCCCCTAAGAGTTTTTGTTATATATATATATGTGTGTGTGTTATGAGGATAAAGCATTATAAACTCTTATTAATGCTTTCTCCTCTCAAACCATTTCTTCTCATAAGCCAACTCTTATTTAGCACATTAAATAAGTATTTTACGAGGATAAATCATTATATATATATAATGCTTTATCCTCGTAAAATACTTATTTAATGTGCTAACTCTTATTTAGTACATTAAATAAGTAAAGTATTTTACGTGCTTTATCCTCGTAAAATACTTATTTAATGTGCTAAATAAGAGTTGGCTTATGAGAAGAAATGGTTTGTGAGGAGAAAGCATTAATAAGAGTTTATAATGCTTTATCCTCGTAACACACTTATTTAATATGTGTTAAATAAGAGTTGGTTTATGAGGAGAAAGCATTAATAAGAGTTGGCCAACTCTTATTAATGTTTTCTCCTCATAAACCAACTCTTATTTAATACATATTAAATAAGTGTGTTTTTCTCAATTTATAAGCCAACTCTTATTAATACATTCTTTATAAATCAACTCTTATTTAATTTATATTAAAGAAGAGTTTAGATTATAAGGTAAACAAATTAAAGAATGCCATAATATTGAGTTGGTTCATATGGATAAATAGTTATTATTGTTGACAATTTTATTTAACCACATTTAAAAGACATTCAAAATAAGTAAATATTTTTAAGTTAAATGTTAAATTTTAAGAATAAACCCAAAGTATATTGAGATGCTTTTCAACATTTATGTATAGATCTTATTTTATTTTACATTTAAGTAAAAACTTTTAAAAACATCTAGTCTCACTCTCTAATATTTTGAGAAAATATAAGAATACCTTGAATGGAGAGTGGTAAAGATACCACTCAATCTAAACCTAATTAACTATATCTTCATTAAATAGATAAGTAAAATTTAATAATTAGTAAAATTAATAAAAAAATTGAAATAATTATTCACTTTTAAATATTTTTAAGCAAATAAATAAAATTCTAAAGACACTAGAGTGATTCTTTAATGTTACTAGACATTAATATATCATCATCATCATATATAAAATTAAAATTGAAAATAAATAACATTAAATATTACAAAGAAATTATTAATCTAAATTTAAATGATAAAAAAAATTTAATAATTATTTTCAAATAAAAAATTAAAATTAATTTCCTCTCACTAATAAATATAAAAAAATTAAATATATTATTTTAATTTTTAAACACATATAATAAATCTCTTAATTTATTAATTTACATTGTTATAAAAGAATCACATACAATAACATATAAATTATATAATTATGATAAGTAATTAGCTTATAAGTAAACAAAATTGGATGTGTAATCAAATTAAATTCCTTAATTTATATATTTAAAAAAGAATTACATACAATAACATATAAATTAAGATAATTAATTAATTTATACATATAGATAATTAATTAGTTTATACATATACATAACAAAATTGGTTTTAATAGAAAAGGATATTAATAAATTAATTAATAACTTTTAATTTGTATTATTTTTTAATATTAATAATAATTTTTAAATGTTGTATTTCAATATAATTGTCTATCTTAAAATAATTATTGTTTTAAAATAGGTTTTAATAAAAAGAGATATCAATAAATTAATTAATAATTTTTAATTTTAATTTGTATTATTCTTTAATATTAATAATAATTTTTAAATGTTATATTTTACTATTTATCTTAAAATAATTATTGTTTTATTATATGTTTTTATAAATGCAAATTTGTATAATTTTTTTATTTCAAAATATTCAAACTTAAAATGTAATAAAAAATAAAAAAGGTTTTTTAATAAATAATAATCCTTAACATTTTAAGCTAAAATAAAAATTCCTTTATAGTGGCTATGAAAAAATTAAAGCTAAAATAAAAATACTTTTAGTGACTATGAAAAAAATAAGTATACATTTTGGTTAAGTTTCAAGAGTTTGAAATTGGAAACTTACATGTAAATATATACCTTGTGAAGTTTCAAGAATCTGAAACTTACATGTTTACTAAATTTTAGAGTTTATAACTTTTTTGTATGAAAAATATTAAAAAAAGTTAGAAATTATTATTATTATTATTATGTATTTTAATAAAAATGTTTAATAAATTTTTGTAAATATTTTATTAGAATAATTTATTACATAATTTTATAATTTTTTACTATAAAATATTTTATTTTAAATTGCAAATTTAATTTTAAAACAACTTTAAATGAAAAAATAAATAAATAACATATTATCTACACAATAAAAACAATATATAAATACAAATAAATGAGTACTTTCTATGAAACAATATTAGACTCTTAGATGCTATGCATATGCTTTTTTACTTCAATATTCCATTCTTAGATACTATTCTCAACTTTGGAACAATATGCACTACAATAAGAATGAAACCCCTTCTTTTTTGAGTGTCCTAGTATTTAACATTTTGTAATAGCCATTTAATGTTAGCCTTTTTTGCATATTTTAACCACTAATTGATGTTATGGTTTTGGATCCTATAGAATATTCTTGAATTCCATACATGACTAGCTCCACTTGTATCAGTGATGTGAATTGATGTGGCATCCATTCAATATAATCATGGTGGTCAACATAATAGGTCAATTTGGGAGAGACATATCTTTTATCTACAAACTTCAATTGAGGCAATTTTTGCATCGTCGAAAAAAGGTCAATGCGTAGAATAACACCAAAAGGCTAAAGTCTATATTTACAAGTTTTGACCCCAAAATAATCATTTAAATCCTCAAACAAACTCTAAAAAATTATAAAACCTAAATTACCAAAATGATACTTTCCCATTAAACCCTACAAACTATAAAACCTGAATTACCAAAGTGATACTTTCCCATTACAACCTACAAACTATAAAACCTGAATTACCAAAGTGATACTTTCCCATTACAACCTACAAACTATAAAGACTAAATTACCAAAGTGATACTTTCCCATTAAACCCTACAAACTAATACATCTAATTTTTCTATATAAAAAGTACCCAACTCAACAATAAATAATAATGATTCATTTCACATAAAAAAAATCACCTAAAAACTATATTTAATAGTTTTGATTCCGTAAGTAGGAATAGTATGGAGTCCATATGGCAATCAACATCATAATCCATATGGCAATGAGACTTGATATTCCCCATATCTTAAATGGAGTGATGGAAGTAGCAAAGAATTCACACAAACTTCTCTTTATGCTAAGGGAATGTTTTCGAAATAGGGTTTTAATCTATGAATTATTTTAACTTTATGCAAAGGGAATGTTTTTAAAAGAAAAGGGTTCTAAACTATGAATTATCTTACCTTTATGTTAAAAAAATTGCTTAAAAAGTAAAAAGGATGATTATTTTATGCTAAGGGAATGTTTTTGAAATAGGGTTTTAATCTATGAATTATTTTAACTTTATGCAAATGAAATGTTTTTGAAATAGAAGGGTTCTAACCTATGAATTATTTTACCTTTATGTTAAAAAAATTGCTTAAAAAGTAAAAGGATGTTTATTTTAATATGTGTGTTGAGTATTGAATTATATAGAGAAACTTAAAAATATTTTTATTATTTATTCAAATATGAATTATGAGCCATTTTAAATAATTGAAGTGGTAGGAAATTAATATTTTTGTTTTTTTTTCAGAGGAAAAAATACCAGCCTTTGTTATTCTAATAGAATCAAAAGACATCGTTTATATAGTCATCTATGTGATTGATATTATTGTTTCAAAACAGCACTGCATATAGGAAAATAAGAAATACAAATCATGACTGACAAAGCCTTGAAAGAAAACAAAGAAAGAAGTTTGATCGTCGCAGACTTTCCTCATCATCCCTGAATAAATCAGGTCAGAATAATCTATAACATATGAGAATCGAGAGTGACCATCAAAACATACTATCCTGAGCAAAACAAGCTGGCATGGAGGTCTCAAGACATAACAGAAAGAAGATCTATTCACTGCTGAAATCAAAATGAGCTGAAAAAGATAGTTTCAGCTAGACTAAAAAAGAACATAATGGCCTTTATTGATAACTAAGCCATCCAGAAATTCAGTATAATAGCCATGACCCATATCCAAATGTAAGGTCTGTTTTGAGAGACCATCTGCCAACGAGTTATGCTCACTATAGATGTGTTTGAAGATCACCTGAGGGGCAGAATGAAGCATATTTTTGATATCACCACTCCAATGCATCAGTGGTGGAACATCAAGTGCAGATAATCTGTTGAGCCAGGATATAATAACCATTGAATCTCCATAGATCAATTTGATGGGTAAACCTATAAGCAAACTAACTCTAAGAGTAGCCCAAAGAGACAGCAGTTCCGCTCTAGTATTGGTGCTACTTCCACATCCCAAAGCAAAGCTGAAGTGATGGGATTCATTTAGGTAGATCATGAAACCTGAACCACCAATATTTCCGGCAGATGCTCCATCAAAAAAACCACATGGAAAGACCAAAACAGGCTTAGTACCAATGTCCTGAACCCTTTGTGCTTTTAAAGGAGCAGGGTAGGTAGTAAGGAAAAGATCGATCCTGGAAATGAGGGTACTTTGAAGAATGCTATTGTAAGATCTCTAAAATTTCATAAATAAAAAAAAAATTATTTACTGGATGTAACTTTAAAAGGTTTTTAGAAAACAATTTTGAGAGATGTTATACTTCTTAAACTTCTGTCATAGTGATAAAGGATTCAGTAAACTGCAAGATTTATTTAATCATGTTTAGTATTCATTGTTAGCATCATTTGTTTATGAACTTTGGTCTGTATTAAGTCATGCATTTTGGTTGAAGTTAGTTTGTGGAAAACACTGCTTTTAAGCACTCAGTTGAAAGTACTGTCGTAAAAACCGTTTGTTGTTTCTTCACTTTTTTCTACTTAAGAGCTGATAAGGTAAAGAAAATAGTCTTACTTAGCTTCCAAGGATAACACATGAAACATCGTCTTCTCTTTGTGTAGGTGGATGAATTCACCCTTGAGTTTACCAAGGAAAAAGAATCCTAGACTACAGGCTTCAAACTCACATAAAGAAGGGCCACCAAGGTTTTGAAAGCACAACTTGTCCCTAGTCCATAAACACACTACAAAGCTAAACCATATACCTTACACTCCATGGTGAGGACTCATACCAAAGAATTTGGTTTTAAAAGTTATGCAAGGGTTGACTTAAGCTTTAATCCTACGATGGTGACAACATTGAACGAAGGACAACTCATAACTCAAATCTTGTGCAAACCATGTGATTGTAATAAAAACACTCCTCCGTGGAAAAAGGACATAAAGCAAAGCTCTAGGGATTTAATGTACCTTGAAGGAAGCAACTGTCGTTTTGATGGTGTTTTGTTTGTTTTTTTACTATTTTCTGCAAACGCTTTCGGCTTCTTGCTTCTCGGACTTGTTAAACTCCTAATAGAGAAAAAAGATGGAGGGACTATAGAACTCGACCCTCATCCCTTCCAAAACCTGTCCAAGGTTGATTTACTTGCTGTTGAAGTTCAAGGTCCTAAATCTGGTGAAGACTGGGTGGCTTTGTCTGGTTCTAAGACGCCAAGAAAGGTAATATCTCCGTTGTAAATCCCATGCTTTTTATTTTTATTTTTGAATTACAAATTTTAAGAACATTTTATTTTTGTTTTAACCTCTGAAGTTTGTGCATGCAAGAGGTAACAGAGCGGTCCTCTGCAACAATATATTCGCTGGATATTACTGAGGAGACACTCCAACCGGTAAGACTCATGGTCTTACCTTTTCATGGCTTTGTGGACACACTGGATGTCTTGATGTGTGTTTTAAAACCTCCATAACTTGGAGCTTACCTCAGTTCCTGTTCGTTGTTAAGAAAGTGATAAAATGACTTTGGTAAAAAGTGAACTCGGTACTGTGAGAGAATTTTTGCATCTTCTGTGGAGTCTTAAACGACTATGCTACTTTTGAAGGTTATAATGTATATACATTTATGTTCTGTTACCTATTTTGATACTGTAATGATCCTTTATTTAATTCTATAAGAACCCATGAGGTTTTTGATACTGTAACCTCGGTTACTAAGTGACTTCATAAACCTTTGGTAAATTCTTGAACCTGGCAAAGTAAAGGGTTGGTCCCTTGTGGATTCTTACGACTATGCCACTTTTTAATGTATCTTTGTTTTGATAATGATATTTGTTTTTGTAAATATTTTAGTGTGTAACCACCCGCGAGTTTTCTTTTCAATACTGTAAAGTAAATCCTGAGGTGACTTCATTTTCGCGCTATACTTGTTTATTCCTTTATACAGTCTATGAATATTTCATGAATAAAGAAAAGTATGGCCGAGAGGCCGCTTTTTAATAACTAGGTTGGATTAAGGCTGCAAGACCATTAGAGGAAATTTGGGATCTAAAATGGGACTTATAAGAAAACGTGCCAACAATAAATTTTGTGAGTTGGAATTCAGGAACCAATAGAATTTCAATAAAATGAGTCAACCATAATGGTTGAATTGACATATTTGTCATAAAAGAAAACTACTTTTTTGTTCGTATTTTTGACATATCTCCCTGTGTTTTTACTCAAATTTCGAGTGGGAGAGTTCATTGGATGTGGAATTTAATTCCACATCCAACGAGTACCCACACTACATACTTTTGACAGACCCCGCTACTCCAGAAATAAGAAATACCTGAAAAAATGTGATGATGACATTATCATCACGTTTTTTCAGGTATTTCTTATTTTTGTGGTAGCGGGGTCTATCAAAAGTATACAGTGTGGGTACTTGTTGGATGTGGAATTAAATTCCACATCCAACGAGCTCTCCCACTCAGAATTTGAGTAAAAACACAAGGAGATATGTCAAACATACGAACAAAAAAAATAGTTTTTTTCATTCTTCCTCCAAAATTAATAACTATTATTTTATTATTTTCCTTAGGAGGCCCATTTTAGACCTCAAATTTCCTCTAATGCCTCCATCAAAGATGTCGAATATTTCATACATTCTAGCATAGGTTATCGTTACAGTTTTTAAAATACTCGTGATTGTTCATATCAATACTATAGCTTTGTTCAAATACTTGTAAAGAAAGATTACAGCTATATGAGTGCCATGTATCTATTCTTAATGTTGCTATATTTAATTGTTAGATATGTATCAGTCATTATTTATTGGTTACTTGCACTGTGTAAGTTTAAGTGTAAATATATTTTGAGATTTTTCGTGGTTTTTATAAAACCCTAAACACTGTTGTAAGGTCTTCTAAGATTGTAATGTAATTTGACAATGAGGCTTTTTACCTTAAGCGTTTGTTCCTTGAAGGATTATAGCTTGTAAGGTGTTTCCAGTTACTGTATTGGATATTAATTGAAGTTTACGCAAACGTTTTTCCTCCACTCTATAATTAACAGTTTGTGGAATCTTTTAAAAACTTATTAGGTAGTGAAACCTCTTTAATTGATTATTCTAGTTTATAAACAAAGGGGCGTAAGGCCACTTTCATAGATGAATAATATCAATGGGACTTTTTAGCTTATAAAAGACCCATGTGGGTTTCACAGTTGGAAATCCTGACCTTGCATATTGTTATTTGACCTTAGAGTTTAGTTTTAAATCATAATTGGCCTTGAGCCCGTGCTTATCTTATTGCTTTCTTGATAAAGTTTCATAAGGCCATACTCTGTTTACTTTTTATGAAACTATTATTAGGTTGTTTAAACTGTTTCTTTACCAGGAAAGATACTATTTTCTTTTCGTCATTGGTTAACAGGTCATAAACTCGTGTATAAATTTTATTAGAAAATAAATAAGCCCTAAGGCTGTTACATACTTTTTCTTTTGTGAACGAGGCCATCACAACTCTACAATACCAACATGGATTACAACCTAGAAACAATGTTGTAGTCTGTCAATAACTTGACTTGGTATTAATTAATTAATATTTAGGGGGCTGGGCTAAGATGTTCTTATAAGGTCTATGGTAGAAACTAGCTTGATTACTTTTTTTATTATGAAACTCTTATTATCCTAATTAATTTTAGGGTTTGAATTACTTTGAAGGTTCTATTTAAAATATGTTTATTTCTGCATAACCTTATGTCCTGTTACTGTTTCAAACCCTACTTAATTTACATAGCGATCAAAGAGTTTGGTTCTTGAAATGATTTAATAATCCTTTATAAATAAATATACATATATTTGTAAGTACTTGTATTTAAATATTTGTATGTTAGTAGTCTCTATTTCTGTTCACTAAAGGACCTTTATGGAGATATCTATTTGGTTCTAATAAAAATACTCCTAATACTAACATCAGAGTACATTGAAAATAACCAAATGGTAGAGACACTGTAATCATTATACAGAGAGAAAATGAAATAAATATCCTTAAGTTGAGATGTACTTTGAAAAATAATCAGATCAATGCATTTAAACTCGAATCTTTAAGTAAAAAGGACTATAGATTTTCCTACTCTTAGAACAATTTCCAAAAAGCTTTCGTATCTAGAGCACATAACATATCCAATCATTCCATTAAAATTTCTGAACATAATTAAAATAAATATGCATATTTAGAATTAAATAACACTTGAACCTGGATGATATGCAGAAAGGGGACAAACACCCAAAGGAGAATGTTCCACCCAACCTTCTCTTGAATTAGCCAGTAATTACTTGCTCATGACCCCCAAGCTTGTTCACTGAACCACTAGGGAGAAGATATCTGAATATAGCCCACAGAACAAACTTGCTGCAACTTAGCAGTAGGTAGTAGACTTATCTCAGCAAATCACTTTAGCTATCCCCTCATCAAATTCCTTGTGTTCCTGACTTTTCAGTTTGTAGCAATCACAAGGTTCATTCACTTAGAAATCAGAAAGAGTGCTAAGCCTCCTGCTCAATTTGATGGTTTATATAAGATTGCTTAGGTTTTTGGGTCACTTTTGGAATTAAATGAGCCACCAGCTCAGTTCCCCCTCTCAGGGAACATGACCACTTTTTTAGGGATTATGCTCCTGCAACAACTAGAAAGTGAAATGCTAGTGCTTCCACTACCAACCTTCTACAGCTCCTCCTTCCTCCTAGTGGGCCAGTGAACACTCATTTAATAGTCTCCCTTGGATAGGTATTTCCTTTATTTAATTATTAAAATAATTAATTCTTCAATTACAGTCATCCTTGACCCACTTGTTCATAAACTTTACAATAAATTTAACTTAATGTTTTTTTTGAAATAAATAATAAATATTCATTTTTTCATTTTTTGGGTATGTTACAACTATCTAGTGTAAAGCGGGTTGTATAGATTATTGTACACTTATCTTAAGACCTCTTTCTTGTTTTTCATAGCTCTCGACCACTCAAGATAACCCATTGGGTTAATTGGAATATAAATTTTTGGCCAACCTAAATAATTGAAGTGGCGGGTATCTAGTGTAACCAATTAAAGTAATAGGTGGACACATTTTTTTAGTTAATCTAGATATGATGGTAAAGTTTTGTGAAAAGTCTTATGCCTGGTATTAATTTGAAAATGAGAACCACCTTAACCACTTGACTTGAATATTGTTTGAATTTCCTTTCTAATTGTCTTCCAATTATGCTACTAACAGGACCACAAGTTAGTGTGCACTGGAGTGACCGTAAGAATGTATTCGGTCATGGGAGTTTTGTTATTATGTTATTATGTGACAGTTTGCGCATGTTTACTTTACTTTATCTCTATTCCTTGTATGGTGATTATGGTAGTGCTGATTTCATGTTGACAATGATGCTATAAGGGATGTGTGATTGGTTATAATGATGATTATAATACAACTCTATTTTCACTCTCATTTTTGTAGGACACCCATAGATAAATTGTGAATATGGTTGCATATGCAATGGAAATATAATAGTTTATTGAGGATGGATTATTGGTTTATCATGGTGGGATGACCTTTGTTTCTTCTTACATTTTGATATGGTATACCTAGAAAACAAATAGTTATTGTGATGAAAGATGTGTGCGTCAAGTGTTCTGGCCTAGAATTATTGGTTACAATAACTATTGGCATAGAGCTATAAGCTCAAGTCCTATATATAAAGGATTTCATATAAAAATATTACTAAGTATTAAGGTCAATGGTATTGACCCTATCCAAGGGGTGATAACTATGAAATACATAGGAACTTTGGGTTTAGCATATATTGATTATATGATATAACATGCCTACGAAAAAAAATCTTCTTAGGATAGTTGGGAACCAAAGTATGGTGAGAATGGTGTCACATGTCATTGATGCGGTAGGAATCAAAATCATGGTTAAATTATATACAACCTTGCATTGTGCAACGAGTTATATTGACTTTTGATCCCAATATAATAGTGGGAATGCAAACTTGTAGTTTCAATGGAATTTACCCTAGTTTCATTTGGTCATTTCAACCTTTCTCTTGGTTCTCTACTTGAGCTTGAACTACATAGTAATGGTGTGTGGAGGCTAAAAGGGTGTATCTACCATCTCTTTTTCACATGGATTTGGATGTTTTTTTTTTATGTAAATAAAATTTGTATTACTACATAAAAACGGTTACAATAGAGCTCAAAACCTGCAGGCCTCAGACATCCCACCCAAAAACCTTCCTTTCCCCATTACATTTGATCTGCTTGTTACCCACCCATCCCAAAAGCGGGAGAGCTCCCTCTGTGGAGAGCTCAATCATTGAATTACATCTAGAATTACCATCATATATGCTATATTAACAGACAAAGAGACAGATAGACCTACATGCCATAAACTAAACCACATAGAAAAGCGCAAAAATACAGAGGGTGCCCCACTGAGGGAGATTAAGGAAGGGCCTAGAGCCCTGGGCTCGGACCCGCGCTTTGGTACCGACCTCCCAGGAGCTGAACCGCATCCATCCTTCGATCTTCTAGAGCATTATCAATTCTGCTGAGGCTCCTTCTGCTTTCCCGATGACCAGACCCCCCCTCCACATGATGCTCCATCCCCAGGTAATACAAGGCAATGCCCAGGCAGGAGGCGATCTGGTCCACCTTCTGGTGCATGAGATGACAATCTGAGTTGAGGGATTTGAGCTTCCTGCACATGTCTCAACATTCTTCATTGTGCTCCTTCCAAGCCTTGATAGGCTCCTCACCTCCCTCCTTTTTTGCCATCATCTCAGCAAGCTTCTCCTCAATTTTTGCTACTGCGCTGAGGTTCGAATGGGTGACCAAATTCATGATAACCCAGTAAATCATAACCAGTTGGCCATGAGCTGAGGCTCTCCCAGCTATGGAGCTGGGGTTGGAAATCTAACCATAAACCTCTTCTCGAACCACTTCAATCGGCATGGAGTTTACTTGATCCCAGAGCACCTTCTCCACTTTCTTCGTTGCTAGACGGGAAATGAGCAGGATTCGGTCTTTGAAGGCCTCCGTAGCAGACTGATCCTGAAGTTGGGCCTGAGTCACCGCTTTCTTCCCCATCCAAATTTCATTTTCACCTTTGTCTTGGTTAACAACCGGCCCTATACTACCCTCTGGTTTCCCAAGACCTCCTTGAGGCAGAGCCATCTCTCTCTTTACAGGCTCACCCCTAACATAATCACTTTGAGATTCCTCTACCCACAGACCACACTTTAAACACATTAGCCTATCTGCAATGCTCCACAGAACTCGGGTGATGGTATTTGCAACCACCTTCAAATTAATAGGCAATAGTTCCATGGGCGCGTTAGCGGTTTGGTACTGGATAATGATAACCCATATCCTGAAACCGTCTATCTTCGTACCACACATTTGATACTCTCTTACATCTCTCGTCATTCCTAGATCATCGTTCCATTCGGAGTCTGATCTACTTCTCCCTTTCGGACCTCCATCGTACCCTAACTTAATGGTTAAATGATCGCTCCAGATCACCATGATCTTATGCCACATGCGAACACGCGTTAATGGGCCTGACTTGTGGAAGGACCTTGCTGTTGACTGTCCCTGCCTCGGTCCTCTCTCATTCCTCCCATCACCTATCCCCTATCACCCACATCATGAGCTAGGTGTCGACATCTAGGAATCCATTGCTCCACCTCGAAATATTCTAGCCGTCCCCTCTGATTGGCCCCGATGTCATTGAAATTGACATTGTCCAGTAAGTATTCCACTTGGTTTTCCTCTCATCTGACATGGGTGAAGGAAAGTGTCGGGTACGTCATAACCATGGCACGAAGGTCATCCAACCTGTTGGCAAGGTGCTAGCTGGACGACACTTTCTCCATGGATTTTCCATTGGCTAGTTGCTTTGCAATTTGGACAAGGATACTGGAGTCTCCTTCTACTATTTTCGGCATCCACCCATTCTTGATGATGATTTGAATGCCCTGGATCATCCCTTCCAGCTCCGTAGAGTTGTTGATGTCCATTTCGAGTGAGCCATAGAAGACCTGAATAATTTCTCCAGAAGAGTTTTTGCAGACCCTGCCATAGCCTGCATCACCTGTATTTCCTCTAGCCACACCATCGAAGTTTAATTTAAAGACTAACCTCGGTGGGGGAGACCAGGAGTTTGGGCTCTCAACTCTGCAGGACTTGGTTTTTTGATGACCACACTATCCATCCCCCACGCATGCGCAACACTTTTTTTCGGACCAACGAATTCTTTGTCCTCGTCACTCCACTGTAGGCTGCACACTATTTCCATAAGGTTGGAGGTTATAATTTTCCAGACATCCTCAGTGGATTGCTGTTTTCCCCTAAAAATTATATTGTTCCGTTCCTTCCATATTACCCACATCATAGTTCCTGGAAAGGCTTTCCATAAGAACCGTAGAATATTATTTTTGAAATCCTTGCGATGCCAGTCCCTTAAGGTTTGGTCTAGGTTTCCTCTGGTTCTGTTGCTCTTCCTAAAGAGTTGCACTCCTTTGTCCCATAGATCATAGGAGAAGGGGCATGCATTGAGGAGGTGACCCATGTTCTCTTTTTGGTTAATACATAGAACACAACGTGATGGACCTTGGATACCTCTGTTCCTCAATTTTTCTCCCGTCAGGATTCTACGTCGAGCCACAAGCCAGTAGAAGGTAGCCACTTTTGGCCAGGGGTTGGAAGTCCATAATTTCTTCCAGATCTCATCCTCCTCCTCTTGATACATTATTTAATGTTATATGCTTATTTTATGCTGAAATTACCCTTCTGCTAGTATCCCCATCTGAGGGTATCATCCCCATTCTTGATCAGAATGCAGCGCTCTTGTAATTCATTCTCAAGGGATCTAATATCTTTTGCCGAGATCTGGGCGTCCTGATTAACTAGGGTCATCCACCTACACCTGTATTCTTGAGGTCTCCCCTCCTAGAATTGATTAACCTTTTCTTTTCCCTCCTCCATACTTCTGGCCCTGATATGCCGCCATCTGGGGTCATTCCCTAGCTTAGGGAATTGGTTCCAGGAATCATCCCAAAAGTTGGTGAGGTTTCCCGATTTAATTTCCCAGAAGCTGTGCTCCTGGATCAATTTTCGCCCTTCCCTTTCCTTCTACCAAGTGTGGGATCCTTGAGGATCCCCGTTGAAATGCACCATTTGAGTGTTTGGACAACCCCTAGCATACTTTATTTTCCAAATCTTAGCCCAAGGCTCTTGTTTGTAATTGCACCATCTCCACCATATCTTGCCCCCCTGCACTTCCCCCACCACTTCGGGATCCCTGAGACCAAGGCCCCCTTTATCCTTAGGCATGCTTACCTTATCCCAACTAACCAGGGTGAATTTAGCTCTAGTTTCTCTCCCTGCCCATAGGAAATTCCTTTGGATGCTTCTGATTTCCCATAAGACTGACTTTGGAGTAGATAAGATTGAAAATAGGTACATCAGCATGGCTTGGAGGACCAATTTGACCATTACTAACCTTCTAGGGAGGTTCAGGGGTTTGAGAGTCCAGTTAGCCAATTTGGCCTTTATCCTGTCTAGTAGGTCTTTCCAGCAAGCGTTCCTGATAGGTCCTTGGCCCAAAAGGACTCCCAGATACTTCGTCGAAAGTGATCCTTTTTGAAATCCCAAAATTCTCCCAATGTTTCTTTGGGTTATGAGCGGAGTGTTGAAGAAAAAAATATGAGATTTCTTTGAATTAACTGCAAGTCCAAATGCCTTATCAAAGGTCATTATGCTTGATTTGAAGGCCCAAGCCTTCTGGACTGAAGGGTGTCCCATCAACATCATGTCATCCACAAACTGTTGGTGTGTTTGTTTGTCCATGTCCTCATGGAGCAATAGTCCCCTGATCCTCCCATGTCCTTCTTGGGCCTTGATGAGATTGCTTAACCCTTCGGTTTCCAGAAGGAAGAGGAAATGGGAGAGGGGATCTAACTGTCAGAACCCCCTAGAAGGCGAGAAGAGCCTCGTCGGGGAGCCCTTCAGCAGGATGGAGTAGAAGGGAGAAGAGACCAGACCCATGACCCATTCCACCCAATCCTAGTAGAAGCCAAAATATTGAAGCACCTTCTCTAGATAATTCTAGTTAATCTTGTTAAAAGCCTTGGCTATGTCTAATTTGATGAGAATTCCTAGGCATCTAGAGCATTTTAGGGAGTGGATAGATTCTTGGACCATTATAATGCCATCTAGGATTTGCCGACCTTCTACGAAGCCAGATTGTTTCAGGATGATCAGCCCCAGGAGGAGAGGCTGAAGTCTATTTGCTATGACTTTGGAAACTATCTTGTGGATAACATTGTAGAGAACTATGGGTCTAAACTTACCAGGGGTATCAGCACCCTCTCCTTTTGGGATTAGGGATAGGAACATCGCGTTGAAGGCTTTGAGCACTCCTTTGCTTTTCCACGATTCCTCAACTATGGCCCAGACCTCCTCCTTTATCAGGTCCCAGAAGAAATGAAAGAAATTGGAGGTGAAGCCATTAGGGCCTGGGGCCTTCCCCTGAGCCATCAAATGCATTACCTCCTCAACTTCCTACATGGATATAGGCTTGGTGAGGCTTTCATTGTCCTCCCTAGATACTGATCTGGGAATCAAAGCTATGATCCTATTGATATCCTGTCCCCTATCAGTGTTTTCTTCTATCATGATCTCTTTGAAATGGTTGGTGAGCTCCTCTGCAATCTATTCCCTGGTTTCCACCTAGGTCCCATTGGTGTTTTTGATTTTGTAGATCTTTGAACCCATCCTATTGTTGACCACTGAGTTATGGAAGAATTTGGTGTTTTTATCTCCCTCCCTTAGCCATTTGACCCAGGACTTTTGTTTCCAGAAGATTTCCTCGTTCCTCTCTCTGGCTTCCAGCTGGGAAAAAAGGCCTTTATCCTTTTCTTTCATCTCTGAGTCCCACCTAGAGTCCATCTCTTTCTGCAGGATGAGATGTATGTCCTGAGCAAGCCTCTTTTTGTCCTCAAAGATGTTGCCAAAGTATTCTTTGTTCCATGTACATATCTTGTCTTTTAGTGCCTTGAGCTTCTCTTGGAAGATGCACATCCTTGTCCCCCCAAGGCTATCCATATCCTTCCACCATTGTTCTACTAAGCCTTTAAAGTCCTTGTGCTTGAGCTAGAACTGCTTAAATCGAAAAGGATTAGGCAGTCGAGCAGCCACTCCATCCCAACTAAGGCATACTGGCCAGTGATCAGAGCAAGCTACTGGGAGCACATTTGCCCTAATTTCCCTTGATCCTTTGACCCTGTTCTCTAAAACCAAGAATCTGTCTAATCTAGAAGCGACTAGATGGTCCCCACCTCTCATGTTGTTCCATGCATACTAGCCGTCTCCAGTTTCCATGTCCACTAGAGTGCTTTGGGTTAGTACCTCCCTAAATTCCAACTGGTGCTTGTCCATCATCCTTCTTCCCCCTTTATTTTCTCGAAATGAGGTAATTGGCTTAAAATATACTCCTATAATCCATTGTCCTTCCTGGGTCGACACACATAGCCATCTTAGGTGGTGAATAAAGTCTTGCTTCTGAGGAAAGGCACTTGGGCCATAGATATTAGCTATCATTCCTCTGATCTCTGATCCTAATATTTGAAACTTCGCTATTAGAGAGAAGTGACTGGCTCTCCATTCCAAGAGATCCACTTCTCTGGGTTACCATAGAATGGCCATTCCCCCTTTGATACCATCTGCATCCATTGCCATGACCTTGCTACCTTTCCATATCCTTTGCCCAATCTTTATCATGGTCTCAAAGCTACACTTGGTTTCTTGCAAGAAAAGAATGTCTGGTTTTTCCTGCTTTATCTTCCTAGCTAGGGTTCTAATCTTCCTTGGGTGATTACACTCCCTAATATTCTAGGAGACTATGTTCATTCGGTAGCTTTACTTACGTCAGAGAAGGCCACCTTGATCGTAGGATACTGGCCTTATTGAATCAATTTGACTCCAATTTCTGCTATCCTCTGCTTGTTCGTTTTTTGGCCTCTCTTCTGGTCTTCCTCGGGCGATTTCCTCTTGCTTCCCTTATGCGCCTCCATGCTGATCCCCAGATCCTTGCGCACTTTGGACTGGTGTTGAGGCCCCAAAATTCGTAGGCAACAACAGTAAGGGATTCTCCCTAGTCAACGTTCCCAACTAGCCCGTTGACTGTTTGGTATAGGGAATCCGTCTAGTTTGTGGTCCGGCTACCGTAGGTCAAAGTAACAAAACAAAGGATTTACCGGTTCCGGCCCGGTCCATCGAGTTTTTTTTATTTTTTGACTTAATGTATGATATGCAAGTGCCTAATTAACCATGCAAGGCGATAAGATGCAAGGAGCAGTCACAATGTGATGCGCAGGTTCTTACCTCTCGTCTTAAGGCTCACAAGCATCCAAATCACATACAACAAGAAAATAAACTAACTACCTAAACTCTCCCTAGGGAGCAGGATTATCATTCATTGGTGAGTAATACATTTTGTACATGCATAACGAAGAGTTACAGTTAGTTGACACTTCTTTCAAGACACACGAACAATTACAGATATTTAAACAACCAGATAGCCAATTGTTTTATGGACAACATTTATTACTCACAGTGGAAAACACCACAAAATATACTGAAAATCATTCAAGGAGAACATAGATTCAGGAATTTAAACACTCTCACAGTTAATGAAACACAGCTGAAAACAAAATAGTTCCCCTTCAACATTGTTCATTAGATCACATTGATACATTCCACATTTAGCTTTCTCCAGTAGGCAAAAGTTGCAGTTTCTGATTGTAAAACGAAATAGTTCCTCTTACAAGCAAATGGTTTACAAATTCTTCCAGGGAAAAAGTCCCTCCTAAATCCTATCCTTACAATATTTAAACCACACAGCAGGTCGTTTAGGCTGCCCCCAAACGTGTGACTTTCCAGTCCCTCCAACGTTTCAGATTCTTCTTCAGGCCGCTTTGTCTTCCCATTTTTATTTTCTGTGAATGTTCATCCTCTGATTGGTAACTGATAGATCTTTCTAGTCTGTGCCTTTGCCGTCATTCGTTTTGTCCTTTTCTTTAGTTCTGAGAGCCACGGTTTGACTTTTTCCAAAACTGCCTAGATGTGCCTTCGTGCTGCGTTTGCTTGAGAAATCCTTCAAGTCCACCTGCGAACAAACTAGCACGCATCATTCATTGGATTTGCGTCACAAAACAAAGCAGCAAATTATAATACTGAAATGGCTAATCCACAGGAAATGGTCGGGTGCACCACTGCCATTTTACAAAAGCTGACTATACTACCTCGTTCTTCTCATGGCTTGTGATAACAAAACCAACGGCGGAAATCGGGAGGAAACCAACATCGGAAGCCAAATGGCTTTCCCGGCCGCAACGACAGAAGAGCCAATGCTACCGGCATGCGACGGGAGGGCGGGAAAACTTTGAATCGAAAATCGGATGGCTTTCCCTTTCAGAAGCTCAATGACTTTGAGAGCCACAACGGCGGAAGGGAAAAGGCTGAAGACATGCGACGTGGGCGGGAAAACTTTGGTCGAAAGTCGGAAGGCTTTGACATCGGACGCGAAAAGGCTTTCTCAGCCGCAACGGCGGAAGAGAAAAGGCTTCGGGTGCGCGATTGAAAGGTAAACGTACATCGTCAGTCGGAGCTCTTTATGTTTTGGGCGGCTAATCAATTTGGGATCCGCAACGGTGGAAGAGAGACAAGTTATCAGCCGCCGATTTAACCAAAAAACAATGAATGCTCAAACAGTTTTAAGAATCAGCAAAGGTTAAAAAAAAATGTTCTACCTCCGAAACAACAGCCTTAAAGAACAAAAGACTTGACTTATCCTCGGCTAGCGAACTAAATTCACGTCCGCGACCCAACACGAAAAACAAACATGGCAATTTTAAATAGGCCGACAATCAATCTTCAAAATTACTCGAAAAGACAGTACGCTCAAAAGGCTCGAGAGTTCAACGATCAATAATAATGCTAAATCATGAGGAGGGACCCAAAAATTTAAGAAAATTGGGGGAGAATAGTTGCAGCTGCAACAATTGGCGATTACCTGGGTGAACCTAGATCTCTAGGCGAGTGTTCTTTGGGTGACAAACTGTTTAACAATAATGCATCTATTGAATTCTTCCAGCTTTCCAGATTTCTCAAATGAGAGAAGTGTGTACCTTTAATCATTGATGATAGTCCAATAAGGGAGAGTGGAAACTAAGATTTTCAAGTCCATATAACTATGTTGAGGCCAGAAGATGAGTTTCATTATTACCTTTGTTTTCAGGTAGCGGATAGCTTGGACACCACAGGATTGTAGCATATGGCAAACATAAATATTCGTTTGTTCCTCATTCCCATGCCACTTTAGCACTTTCTGTGCTTCTGGACTTTTGTCCCTTTTCATATGAGTCTTCCTGTATGCCTTTCTTACTGAATTTTAATTCAAGATCCTCTATCCCATAGTGTCCTTTTGTGCGAGCGGTGTACTTCATGTCCAGCTCACAGACGTAGGGGATCTGTCGGCCACTTAGTACTTATGATTCAGCATTTTCTTTGATGTATGATGCTTTCATAGGAATTTTCTTTTGACTCTTATTTGCCTTTTGGCATTCATTTATTGGCATGGGATCATTTATGTTTAATATACTGTTCACCTTGATCCTTTCCATGGGTCTTCTGCTGTCGCTCCTTAGAAAATTTTAAGTGTGACGTGGATGGAGCCTCAACATAGTATTCCAGACTCTTCGAATCCAGTTTATTTCACAGGGGTTAAGCAGGAATTCAATGCACACAGGGTTTATTCGAGAAAACTGCTAAACTGGAAGAAGTTCTTTTAGAAACATAAATAGCAACGCACACCGTTTGATACCCAAAAATGTTTATTAATCCCAACAATTTTGGCTGTTCCCCATGCAACCGTAGGTTCATTCCCTTTATTGAAATCAATAAATATTAAACTCAAACAAACTAAAAAACATGACTCAAAAGACAGCCAAATAGCTTATTTATATACAAAACAGAAGAACTTAACAGAAAATCAGGAAAAATAAGGTTTGAGAACCAAACCATTTACTGGTAAGTTCTCTTCCCATCCTTGCAGATCTTGCAACTTATAAGTAGAAGGGCCAAGCTTTGCCGCTATCGGATAAGGGCCCACCCACAATTGCTGGAATTTAGTGTGCTTTCCTTTCTCATCATGGGGGTGATCCCATTTGAGGACTAAGTCTCCTACTTCTAAGTCTTTTGTTCCAGCTTTATGTTTGTCGAACCATCTTTTTACTACCTCCTGCTGTTGCTTAAAGCATTCTCTGTCTTTAGATATAGCCTCTTCTGCTTTCAGGAGATTATATATTCTTATTTGCAAAACTTCATCATCCGACCCTTTAGACTCTTGAGCTAGTATGGAAGATGGTAGCATGATATTGGGAGGAAGGATGGCTTCTTTACCATAGACAAGGGTATACGGTGGCACTCCCATCGTAGACTTAGGGGTGACACTATCAGCCCAAAGGGCATTCGGTAATGCTGAGTGCCAAATCCTCTGGTTTTCTACCACAGTCTTCTTTAAAATTCTAATCAGATTTTTGTTAGAGGATTCAGCCAGGCCATTTCCTTGTGGATAGTAATTAGCAGAATAATGCAATTTTATCCCTTTATCATGAGCAAAAGCAGTCAATTTAATTGATGAAAAGTACTTAGCATTATCAAAAACTAACGAAACTGGAACTCCAAACCTGGTCATGATATGATCTTGCAAGAAGCTGATGACTTCGTCTTCATTTATCTTGCGCAGCGGGATAGCTTCGACCCAGCGAGTGAAATAATCAGTAGCGGTCAGAATGTACTTGTGTTGCAGAGAGGAATTCGGTTTTATTTCTCCAGTGGTATCCAGCCCCCATTGCTCGAATGGCTCCATGACCATCACAGGATTTAGGGGTGCTGCGGCTTTAGGTTGTCTCCCACTACACCTTTGGAAAATATCACACTTCCTGACATGTGCATGTGCATCTTTGAAGAGCGTGGGCCAATAGTAACCTTCCCTGAGGATTTTGTGGGCTGTACTATCTCCTGAATAATGTCCTCCAGTAGGACCGTCATGCAATTCTTCCATCACTTTCTTCGCATCTGAGAAGAACCCCGTCATAATTATTTCTGAATAATACTCCTTCAACAAGTTGATAGGAGGCTGATTTAAGACGCAACGCCCTTCTTTTCTTGGAACTCCAATGTTCTGGCAACAGTCCTACCTGCAAATAATGCACAAGGTCTCTATACCAAGACTCGGGAGCTGTAAACAAAGGACATACCTCCATAATATGTAGTTCGGCTTCATCTTCCCAGGCATCTTCTTCATTGCTCCCATTTTCTGTCATCTGTTTGCACAACCCTTGTCCTTTAACTATAGATGCTGGCTTGAACTCAAGGTCGTACTCTTGAAGAGCCGTTACCCAGTTGCCTCCTCTTTCTCCCAACTCTTTCTGTATAAGAAGAGACCTTACAACTGGGTAGGGGACGATCACCTTGGTTCTATTTTTTAGAATATAAGGTCTGAATTGTTTTAATGCTTTGAATACAGTGTAAGCTTGTTTATCAACAACTGGGTAGTTCAATTCGGCCCCCTGTGGACTGGTACTCATAAAGGATATTGGGAATTCATCCCCCCCATCTTCCTTTTGGGTGAGCACTGCTGCTAGTGAATCATCGGATGCAAAGGTATACAAGATAAAATCTTTGTCGAAATTTGGGATTTTCAAGGATGGTGCTTGTACGACAGCAATTTTGATTTTGCTGAATGCACTCTTCTCAATTTCAGTCCACTTGAATAGTGCATTTTGCTTTACCATCTGCTGTAGTGGTTTGACAATCTGAGCAAAATCAGGCACAAATATTCGCACAAAGTTTATCGTTCCCATATATGATTGCATCCCCTTTTTATTATGGGGCAAGGGAATTTGTTCAATAGCTTTAATTCTTTCTAGATCTATAGAGATTCCTTTCTTCGAAACTATGTGACCCAGCAACTTGCCCTCCGTGACAGCGAACACACACTTCTTAGGATTGAGTGAGATGCCGTATTTCCAGCAGCGTTCGAAAATTTGCCTTAAGTGAAAAGCGTGCTCTTCTCTTCGCTTCGAGAATATTGTAATATTGTCAAGGTATACTACAGTACTTCGGCCAATCAATCGGCAGAAAGCTATGTCCATAGCCCTCTGAAACGTTGCTCCAGAATTTATAAGCCCAAAGGGCATTCTCCTGTAGGTGAAGGTTCCCCATTTGGTCCTGAACGTGGTCTTCAATCTGTCTTCTTCGGCTACTAATACTTGATTGTAGCCAGAGAAACCATCTAATAATGAAAACAGTTCAGAACCTGAAACCATCTGTAGCAATTGCTCCATGGGTGGAACATGATAGTTATCCTTGTCTGATGCACGGTTTAGGTTCCTGAAATCCATGCAGAGTCTGATTTCTCTAGACTTTTTCCTTACTGGTACCAGATTTGATACCCACTCAGAGTGTCTGACTTTAAAAATGATTCTAGCATCCAATAATTTCTTCACTTCACTATGAATCAACGGTTCCAATTTTGGATGCATTTTTCTTAAGGGTTGTTGATATGGCTTGACGCCTGATTTAATGGGGACGACATACTTGATGATGCTGGTGTCATATGTTTTCAAATCTTCATACATCCATGCGAAAATATATTTATATTGCTTAAATAAACTGATGAATTTGTCTCTTTCTGCTGGTGAGCAACACTTGCCGAGATTCACAAATTTGGGAGTCGTCTCAGTCCCTAAATTTATCAGCTCGAACTATAGAGATGAGCTATGGGTCTTCACGTTGGATGGTCTTCTGAACTTTTCATTCAAATCGAACATTTTTTCTAACATTCTGACTCCTTTAGGAATGAAATTGTCATATTTCATCTCGGCCTGATGCTCCTCATCATCTATAATGGCTCCTTTAAAGACCTCGTCATTTGTCAAGCATTCTATGATTTGCTGATCATCATCGAACACTCGCAAGTTGGTGATCATATCTGGTACTGAGGGCCTGAAAAGCAGTTCGACAGAACATCGATTATTAGCGGGTACGAGCCTAGCGGCTGATGTGGCCAACAGGCCAGCTGCTGCGTTTTTAATTCTTGGAATTGAAATAATGTTGAATGCATTAAAACATTTAAGCAGGTCCCATACCTCATTTTGGTAAGATTTCAAGTGAGGGGAAACACAATGTATTTGATTTCGGATTTGCTTCACAATAATTTCAGAATCCCCAAAGACTTTAATATTACTTACCTTTAATTCAATCGCTTTCTTTAGTCCCTGCACCAGTGCTTCGTACTCAGCTTTATTATTAGTACAATCAAACTCTAATCTACAACAAAGGAAATGTTTGTTCTTCTGGGGGTCGATCAGGACACAGCCAGCCCCTGACCCCTCTAATGTCTTAGAGCCATAAAAAACAAAGTCCAAAAATCACTAACTACTGAATGTGAATCTATTCCTACTGCTAAGTCTATTATTTTATAGTTAATCTCATCAGCCTGTGAGAAACGAAGGAGATCAGGCTGAGTGTCTGATGTGTTGTTGGCTTCTTCTGCTTGGTAATTGCCAGGTTCCAACTCAATAAAATAGTTTCCCAATACCGAATCCACTAGTACGTTCTTCTCATCCAGTTGAGTAACATTGTACTTCATGTGAGGCTCTCTTAGAATCTTAATCTGGTTCGAAACCCCTTTGTATGGAAACCATAGATGTGACCAATATGAGGTGAAATATCCATTTAATTTGGCCAACCAATCTCTACTCAGGACAAGACTGTAAGCATCTGGTATATCAGCCACCATGATGTTAATAACTTGGCATACCTTGTCATTAGATGCCAGACAGACTAGGACATCTTCCATCTCACCAATTACCTTTACATCCGTTCTGTCCAATTGAACCACCCTCCATGTGGATGGCTTAGGCTGCCCATTGATCTTTTTACAGACTGATATGGGCATAACATTAACCGATGCCCCTGAGTCTACCAAGCAATTATGTATATTATGATTGAAAATTTCAAACGTGAGGAGGAAAGGTGGATGTTTGCTTTTAGACTTACCTCCAACGCTGGTTTCTCCAATTTATTCTTCTTCCTGAGGTTGATTATCTGTGGGCAGCATCTCATCTGATACTTCAAGTGCTTTCAACAGTCTTTGTTTTTGCTGCGGCACTTTACACATTTCGAATAGTGGAACATTTGTGGTTATCTTCTTTAAATCCTCCACGAAGTCATAGTCCATCGGCTGCTCAATGTGGTGAGGTTTATCAGCATTCATATTTTCTTCACTTGGCTTGGCCCACGTGTCATTCTGCCTAGGATCCTGGCTGGTAATAGTGAGTTCTGGAACTATATCAGCTGAGGGACTGTTTTGAAATTTCTTTATATTTCTTTGCAGCCTTTTGATGTTTGGAAGTATAATACTTTTGTCTTTAATCGGCCCTTGGCTCCTCGTTGCTACGTTGATTTCCTCTTCAGCATCAAATAAGGAAACGAAATTCCATAAAGCCATAGTTTCCTCTTCTTGCTCATTCGTTGCAGCGGTACTTTCTTTTCTTTCCTCATCTTCTTCTTCGGTTAATCTAGAATCGAACATCTGGTTCATAACCAACGTCATTGAATTTATCCATTGCGGACAATTCTTCTTAGAGTGGGGTTGCTGGTGAAAAGTGCAAAAATTTTCCATCCCTATCTTTTTCAAATTCATAGATGCTGTATTATGCGGAGGAGGTTGAGACTGATTGTTGTCCTCTCGTTTCTTGTAATAGGGCCTGTAGAACTTTCGTGTTTCCTTCTCTTTCTCCAAGTCTATGATTTTATTAGACAGCCTCTACACCATTTTGGCCATATTTGCATAATCCGACGATTTCTCTTCCTTAGGCTTATTAAACAACAAGGCTTTCCTACCTGCACCTTTCTCTCCTGACTGTTCGGGATAATATTCAATACTTTCTCTTTCTGCTTCCACTACTTCTGCCTCTTCATAGGTTTCCGTCAAAGTAGGCTTGGCCCTACCTTTGGAAAACATGGCCAAATCAGGGCCTAAAGTGGAAGTATAATACTCAATCAATACCTTGTCCGAAGGCTTATCTGTTTTAGAGAAATTATTGAGATATGCTGCAAACCGTTGTGTAAAACTGTGCACCTTTTCTTTTCTTTCTTTCTTCAACGTGCATAGCCCTTTCATGAGAGTTGCATGAGTTTTCTGAGTTGCATACTTACTTCTGAAAATTCTTTTGAAGGTATCCCAATCAGGGATAGAGTTAGCAGGCAATCCAAAGTACCATGACGCTGCAACTCCTTTAAGGGTATGCGGGAATAGTATGCAGACTACATCTTCATATTCTCCGGTCCTTAATCCTTCGATTGCCAAGTAAAATCTTTGTATATGATCATCTACTAGTATTTTCTCATTTGGGTCGAACTTGGGCAACATCTTGTCAAAGGCTTGAGGTAGGTCGTGTAATGGAGGTGTCAGTTTTAACGGTGATCTGGATTTCCAAGTAGGTGGTGGATTTGGTGGGTTAGGTGGTGGATTAGCATTTATTCCTGCCATGAGTCTAGGTGGAGAGTGAGGAGGTGAACCAACTGGGGTATGAGCAGGAGAACTATGAGGGGTTTCTGGGCCTTCTTGATTCAAAGGTAGCACAACTTCCTGTAAGGCTGTTTCTACAAGTTCTTCCCAGTCTCCAACCAACACTGAGTCTTTTGCTACAGGATGATATTTCTTTTTATACTCTCTTCTGGGCAATCCAGGGATGATTGGCAATCCTCCAATCTTTTTTACATACGCCCTGGTGTGTCTTCTTAGATCATTAACAATTTCGTTACCAACAGAATATAGATGTTCTCTTTCTTCCGGAATTGGATTATGAAACCCACTGCTTTCAGAACTGTTACCGGTGGAATATTCTCGGGAAAATGGGTTTCCTCAGCCAGCCATGCACTAGCGACCCTCCTTCTAGCGCCAAAAACTGTTGAGGCCCCGAAATTCGCAGGCAACAATAGTAAGGGATTCTCCCAGTCAACGTTCCCAACTAGCCCGTTGACTGTTTGGTATAGGGAATCCGTCCGGTTTGCGGTCCGACTACCGTAGGTCAAAGTAACAAAACAAAGGCTTTACCGGTTGCGGCCCGGTCCACCGAGTTTTTTGTATTTTTTGACTTAATGTATGATATGCAAGTGCCTAATTAACCATGCAGGGTGATAAGATGCAAGGAGCAGTCACAATGTGATGCATAGGTTCTTACCTCTCGTCTTAAGGCTCACAAGCATCTAAATCACATACAACAAGAAAATAAACTAACTACCTAAACTATCCCTAGGGAGTAGGATTATCATTCATTGGTGAGTAATACATTTTGTACATGCATAATGAAGAGTTACAGTTAGCCGACACTTCTTTCAAGACACACGAACAATTACAGATATTTAAACAACCAGATAGCCAATTGTTTTATGGACAACATTTATTACTCACAGTGGAAAACACCACAAAATATACTGAAAAGCATTCAAGGAGAACATAGGTTCAGGAAGTTAAACGCTCTCACAGTTAATGAAACACAGCTGAAAATCAAATAGTTCCCCTTCAACATTGTTCATTAGATCACATTGATACATTCCACATTTCGCTTTCTCCAGCAGGAAAAAGTTGCAGTTTCTGATTGTAAATCGGAAATAGTTCCTCTTACAAGCAAATGGTTTACAAATTCTTCCAGGGAAAAAGTCCCTCCTAAATCCTATCCTTACAATATTTAAACCACACAGCAGGTCGTTTGGGCTGCCCCCAAACGTGTGACTTTCCAGTCCCTCCAACGTTTCAGATTCTTCTTCAGGCCGCTTTGTCTTCCCATTTTTATTTTCTGTGAACGTTCATCCTCTGATTGGTAACTGATAGACCTTTCTAGTCTGTGCCTTTGTTGTCATTTGTTTTGTCCTTTTCTTCAGTTCTGAGAGCCATGGTTTAAATTTTTCCAAAACTGTCTAGATGTGCCTTCGTGCTGCGTTTTCCTGAGAAATCCTTCAAGTCCACCTGAGAATAAACCAGCACACATCATTCATTGGATTTGCGTTACAAAACAAAGCAACAAATTATAATACTGAAATGGCTAATCCACAGGAAATGGTCGGGTGCACCACCGCCATTTTACAAAAGCCGACTATACTACCTCGTTCTTCTCCAGGCTTGTGATAACAAAACCGACAGCGGAAATTGGGAGGAAACCAACATCGGAAGCCAAATGGCTTTCCCGGCCGCAACGACGGAAGAGTCAATGCTACCGGCATGCGACGGGAGGGCGGGAAAACTTTGAATTGGAAATCAGACGGCTTTCCCTTTCGGAAACTCAATGACTTTGAGAGCTGCAACGGCGGAAGGGAAAAGGCTGAAGACACGCGACGTGGGTGGGAAAACTTTGGTCGGAAGTTGGAAGGATTTGACATCGGACGCGAAAAGGATTTCTCAGCCGCAACGACGGAAGAGAAAAGGCTTCGAGTGCGCGACTGAAAGGTAAACGTACATCGTCAGTTGGAGCTCTTTATGTTTCGGGCGGCTAATCAATTTGGGATCCGCAACGGTGGAAGAGAGACAAGTTATTAGCCGCCGATTTAACCAAAAAACAATGAATGCTCAAACAGTTTTAAGAATTAGCAAAGGTTAAAAAAAACATTCTACCTCCGAAACAGCAGCCTTAAAGAACAAAAGACTTGACTTATCCTCGGCTAGCGAACTAAATTCACGTCCGCGACCCAACACGAAAAACAAACATGGAAATTTTAAACATGCCGACAATCAATCTTCAAAATTACTCAAAAAGACAGTACGCTCAAAAGGCTTGAGAGTTCAACGATCAATAATAATGCTAAATCATGAGGAGGGACCCAAAAATTTAAGAAAATTGGGGGAGAATATTTGTAGCTGCAACAACTGGATAATGGCATGTTGTAAGAGCTCGATCTGTTCCTGGGAGATGTAGCCCTTTCCCACGTTCCTGCATTCCTCCTCCAGTGTGTCCAGATCCCCGAGTTCCATGTCCTCGTATTTGTCTTCTTCCATGATGACTGGGATGTTTCTACTGTTGTTCTCGTCATTCGATCCCTTCATCTTAGTTTCTTGGGCGCTGGCTGGTCCCCCCTATTCCTTCTATTTATCCTCTCCCTCTTCCTCCAAGACATGGAAAGGGTTTGAGGAAATCAGGGGTTTTCCATCCATTTCCTTACGCAATTTTTTCCCTCCATTTCTCCTACCCCTCCTTCTATTTTTGACCTGTGTGAATCCTTCATTAGCTTGTGTTTCCCCTCCTTGGTCTAGGGAATTCTTCTCATGGATTCCCTTCGGGTAGTTCCTCCCAAAATGACCATACTCATGGAAAATCCTGGACCGGAAGGACAACTATTCATAGTCGATCTATTGGATCCACTCTTTATCATCCCAGTTCAATCTTACCACCTCAGGAAGATCCTTCGAGATATCCATATACACACATATTCGAGCAAACGTAGTATACCTCTGGAGCCTAGTTTGCTCAACAAATTTCACAAATTCCCTGATTGAGTTACCAATATTGCGTAAGATTTCCATGTCCCAGTACTCCCTGGGGAGACCCACCAAGTGGATCCACATCGGGGCTACTGTCAGATCTTCAGATTCAGGGTTGAAATGCTCCTTCCAGGGTTGAAGGTAAATCCCTGTAGAGAAGAAAAAATAGGGACCTCCTTCCAAGATCCTATCATGATCTTCCTGATTGAAGAAGATGATGGTAAAGAAGCCCTTTGCTCCCAACTATAGGTCATAGTGGCCCTTTGGACTCCATGTGCTCTGGATCCATCGAACCAGATATTTCTGCTTGGGCCAAACCCCCACAAACTTCCCAATTAAGGTTTTTTCCTTCCACATCTCTATTTTTCCTTGGATTGATTCTGATCGGATCTGGATCACCAGGATCGTCTGATCCCTCGGGAGGCATCTCCCTAGGCCTGATCTATTCCCCTCACCTTTCCCCTCCTTCCCTTTTTCCCAATTCACCTTGCAGCTGCTACCTTCCTTCGGCATTCGACACCTCGCTGTGGTCGTTGCCATGCTTTCTCGGGGGGGGGGGGGGGGGGGGGGGGGGTTCACAGCCCCTGCCCCCATTAAATCGAACGATGAGCGCTCAAACCCTGCTCATCTCACCTCTTCAATTTCTCCTCACTCCCAACATCCATCTCATGATAAGAATTGATCATTACCCTTGAAATGTTTTAACTATGGAAGGATTGGACATTTTTCCAGAAAGTGTCCTTCCACATGGATTTGGATGTTACTCGTGGGCATCTTTTTCATTGCTCTTATGAGTGGTTTGAAATATTGGGTTATTGAGTCAATAATGACTCTACTTTCCTCATTTCATGGGTATTATGTCTTTGTGAGTGAGGGATTATCTTGATTCATTGCATTAAATCTTTCATACGTGTTTGGTTGACATTGAAGGCATTTCATGTTCGGTTGATGCTCATGGTGGATGTTTGTTTGTGGAGGCCAAAATCATCATGGATTTAACACCAATGTAGGTGATCAAGGTAATGTAATTTTTGTTCATAAAATAACCTATGTTTTCCCCCAATATAAGTGTTGCATGGAATCATGTTATTTCTAGCTTGGGTAAATATTGTGCATTTCTCAACCCTCTATTTGAAGCCATTTATTCCACGATAATTATAGGAATGAACCAATTGCATGTATATTTGATGATTTTTTTTGTTTTAGGACATGCAAAGGCCAAGCCAATGCTTGAACTTTTTCATTGTTGAATATTGTATTGAATGCATGTGTTGGGCCAGGAAAAGAGGACAAGGAAGAACCTGAAGCGCAAGCGCAAGACAAGGAAAAAATGCATGCAATGGGATGAAAGCAGTTAAAGGATGGGAAGCAAGCGCAGAAGAGAGAAAGTTGTGACACAGATCAATGCGACAAAGGAAAAATCATACCTAAAGAGGAATGTAGAGGAAGGTAGAATATTTAAAGCAGAGAAGCAGCAGGTCAGAAGACTGAAGGAGTCCAAGTCAGCGGAAGACCAAAAGATGGGTTTTTGTGGCTAAGTTATGACCTGTACAAGCATACTGAAAAACATTTTCACAGCTAGTTATGGCCGTGATCACTGTAATACAGAAATTTTCTCACCAGTATGGCCTGTCATCAATTTAGTAGAAGATATTTTGCAGCTACATCTGAATGTAATAACTGAGCTGTACTCAGTCGACCCTGCACGGTCTTGTAATTTCTATAAATTGAAGGAACCTGCTCTGTATAAGGGTTAGCTTCACTGTTATCTTGTTAGCTTCATTAAGAGTTGGTACGAGTAGGAGTATTTTGGAGAAATCAGAGAGGATTTTGATAGAGGAAGGCTGTTGAGCCATGGATTTGCAGCTGTGTGCATAGACTATTTTGTAGAGTCCTTCTGCAGCTGAATGCACAGATAGTAGAGTAGAAGAGTCGATTTGGCTGTGTGTGGATCAGTAGGAGTAGATAGAAGAATAAAATAGAGAGCATGAGGGCAAGAATAGTCTAAGCCAAAAGACATATCTTAAACAATATGTAAGTTACAGAATGCAAGGTGCTACCTATATTTCTCATGCCAGATGAAGAGCACCTTTGTGGTTTTTCCCAAATGGGTTTCCATGTTATTTCCCGCATTAATGAATGATTGAATTTTGTGTTGAATGTTTGATTATCTTGCATTAGTTATGGTTATTTCTTGAATGAATGTCGCAATACTGATAAGTAGTCAATGAATGGGTATCTAAGCATCGACGAAGCCTTGTGTATTAGTTCATGTCTAAACACTATTAAGTAATAATATGTGTCACATCACGGTCATTTACCACTAAGGAATCAACTGTGTTGCACTATTGCAGCAATTGTTAAGTTATTAAGGACAAGGTTGTGTCGCACGATGACTGTGTCGCACTGATGTGCCACCATCGAGTAGTAAAAGACTCAAACCCTGCATCTCTGTCGAGCGCCTTGGCTGCGCGCCAAGGGACTTGTTGAGGCTTGGAAAATCACAGGTAAAAACAATTAGGGATTCTCCCCAATAAATGTTCCCAACTAGGCCGTTATTTTTTGGTATGGGGAATCCGTCCTGTTTACAGTCCGGCTACCGTAGGTCAAGTAACAAATTAAAACGTTTTACCGGTTACGGCTCGGTCCACCGTGTATATTTTTAGTTTTTTGTGTTTAAGTATGATGTGCAAGTTCCTATCTAAAAATGCAGATTGATAGAGATAATGAGGAGTGTCACAATGTGATGCATAGGTTCTTACCTCTCGTTTTAACTCTCTCGCATCTAAATCACACACAACAAGAAAATAAAACTAACTAACTAACCTATCCCTAGGGAGAAAAAGTATCAGTTATCAATGAGTAATGTATTTCTGCGCATGCATTAAGAAAAATTACAGATAGCTGTTACTTATTTAAGAACACATGAACATTAATAGATATATGAACAACAAGATAACTTATTGTTTATGAAAACCTTCATTACTCACAGTGGAAATTTCACAGAATAAACTAGAGTGCATTCATAACATGAACATAGATTCAATGAGTTAGAACGATCTCACAGTTAATGGACATAAGCTGAAAAATGAAATAGTTCACATTCAACTGATCCATAGCACAACATTTGAAACATTCCACCAAGCTTTCTCTAGCAGGAAACTTGTAATTCTTTATTGCAAAAGGAAATAGTTCTTCTTACAACATACTCTCACAAATATATCTAGGAAAAAGTCCCTTTACATCTAAACTCTCCTATATTTATACAAAAAAGCAAAACCTTTGGGCTGCCCCTCGACTTTTGGGATTCCCCAACCTTTCGATCCCAAATTTTTTTCTTGTAGTAAGTGCTCATAATTTATACAATATTTTACATTTAAAATAAAAAATTAAGAGAACACTTTATGAAGAGGGACCAGCTTGGTCATTGATGGAATTTTTCCAAGCCTAGGCCTCTGCTGCTATCGATCTGCCCAGTAGTCCTAGTCTTTTTGAGATCCTGTTAATCTCAGATCCTCACTTTCTTCTCTTTTCTTTATCTCTGCTTATTCATTTCTCTTTCTCTTCCTTCCTTGCTGCCTCCTCTGCAGCTCTCTTTCTTTCTTCTTCCTTATTCTTCAACCAATTCTCTACCTCTTCTGCTTTTGTCTTTTAGACATATCTTCTTTACAGCAATCACCCTATCATAAACATAGCATGTCCTTAGGCCATTTAGCTTTTACCAAAATAACAAAAAACTGTATCAGTCTATTTACCTCCTCCATATGCATTGAACTATACATAGTATTAATGCATGAAAAGAAACATTACAAGGTAAAAATAAAATCTTGCAATCATGCTTAAAAACCTGTCCGTAACCAAAATGACAACCCTGATAGCAAAGATTCTTCATCTCAATCTAGGCCACATTTGAACTAACTTGAAATCCTCTGATACAATCATGAACTACAATTCCACTACTGCTAATATCCAAAACACTAGACTCTGTAATGTGTTCCTCATCATGGAAAACCCTTGGGAAAAGGTATCAGTAGGAAAAACCCTATCGACGGGTGGAAGCACTAAGCATCAGGCGGATAGTTCACTGCGCAGCCGCAACGGTGGGAGACAGATTGACTATGGCTTCCACGATCAAATAAAACATCGACGATCGGAAGCTCTAAGGTTTATGCATCGGCAGACTCCAAATCTATCGGTAAGCGGAACCTCTAAACATCGGTCCTATATATCACTACATAGCCACAATGGCAGCAAGTAGACATACTACGGGTTCCACGATCACAAAAAATCATCGAAGATCGGAAGCTCTAAGCGCTATGCATCGGCGACTCAAACCTCAAAACTTTCGTAGTGTGAGCGATCCCGAGCACTAAACTCCACTGATAGTTATGCGTCAGCGATTGAAAAAACTAATCACTAACACATCGGCGCAAATAGTCTGATCGACAACTGCAACGATAGATAAAAAAATGACTGTGGGTTCTGCGGAACAC
The DNA here is from genome assembly GCA_001517045.1 of Pseudotsuga menziesii. NCBI lineage: Eukaryota > Viridiplantae > Streptophyta > Pinopsida > Pinales > Pinaceae > Pseudotsuga > Pseudotsuga menziesii. Next base: position 523,335 of record LPNX010764806.1, read on the forward strand.
AAAATCGTCGGTGATGAGGAGCTCTAATAACTATGTATTGGTGACTCAAAACTCAACGCTGTCACTGTGTCGGCAATGCAAAGGACTAGCCCTTCGATAATAGTAAAAATTCATTTCGATAGCGATAAAATAAACAGAGTCATCGAAAATCGAAAGGTTTAACAATAAAACAAATAGGAGGTAAAGCACATCAGCGAAAATAAGAACTGTTCATCGTTTCCCTCTCGAAACGTTGGTAGCATAGAGAACTAATGCCCTGACTCAAACTTCAACTAACTTCTGACAGCGAAGAATCAAATCATCAAAAAATCAAAACTTAAGTGATCGAAAGAATTTCTGCTGGGCGACAGTAACACTAGCTTGTTTAACCTCCGAAACAGCAGGAAAAAATAGTCAATTAGTCATCCGACTTCCACATCAAAAATCCAAGTTTATAGCAAAGGAAAAATAGAGTTCAGGAACCCAAACAATCCCAGGCTAGATAAAATTGAAAGGAGGGTCCAAAATTTTAGAAAAAAATGGGAAAAAAGGTTGTAGCTGCAACAATTGGCGACTACCTAGCGAACACAGATCTCTGGACAATATCTTCCTTGATCAACAGGTTGTTTTGACAATAAATACCAACATGCTGAATTTTTCTAGATGTCTGGATTTCCTAGATGGCATATGTATGTACTTTTAATCATTGATGATAGTCCAATTTAAGGAAAATGGAAATCGAGATTTCAAAGTCTAGATAACTCTTTTGAGGCCAAGAATATGAGTTTCATTTTTTACCTCTGTCTTCGGGTAGATCCTAGATTTGACACCAAAGGATTGTACCATATGGTAAACATAAATATTCATTTGTTCCTCATTCTCATGCCTGTTATAGTGGATTTCACCACTCTAGGTGAATCACACATTGTATGGCCTTCCCCTGTCCCGCTGCAGACTCCTTAGACCCTATGGACCACTTTTTGTCCTTTGATGTTTCCTTGATCATCCCTAAAAACACATGAAAAATGCTATACGTGAATTTTAAACATATAAGCACGTACATACGCGGGTTTGACCACTAAAACTGTGTACATTGGGATGTGTGCATAATCCAAATCCTTTTGGAGTTTTCCTTGACATGGATCCGACTCATTTGACTCCTGGCCTTCCCTATGCCTTGAGA
>LPNX010764806.1:524864-558177 GCA_001517045.1 Pseudotsuga menziesii
TCTGAAGTTAAGCTGTCTGTTGTGGTACCCCAAGCCATAGGAATTTCTCTCCGTAACAGAATTGGCGACTCCGCTGGGGAGTTCCTAGTAGTTGTCCTTTGGGGGTTGTTTTCTTGGCATTCAATGAATTTGAATTGCTCTTTCTCTCTTGTTTCTGTGTCGGGTCTGGGGGCATGTATGCCTGGTAGAGTCTGATTGGTGTGAAGTTTGTCTCAGCCTGTCTGTTTGCCTTGGTTTTATGTACCTTTCTTCTTGTACGTGGGTTTTTGATTTACAGTCGCGTATACACGCGGTTTCCTCTGAGATTTCTGCGTATACACGCGGGTTTACTGCGAATAGTCGCGTATGCCCTTGATTTTGCATTTTTGGGGAAGATAATTGGTTGCTGGGTGAATTCTAATATTTGTTGAGTCTCCTTTGGCACTGTCTGAGTCTGTTTTGACCTCTGTTTCTGACCAGAAATGTTTTTTTTAGGATAAATTTCTTTTTTAAGATAGTTCTTGTCATGGCATTTTTGATTTTTTGTTTGAGATTAGTGCATTAGAGTTCTTTTACCTTAGTGATTTGCTTGAGTTGGGTGTGCTTGCATAGTCTAGGGGTCGTAGAATCATTCTTTTGCTTTTTACATCTCTTTTATTTTCAAAAAATCCAAAAACATTTGCTTATCATCATGCATTGCATTTTGCACTTTGCATTGTACTTGCATATGAAATTTGCATTCATCATTTGAAGAAGAATTGTGCATTTAACATAGTAGCATACCCTATTTTCATGGACACAATGCATTTGCATTGATTGTTAGGTGTGCATTTTACTTCCCGTTGCATCATAACACCACTAGTTGCACGATCATATCCCTTTTTTGAGTAATAAAGCCAACTAAAATCAACGCTAAATAAAATGAATTACACTCTTTTCTTTTCTAGGGTGCACCAACAAGCTTAGGTTTTAGGATCTTGGAATAGTTTATTGTAAGTCAATTCTCCTAGATCACTAAACAACAAAATCTAGGTGTCTGTCCAGGTGAGTGTGTGAAATCCTTGGTATAACCAGTGTTCTCAGGATCCTCCTCTCAAAAGGGAGTTAAGCACGAGGCAGTGTGAGCGATTATTGATTGGGATGACCCCTAGTCATAACTTAGTAGCACCGGAGATATTTCCAGGATTGTATTCGTATCTGGGGGCTCTTTCGAGAGTTTTAGGCTTTGCTATCCTTCCCATACGGTCAATCCCACCTGCGACTGTCCGCCTGAGCATTGAGTATATTGAGGTGACCTTAGTGGCCTTACCTAGGATATCGAGGGGGTAATTTGTAGGGGTTATTCTATAGGTGTCCTGGCTAGGTTGGGGTTGGACAGCACAGTCACTTTACGTGTTGAAGCTGAGGGCCACAATAATTGGTTACGTACCTCCGTTTGTTGTGTATGGGAGTCTCAAGCCTCTCCTAGGCGAGACATACCTGCTTCATTCAGGAGCTCACTTATCCAGCCCTTGTTTGCTTGCATTTGGATTTAGATTTTATTAGTGATTGCTCTGTGCATGCTAGTTGGCCTAGGGTTTACGTAAATAGAGAGTCTTTGTTATTTTTTGAGTCATTGTGGATTCGAGTGCGGTTCCTCGCTGTTCTCATCGTTTAGCAGGTCTTCTGCCTTCTACTTCTCCTCCTCCTTTGGGAGAGAGACCTAGATCGTCCAGGCGGACTATGTCACACATTGATTCACACACCATGGGAGACCATTCAGAAGATATTCCTGAACCACCTCCTCCCATTCGTGTAGACGATGGGGAATTTACTCCTACTTATGATCCTTCACCCGACTTAGCTGAGTTAGGTCCTATGATTTCTGAGATAGGACCCTTGTGTGATAGACCTACTCACTCTAGGTCTAATTCCCCATTGACACGTTACCGGTATGGAATGTTGGAGGACACTGAGACTCATTTTGAACCTACCAGCACTAGCTACGGTAGTTATGCTACGTCTGGTTTCCCTACACATGATTTGACATTTCATGTCGAATCCAATTTTGAGCCTAGCACTATGCCTGGGGGCACTCTCATTCCTTACCATGTGGAGAGGTTTGGGAGCACTAGTCACATTGCACCTTCTGTCCCAGTGGTGGAAGCTACATCGTATCTCCCTCCTAGGTCTAGGGTTAGCGATCTGATTAGGATACCAGATCCAAGATGAGTGACGATAGGTGGTAATACATATATTATTACACAGGTTCCTTTGTCCTCAGTCCCTAGTTCTTCAAATGTACATCCTCCACCTTATTCACGTGGTCCTTCGAGCCGGTATATGGCAACGATTCAGGTCTGTACTGCGGTTACTAGGCTGATTGTGTCTTAAGTTCACATACCGCCCACCGCATCGGGAGGCTATGTTCATGCTTCTAGAGGTCATCTTGCTACTTCCAGGGCATATATCCCTACTTCCGGAGCGTATCTTCCTACCTACAGAGTGTCTCAAGGGGCATCGCATGTGATGACCTATGGACCTTATCATGGGACGCAGTATGGATAGGTTTCTTCACCTTATGGAGGCGGGTATCAACAACCTGCTTACTCTCCTAATTATGGATTTGTAGCTCTTACTAGCCAAGGTCCACCATACTATGGTACTTCCACACCACCCTATACAGGTCAGACAGGAGGAGGACACTATGGCCAAGGCCATAGTGGTCATCAACCCTATATGAACCAGGGAGTGGTCCATCGACCTCATCATCCTAGGCTCCCTTTCCTTGTGATGCTTAATCTTCCTGACTTATTGAGACTTACGAATGATCCTGTGGCTCATGACCTGGCTTGGCCGGCTGTCCCTACCAAGCTTCCTTCGGACATACCTAAGTTCAAAGGCAAACCGGGAGAGGATCCGAGCGAACACGTTACTATGTTTCACCTTTGGTGCTCTTCAAATTCATTACATCAGGACTCATTCCATTTGCGACTATTTCAATGCACCCTCACAGGGCCTACTGCGAAATGGTATATAGAGTTGCCTAAGGGAGCTTTCGCTTTGTTCGACGATCTTGCGATGAATTTTCTTAATCACTTCCAGCTACCAGTGCGCTATGACGTCGGTACTGAACTCTTATCTACATTTCGGCAAGATAAAGCCATACATATTTCTGATCATATTCAAGAGTGGTGTAGACGGAAAAGATTAATTGAAGCTTTTATACGACCAGAATTCCTCCTTGAGTGGTTCCTCAAGTCGTGATTGCCATATATAGCGAAGGATGTTTCCAAATTCGGAGTGCAGAATGAGGAACAAGAGATCTTTAGGGCACAGGAACTGGACTTGATCTATGCTTAGTCCGGTTTGTTGTATGAGATTATTCCCAACGCTCCTTGTTCCAGTTTTGATCTGTTGTAGCTGCAACAATTTTCCCAAAATTCAAAAAATTTTAGGACCCCCCTTTTGCTTGGATTAGTTTGATTTTCTGCTTGAAATTGGTCTAAGGAATTTCATAAAGACGTTGCTTTTGTGTGGATTGAGCTACCCATCGTTTGATTTCTTCCTCTGATGCCTTAAGTCATCCATTTTTTTTCTATTGCTGCCCTTAAACGCGTTTGAAACATGTTTGAATCGGAAGTTATCTTGGTTTTAGTCTTCCGCCGTTGCAGGTGGAGTTTTGCTTTGGTCTTCTGCCGTTGCGGAAATAAATTTACTTCCAACTTCCGATCTGTTGGTTTTTTCATGTCGGATGCTTTTTGGTTCCGCATCGGAAGTGTTTATGTTATTTTCTTCCGCCATTGTGGATGATTTCTTGTTTGTTTGAATTCGATTTCTTTCCTCCCGTTTCGATCGGAAGCTTTTGGGTTTTTGTCATGATTTTTCTTCCGCCGTTGCGGACGGAAGAACCATTTCATCCTATGACTCCAAAACCTTCCGACGCCCGATCTTTCAACTGCTATAGGACCAGAGCGGAAGGCTTAGCGCTTTAACCATCCGCCGTTACGGAGGAATGTTCGTTTTCATCTCCCGATTTGAAAACCTTCCGACGTCCGATGTTCTGACTTGTTTTTTGCCATGCGGGTCTCCGTGGCTGGGCGTACAGTTTTCCCATCCGTCGTTGTGGAAGGGAGGTTACTCCCGGCCTCCGATGCAAAATCTCGCCGATGTCCGATATTTTCTCCTCGCACGTGTGAGCAAATATATATATACGGGGACGGCGTGTTGTGTTTATATTGTTATTTTCTCGCTGCCAAGCACTGTCGCTGTCGAGCTGTCATTTTATTGAGGTAGTGAAGGTCCACGCTGTCGGTGTACCAACATCCAGGTGGAAAAGGTAGAAGCCCGACTGTCATCAACTCACCATATTCGCCGGGTTACCAGGTAGGCTCTTCGTCATTTTCTCGTTACATTTAAATTGTTAGTAGTTTTCTACGGTGGTTTTGGTGTCCCCAGCTGTTTTCCTCGTCCAGCTAGGTTATACGCTTATATAAGTGAAAATTATATCTTTTTGACCGTCAGAGCAGCTTTGTTTTTTCGTCATCGTTCATCTTGCTACCCTGTGCATAGGAATTGAGGGGTTTCGGCGCAGACGGTCGTTACGCCGTCTATGCTAGACCAATCTCCTCAGTCATGATAGGTATGAGATAGGTATGCCATGGAATTTTTTAGGGGTTTGGGGGGTTTTTTGATCCCGTGGTGCGTTACCCGTAATTTTATCCCTAGCCGTTTTCCACCTTCGCGGTTTTGTGCATCCGCGTCGAGCTTAGTGTCGAATTCATGGCTTCCCGGAGGAAATATATTTTCTATTGGTGTAGGCATGGTGCCGCTAAGAAAACCTCATGGTTACTATTGTTATTGCCCATTTTTCTTGAACCCCAGCCTGTGTTGCTCACGCCGTCCCGCGCAGTCCATTTGGGCTCGGTCGTTAGAAACCCTAGTCGGTTAGAAGGGATTTGCCGCTGTTGTGGTTTGTTAGATGGGAATCGCATTGGTAGTGAGTTGGATAGGGGAATTTTTGCAGCAGAATGACAGTAGTACCCGCAGAGGGTGAAATGTGTAGTCGGCTTAATGTAAATTTTTCCTACGAACTGCACAAGTCCTTGTTGATTTTTGTCCGGCTAGGCTATGTGTTGTTAAGATGTTTGGTATTGGAAAACATAGGATATTCACACTAAGTTCAATCATCTTCTTTGTTTGCTAATACATGGACTAAACTACTGCACACTGCGCATTGCATTTTAATGGTTCCGATAGTCAGGGCATTTTTAGGTCGCACATGCATGCATTTGCTTCCCTACTTGCTATCACATTAAGACACATGAAAATGGCACATTGCATATAGATGTAGTTTTATTGTAGTCTAGAAGATGGTTGATGGAATGATTTAAATACAGCACTGTTTTGTATCATGCTAAGATAGTGTGCATTTGGTTGTAATAGTCTTGTTAGTCAGGCCAGTCAGGTTATGCAAGCTTATATCCTAGCTTCATGGACTAGCTGCTGTCATGATACACATAGAGAGAATAAAATGCTGCATAGTGTCTTGTGAATGTCTGCAACTTGAATTTATCAATGTTAAAATGTTATATATGGAAGGAAGAATTCGAATCCACCATGTCCAAGAGGTAGAAGAAGAAGGCCCCTATGGTCGAAGAAGGACCAGAAGTAGAAGAGGTCACAAAAATCGAGTACATATATGAAGACACTCAGTGTGTTTCTGGTGTGGAACCTGAGTACAAATGGGGTGAAGTATATAGATTGATTTCCCGCAGTGAGGTTCCCAACATGGGCCTCGAAGAAGAATCCATCTATGCTAACATAGAGAAATCTGCTCTCATGAAAGTTGCCACCAGACCAAAGCTGTTCCCATGCTCTGAGGTAATTGGATGGATTCTGCCCCGAGTAGACACCACTACAATGATCATGGGAAATGTTGAAGGATAGGGCTATGCTACATTTAGTCTTGGGTATGTGGCATTGGCCTATCACCTACTAGAAGCCCAGGTTTTCTTGTCAGAGGATTGGCTGAAAAGCATCAAAATGGACCTGGTGGAAAATCTTAGGAGAATGATGTTGCAGAGGAAGCATTATCGACAAGGACCAACCAATGAATATGATACAGCGAGATTGAGGGCTCCATACAGGTTTATCGCTCTGATGCTTAACATGATCTTTGGGAGAGCTCATGGCAGACTCTTCAAACTTGAATGGATACCAATTATTTTTCATGTGGCAACCCAAGGCACAGTCTTCAATTGGGCCAGCATGGTGTCCAGCAGTCTTTCTTCTTGCGTGACCTCAGCCTTGGAGGGAGAGTCCAAGAAAAGATCAGATTTTTACATGAGTTCAATATTAATAGACTGCATATTGTGCAACCAGGCTTTCCCCGGTCTCAGGTGCATCTGGGACATGGAAAGGATGCCTGTTTATGCCGCTTATAGACCATTGTGGGCTCACCAGTACCATAGCCATTACAGAGAGGTCTGTGAGCACTTCATTATGCCATTGTACACACTCATCTTTCAGAAGGAGTGCGACTGTATGTCGGAAGAAGCCATGCAAGTGATAACAGAATTCGTGGACTATTTCTTAACTGAAAATGGCATGTACTTCCGAATGTATGGAGGATCAAGAACACCTTCACTGCTGTCCAAATATTGAACGGATTACATAGTCCACAAGGAGGCAGTTAGACAAGTGTTCATAGATGGAATAGGTAGTTTTCTGTTCGAACATAAGAAGACTGCCTACCCTCCTTTTCCATTCAAGCTAGGAAGCTATAAATTCACCAAGGTGAAACAAGATGCTGAATTCATAGAGGAGTTGGAGAAGTTCCATTTCGGGGAGATGCCCTACCGCAGAAATGACACCCAGGGCAAGGTTATTGAGCATTGCAAAGAACACAAGGTGCACATCGAGTACACCCACCATTTTGATAAGGATGAATCTGTCTTCCGAAACGCCCCAAACATGACAATGCTAATGAGAATATTCAAGAAAAAGATCACCACCAAAGGTGGAAAAGGGGACAAACAGGCAAAGGCTGAAGAAGAAGCCAAAAAGAAAAATGAAGAAGCCCAGAGGTTGGAAAAAGAAGCTGCAGAAAGGCTTCGTACATAAGAAGAAAGAAGAGCTGCTCAGGAAGCAGCCGAGAAAGCAGAGGAAGCAAAGAGAAAGCTCGATGAGGAGCTTCAAAGGCAAGAAGCTGAGAGGATAAAATTGACATAGCAGTAAGCTTCTGAAATAGCAGCGGGGCAGGCTTAGGAGGTGGAGAACCCAGAGGTACAAACCCCTCAAGTACCGGCTACCAGCATACCCATGGTTCCCACGCTCAGGCTGGTCCCTTTTGTGCAGGAAAAAGGAAAGGAAATCCCAGATTTCAACACTGTATATTATGATAGGGCAAGAAAATGAATAATAAAGAGGACAGAAAAGAAAGTGGAGGCAAAAGGTCTACCTGGTAAAATGATAGCAGATACTACTGTTATGCTAGGGATAGACCTAGATCCAAGATTCACCCTGAGAGCCGGATCTGCCTTTCTTCACGCCTCAGAGGAAAATGTAGACAAGATCATGAAGGACATAGAAAAGTCCAAGAAATCCTCTGCTCAGCTAAAAGATACACTGAGGCATGAGAGAGAAGAGAACAACAGGCTCAAGTGGAAATTCGAACACTTACAAAGGGAGATGAAGACTGCTGAGGCTGAATTGCAGACCCTACATGAAGAGAGACAGGCTCAGGAGACTACACAAGAATGCCTTGAGCAAGTGCAAGCAGAAGATCAAGAGTTGAAGAAGGAGAAAGAGTAGTTACTGACAAAGGTGGAGGAGCTAGAAGACTAGCTGAAGATCCTCCTGCATGCAAATGATATGCACACTCAAGAACTGAGAAAGGAACATCAGGAGCAGATCTCTGCTTTGACCTCTGCTTTGGAAGTATCCAGAGAGTATAAAGTCGATCTTCAGCCTCTCAAGCAGCATGTATTGGCTCAGAAAACTAAGATGCTGCAGCTGCAAATTGTTGTTGAAAAAGAAAGGTGTAAAGTGCTGCAGATCGACGGCCGATTGGAGGAGATCTTGGAAACTGCATCCTTCTTTGTGGACAGGTCCCAGGATGTCCTAGAGGTCCTGACTGTATGAATGGCAAGGTTGGAGAACAACGAGGAAACCCCAATAGAGCTACCGGCAAAAGACCAGCAGGCCTTCAAACGGGACTATAACCTTGTGGAGTTTGCTATAAATACTGCTGAAGACTTCAAGAAGGCAGTAAAGAAGACAAGGGGATTATGCACCGAATTCTTCAGAAGACTTCTCAATACATACAACCGGTGCTAGATAAAATCGGAGGAGAGGCTTGAAGTTTTCCCAAATCACGAAGCCTTTGTGGAGCTACTGCAGAAGAGATTCCAGGAGGAAGAAGCTAAGGTGTAGGATATCAAAGCCATGGATGATATGATCTTGAGAAGCCAAGTAGATCACCCAGCTGTCAGTGTACTGCTACTGGAATATCAGCTCCGAATGAGTACGCCCAGGGTCGAGGCTATCAAGAAACAGGCTGAGAAATTTGAGATAAATATTCAGTTTTTAGAACCTTGTACTTTTGAAGGCATCGCTAATGAGGCTACAGCGTGGAGGAAGTTTCTGGATAGTCAAGTGGGCTCGTCCTCATGAAGGTTTGGTCATCATTATAATTTCATGAAGGTTCGGTCATCATTATAATTTGTAACTAATTTTTGTAAAACATTTAAGAAAAATAGAGCATTGGGAGACGAGAGGTTGGGAAGCCCAAAGGTCACTTTGGGCAGCCCAACAGTCTGACCCTTTTTGTATAAATGTAAAAGACTTAGAAGCAAGAAGGGATTTTTCCGAGTGAGATTGGTGAAGACATATTGTAAGAAAAACTATTTCCTTTTGCAATAGAAAATTATAGTTTGCCTATTGGAGAAAGCTTAGTGGAATATTCAAATGTTGTGCTATGGATTTGTTGAAGAGGAACTATTTCATTTTCAGCTTTATGTCCATTAACTGTGAGATCGTTCTAACTCATTGAACCTATGTTCGTGTATGAATGTTTTTCCATTTGATTTCATGAAGATTTCCACTATGAGTAATGTATGCTGCTTATGAAACAGTTGGCTATCTGATTGTTGAAATATCTTTAATCTTTCATGTGTTGTAGAGAAAATATCAGCTATCTGTAATTTCTATTTATAATACATGAATAATCCACATTACTCATAAATAAATCATATTCTGGCTCCCCGGGGATAGGTAGTTAGATAGAAAGTTAGTTTGTTTCATTCTTGCATATGTGATGCAGATGCTTGTGAGCCTAAGACGAGAGGTAAGAACCTGCGCATCACATTGTGACGCTCCCCACATCCTCATCATCTTGCATTGTTGGTTAGGCATTTGCATTTGCATACATTAATTCAAAAATACAAAAAACTCGGTGGACCGGGCCGCAACTGGTAAAACATTTGTTTTGTTGCTTTGACCTACAGTAGCCGGACCGCAAATCGGACGGATTCCCTACACCAAACAGTCAACGGGCTAGTTGGAAACATTGATTGGGGAGAATCCCTTACTGTTGTCTCCTGCGAATTTCTAGGCCCCAACACGATCCCAAAGTCAAACCTGGACCACATGTCGATGGCATTGTGGGTTGTGCAAGTACGAAACCTGCGGATTCGGTTGCAAAACAAGCTAGTAAATTGTCAATCAACCAATCTGCTTCGGGACAAGCTACGGCTTCATCTCAACCTGCCCAAATGACGAATGTACTTTCTGTGCAATTGTCAGACTAGAAGGGTAACCAGCAGCCCGGACGGAATAGAAGAAAGGGTAAAAATAATAATCGAAAGGGTGGGAATAAGAATGAGAATGCTAACAATAATGACAAGAACGATAGAAATGCTGGGGGGGACAAGAAAGCAAAACGTAAGGTTAAATTCCCTTGCAAGCTATGTAAGGAAGATCACCTCACTTACTTGTGCCCTCGGATTAAAGAAGCTTCAAGATTCTTAGCACAATCCTCCAGCTGTGCTAACTAACCCTTTACCGCATAACCAAAATATGAACTCGAAGTCCCATGACCAGTCTAGTGATGATGATCCACCAGAGGGTAGTGGTCGTGTGTGCATTAACATGGTCCGTGCTACGAAGGTTGTGACTCGTGCGAAAGATTATAGTTCGTCACAACCCAGCCCAGGCAAAGAGCCTGATCCACCAAGATCCCCTTTACGCATTGAGAAACCTACGGATAAACCTGAGGCTGCACCTCGCATTCCTAAGGGAGTTCTTAAGTGTTCAGGGCATAATCCAAATGCCCGAGCTGCCCAGAATTATTCAATTGTCGAGGATTTGGTCCATACTCCTTGTGCGATGTCTACATTGGAAGTGCTTCAGAGTTGTCCTTCGCAAAGGAAGGAGTTTCTTTCTGCCCTTGGTGTGAACGATGATGATTCTTCCTCTGTGATCAAATTTGAAACCGTAGGACATCAGCCTCGCTTTCCCTACTATGTGTCTCTTTTGGTACACATAGAATGTCTTGGTATGATCGTCAAACGTACTATGATTGACGAGGGCGTTGCTGCTTCTGTGATGTCATTGGCCTGTTGGAAGGGTCTCGATTCTCCTGAGCTGTCTAAATCAGCGACTATGTTAACTAATTTCAATGGGAGATATTTTAGGCCGCACGACATCCTTCCTTCCCTTAAAGTCCATTTGGGGGGGAAGACCGTTGCGATAGAGGTTGAGGTGGTTGATGCGCCCCTTGACTATAATATCCTGCTGAGTAGGAACTGGATGTACAGTATGCAAGTCGTTGCTTCTTCCTTGTTTCGCATTGTATGCTTTCCACATAACGGGAAGATTGTAACGATTGATATGATGACATTCAAGAATCCATCTGTTACCGCATCTTCGAGAGCTTCGATCCTGATCGTTGAGCACTCTCAGCCGGCAACTGGGAGTGTGGGTGTAGGTATGTATCCATCCCTTATGGGAAGCTTTAGTTGTCCTGCACTGATCCTCATGATAGGATCTAGTTTCGATGAGGCTTCGACTTCTATGATATCGATGTCTTTTCGCACGAGTCATATAGAAGATCCTTGGATTCTTCCTTCACCGGGTACTTCGAGTGAGCCTGTCGAGATGAGCATGTTGTTGCCTACAGCCATGATAGCTTATCAAGCCAATCTCAAGAGTGTTGCAGGCCCTTGTTCTTCCTCTTCGTGGACGGAGGAGGAAGACCCCTATGTGCTGCCGGCATGGGCAGTACAGTCTTCTCATGCCCACGACTGCCTTGATACGATGTTTTGTTGGATGAAGCGATTATTGAGGCTATGTCGGGAGTTGAGCCACCATGGGAGGAACTTCATCATAGATCATACTTCCTTATAGCGCTTGACCGTTTGGAGCATGAGGATTATAGGGAGATTCTTAGTCAGAGAATTGGTAGCTCTGTGGTTCCATTAAGCTCTCCTGGTTCGATGGCTGATGGAAACATGGCGAACATATCTTCAACGATTCCTATCAACATCTCTCGCAATCCTGGCACAATAGAGAATGTCTATATTGGGGCGGAATGTTCCTAAGCTGAGATTCTGGAATATACTGAGCTATTCAAGGAATTCCATGATATTTTTGCTTGGTCTTATGACGAGATGCTAGGTGTTGACCCTCGTATTGTTGAGCACGAAATTAAGACTTACCCCAATGCTAAGCCTTTTCGAAAATGATTACATGCGGTGAACCCTAGGAAAGCACCCGCCATTAAGGCATAGATAGAGAAGCTGTTGAAAGCCAATTTCATCTATCCTGTTCCCTTGACGGAGTGGGTTTCAAACCCCGTTCTGGTGGATAAGAAGCAGGGAGCGATCCGCATATGCACTTATTTCCGTGATTTGAATCGTGCCTGTCCTAAGGATAACTTCCCCACACCATTTATAGATCAGATTTTGGATGAGTGTGCGGGGAGCAAAGTGTTCTCCTTTATGGATGGCTTTTCCGGGTATAATCAGATACAGATTAAACTTGAGGACCAACACAAGACTGCATTTATTTGTCCTTGGGGAATGTTCACATATTGGAAAATTCCTTTCGGCCTAAAAAACGCCAAAGCTACATTTCAGCGGGAAAAGACCTTGATTTTCCACGATCTCAAGCCCATTATCGAGTTATTTTTGGATGATCTTGCTGCTCATTCTAATATGAGAATGCGTCATCCCTATCACTTGAGATTGGTATTTGAAATATGGCGGCACTATTCAGTTAGATTAAATCCTCATAAGTGCATCTTTTGTGTGAATTCAGGTCATTTGTTAGGATTCATCGTTTCAAAAGAGGGTATACGAGTCGACCCTTTGAAGGTTGAGGCAATACTTTAGTTGTCTCCCCTGAAGAATATTCGTCATCTTCAGTGTTTGCAAGGCATGGAAAAATTCTTATGAAGATTTGTGGTCAACTTTTCCAATTTGACTAGAGGATTTATGCATCTCTTGAAGAAGGACACCCCCTTTTATTGGGATGAGCGAGCCCAGGAGTCCTTCGATGCACTCAAGCGAGCCCTAGCATCAGCCCCGGTGATTAGTCCTCCGGATTATAGCCGTGATTTCTTATTATATGTGGCCGCGTCCTTAGAGACAATTGATATGGTCTTGGTTCAAGAGGCTGAGGAGCTCCAAGAGCATGTCATATATTATCTAAGCCGAAACCTTATTGATGCAGAGATTCGTTATTCTCATGTCGAGAAGCTTGCTTTAGCTTTCGTACATGCGGTTCAGCGTTTGAGACATTATATTCTCCTTTGCCAGACCTTGGTTGTGGCCCATGTAAATCCATTTCAATTCATCCTCACCCAAAGAATGATTGGGGGAAAGTATAATAAATGGATTGTCATTCTGCAAGAATTTGAACTCGAATTTGTCTCGGGAAAATTGAAGAATTCTTTAGTCTTTGCAGAACTCATATCGTATTTTTCAAGTGAGACCGAGGAGTTGGTATGTGAAGATACATTTGTTGATGAACACATCTTCTTAATCTCTACGTTAGACCCATGGTATGGGGATATCATAGTATATCTGCAAATGCAGAAGACCCCTACTCACCTCTCGCGAGATGAACGATGACAATTACGTCACGTCTCTAAGAACTACATTATAGTGGACAATACTTTGTACCGCCGTGGGGTAGATTCCATTTTACGATGTTGTTTAACTCATGACAAGGCTGAGGTTGTGCTGAATGATTGCCACAAAGGGGCATGTGGTGGTCATTTATCTGGGATTTCTACAGCTCAAAATATTTTGAGAGCGGGTTATTTCTGGCCATCGATCTTTAAGGATTGTGTTGATGCGGTGAAGAGGTGCCACCCTTGCTAGGTGTTCACAGGTAATATGCGCTTGAAACCTGCCTCGTTACATCCCATTATCACCATCGGTCCCTTCACTAAGTGGGGGCTCTATTTTATGGATTGCAACCCAGCTTCGGCTGGGGGGCACCATCACATTATAGTGGCTGTTGATTATTTCATGAAATGGGCTGAGGCTATGCCTACAATAAAATCTGATGGTGAGACAGCCACTCATTTTGTATTCAACCAAGTTATTACTCGGTTCGGGATTCCGAAAGAGCTTGTCACTGACCATGGCTCGCACTTTCAGAACCATATGATGGAAGATTTGGCATCCAAGTTAGGGTATAAGCAAGAGCACTCCTCTTCTTACTACCCCCAAGTGAATGGACAGGTAGAGGCAGTGAATAAATCACTCAAATCCATTCTCCAACAAACCATCGCACAAAGCAAGAATAATTGGCACATTATGTTATATCCTGCTTTGTGGGCATATCGAACCGCGGTTAAGAATGCCATTGGTTTTTCTCCATATCAGCTTGTGCATGGAGTGGAGTCGATATTGCTGGTTGAATGTAAAATTGCTTCGTTGAAGCTAGCTGCAGAACTCTTACCAGACACTTCACCTTTGGAGGAGCGTTTGGTTCACCTTGAGCAACTCGATGAGAAGCGTCGGGATGCCTTGGTGGCTCTTGAGGTTAATAAGCGTCGCGTTAAGGTCCAGTACGATAGATTTGTCCGTCCAAGAGTGTTTAGTGAAGGAGACTTTGTCCTTTTGTGGGATCAACCAAAAGAACCCTTGGGGGCAGGGAAATTTAATCCTATGTGGCATGGTCCTTATGTGGTCAAGCGTGTGTTAGAGAAGGGTGCCTATGAGTTAGTATATTACGAAGGAACAAATTTGGCGGAGCCTAGAAATGGGCTCTCTCTCAAAAAATACTATGTATAATCTTTAGCCAAGGCTGCTTGTTGTATATTATTGTACAACTTAGCATAGTTAGGTCTTTTTCTTATCATGATCGGGTTTGTGATTAGTTTCCATTTGTTTTGGTAGATGTCAAGGGAATATTCCACCTACATAGGATTCACGGATGGTGCAAGCCATCACGCTCAACACTCAGCCTCTGCTGCTTGGGTGATTTATACTCCTATGGGTCAGGTAATGTCTTCAGGAGGTGTATGTCTACGACCATCTTCCAACAATGTTGCTGAATATAGCGCCGTTATTGAGCTTCTACGGGATTCCATTCTACATGGTGTTTTATCTCTTGAGGTACGTCTTGATTCAGAGTTAGTAGTGTCACAGTTCAATGGTTTGTACCATGTTAGAGATCAGAGAAGATTCTTACGTGTGAGATTGTTAGAACGACAATTTGACAATATAACATATATACCCATTCCAAGAAATAATAATCAAGTTGTTGACTCATATGCTAACTACATGTTAGATTGGAATTTTTTTCATTCATAATAAATTAATCAGAAACAAAATTTTTACACATGTAAATAAATAAAACGATCACCATAAAACTTTTTATACATCAAAAATGTGATAATACATAGTGTCATGATACAAAATTAGGGCTTTTTAAGCCACCATCATATAGTACACGGTCGTACAAAATGTATACACTCCTAGGTGTCTAATCCTATGGAGGAGGAGGAGGGTTGTGATCATGGAACGTCACTACGGCTCTAGCTAGCCGTCAAAATAAATGCACCCATGCACATGGTACACCCACCACCTACCACTGCGTGGCCTCAGGCAAGTCCTCGACTTGCGCCATGGGAATTCTATGAGTCAGTCTCACAAAGTTGGTATGAATGCTCTGGAGCATTCGCTCTGCATCCACACCCGTGATGTCATCTCCTCTTCCCCTCCGTCTATGACGAGGGAAGCCCTCTGGCCACCATGGTCCCACATCTGCACACAAATGGTAGATGTCACTATGTGTTGTCACGCAAAAACATGTTTTTTGCTTCCATAAAATTAAGAAAATACAAAAAAATTAAATAACTCAAAAAACTTAAAAAAGAGTGAGGGTCGAGATTCGTTACCTATATCACCATATGCCGATCCTGGTGGCAATGGCATGTCCGGATCCCCCCGAAAATCTATCCCTGCATAGGGGTAGTCATCAACGACAACTATCTGTCGTCGCCACCATGGAAAGAAGTCAGCTGGATATGGGTTGGCCACCCTACCACCCCCCAGTCTGCACATCACATCTGCCCAACGCTATTGGGATGGATCTTGAACCCCATGGAGAGGAACATCCACTCTAGGGCTCAATCCTGGAACACGCTCGAAGAAAAACGTGCTCAAGATACTGCTGAACCCGAAGTTCCGTACCCTGCCTTCCTTACACTCATTGAGCTGGTGTTTCATGTTGCTCAGTAGCATAGTACTCCAGTCATAGATTGTGGGTCTCACGCACTCCACTCCATAGAACATCAGAGGCTGCGAGGCCTGGTGGAGTGATGCTAAGCCGACTATCTTGCCCAGTGTCAATAGTATGGCCTTTAGGCCCAACACCTGTATAGCATTGGTAGGGACTTGACTCCCCACCTTCTTGGTGTTTGGATAGCAGTACACTGCAATGTACTCGTCGATAGTCAGGCCACCCCCTGGCCCACCTCAGGAACGAAGGTTCACCACCTCCCCTCGTCTAGAAAGACCTGTGATAAAGTATATGTCCTCCACCTCTATAGTGAGGGACATCCCATCAATACGGAAGGACTCAGAGTCTGGATCCCAATAGTCTACCAGCATCTGTAGTAGTCTTGGTTTGGCCCTCAAACCACCAAGACACCAAAACTTGTAGAGTCCACATGCACAAAGAGCTTGTTGAGCCATTAAGTCGGCCCTTACTGCTTCCTCTACTTCACCATGCTCACGCTCTCTCCACTCTAGCACCATCCTGTAAAATAAATTGAAAATTTTCCCATTAGTTTAGTTTAAAACCATATGCGCGGCCTCGTACGCGACTGTTTTGAAAACAACCATGTATGTACGTGGGTTTGAGGTCCTTTTCCACGTATATCCAGCCCTATACGTGGAAAAATTCTTGATTTCCATGTGGGCCGCAGCGCTCATTTTAGGATGGCCTTAAAAATTCATTTGACCATGAAAATCTATAAAAATTATGTCAAAATGCAAGAGGAGAGCATAAGTAAATACCTGGAAGAAACGGTTGTGAATTTCGTCGACTGGATCTCCTGGAATTTGTAGTTGAAAGTCAGAGCTCAAATGGGTAAAAGTTTCAAAGGATTTATATTTTTTACTATTTATAGAAAAAATTTCAAATATTTGAAAATTTTTACCCCCTTTCCTATAGTTTCGACATTTTCTAACCATTTTGGACCGTTTTTGACATAATTGGTGTTGTAGAAGACCTTTTTCAGTACCGTTTTAGCCGATGGATTGACCCATTCATGCTGATCTTAGGTATCATGACTAAACTGGCATATAGGTTAGGTTTCACCACCGTTTGCATTTTACATGACCTTGTGACCATATCACCATGACCTTAGGTATGAACCCACTCTATTATGTCACGAAACCTTCTTGCTGCTTTAGAAGTGGCATGATACGAGTGGTAGAGCTTCACCTTACATGGGTACCCTAGTTAGCACCTTATTTGCATTTGGTGCCCATGCTGATGGTTTCTCCTTTAGGGTGTGGGAGTCCGTTGTATAGTACTGCCATGACATTTCGCAAGAGCCTCATACTCCTCTTGATCTTATGCTGGCCTATGTCCCTCAGGACTCCCTCATGTCAAGTTGTCAATGCATTATCATGATCTTTGCTTGCCTTATTGAGCTTTATGATGGCTCCCCTGACATTGCGTTTCAGCCATATAGCTTGAGCTTGTCTCATGTATAGCCATGCAGAGCCATTTTTTATATCCTTCGTAGCTTGATTCCCTTTTTACTGGGAGGGCATTTTCCCCCGAGTGTCGATATCCTACACATGTATCCTTTCATTGAGCATAGGTATGTTCCACTACTTGGAACTAGTTTGTTTTCCCTTATGACACTCATCTCCTCCTAGTTTGTAACTATAAAGCTAGTTTATTCTTTTTTCAAGCTTTTCAAATAACTGAAAAAGTCACAAAAAATCAAAAAACCAAAAAGCCGGACAAGGAAAGATGTTATCTTTGGGAGCTGTCAAGTCGTGTCGCCTTCGAACAGAGCACTGTATATCACATCCATTGGTTGGGTTATAGTTTGAATTTAGGAGCTGTACTCATTTATCTGAGTTTATCTCCATCGACTGGTTAAGCTTCCAGTCCCTATGGAGCCTCTGTTGATGCCTCCTGTGTCACAGAGATGTACCAGTTTGTATATCGAGTCTATGCTACCTTCATTCAGTCACCATACACCGTTATGCTCTTGTTCGAAGGAATTTGAAACCTGAGTCGGCCATTCCTCAGTTATCTTGACTTTGCATGTCAGCCATTCCCAGTATAGTTACTGGTTCGTGTACTTTATGATCGAGTCCTTCCACATTATACAGCTTTGCTGAGTACCTTGTGTTGGATGATGGGGGATGCCTTAATTCCCTCCTTCCAGTGGATTTCATCCCATCGACTTCATATCATTTATTCTGGGATTGGAGTCTAGAGTCATTTTGAGTGCCTTGATACTTGCAGTCATCAGTGGCAGGTTCTCTCGCCATCGACAGTTTCTTGGGAATAAATCAATGTCCCCTGATCGATGGATCCTTTCAAGTGTTCGACCTCAACACATTTATTCACACTTGTTAGTTTGCACTCTAGTACCTTGATTCCCATTTTCATTATCGGTGGGTGATCTCGCATCTGTTAACGGTATACATTAATGACCGGTAATCAGACGATGGACTACTATGTTCAACCTCGACACCTCTATTCACATAGTAGGACATGTACTTGTAGCGGTTTGTGTAGAAGAATTTCCAGATTGGTGGCATCTCTTATATGCTACCTCCTTGATCATGCCAATGTTCATGATATTTCAGCTCTCGTGACTTTATTCCAGTGTATGTCAGATATTTCCAGCCACTATGGAGATCTTGATCTATTATATATCTTCAGCCATTTTGGAGATCATGGTCCTTTGTATATCTTCATCATGGAGATTCTGATCTATGTATATTGTACGTGGCGATGACCACATATGTGATATCATGTATCATGCCTATTCATGGCCATTGTACTCTTATGTATCCGAGACTGCTATATGTATTTGCAGTTATATGCAAAGTTGTATTATTGTACTATGCTGATTGGGTGGCTGGTCTTCCATTTGGGATCCTTCATCACTCCACTTATGGGATGGAATTACTATGTATTTCGGCCATCGTATAACCCTTCTGACCTCACACATTAGGGGGCATATGTTATAGCAGATTTCACCACTCTAGGTGAATCACACTTTGTATGGCCTTCTCCTGTCCCGCTGCAGACTCCTTAGAACCTATGGACCACTTTTTGTCCTTTGATGTTTCCTTGATCATCCCTAAAAACACATGAAAAATGCTATACGCGACTTTTAAACATATAAGCGCGTACATACGTGGGTTTGACCACTAAAACCGCGTACATCGGGATGTGTGCATAATCCAAATCCTTTTGGAGTTTTCCTTGAAATGGATCCAACTCATTTGACTCCTAGCCTTCCCTATGCCTTGAGATCGCTCGGATTCGACCTTTCATTACCCCTTTGAAAAGCTATATAAGGAACCCCTTGGTACATTGAAGGCATAAGAGAGAATTCCATTTTACAGTTTTTTGCTTTTGGACTTTTTGTCCTTTCTCAGTCCTCCTGCATTCCTTCTTTATGAATTTTTTTATTCAAGCTCCTCTATCCATAGTGTGCTTTTGTGTGAGAGATGTATTTAATTTTCAGCTCACGGATGGAGAATGTCACATACCCCAATTTTGTAAAATAATGTTAATTGTTTTAATTATATTCCTGAGACATTATGTTAAATTTAATGCTAAGTAGGAACTGATGACTCAGCAGAGTCAACAAAAGTGGAATGTAATTTAGAATATTTTATTATTAATAAATAAATTGTGGAGACAACAACATGGGAGAGTTGTTAAAAAGAGGTTACTGGTCAAACTGGTGGATGGAACTAGGTGGAGGGGAAAAGACAAGTGGTAGCATCCTCAAACACTTCCTAAGTTGCAGGTGGCAACTTCCCTATATTTTGGGTCATGATCCCCCAAGAAAGTGGGATCAGAGCAGGTGGCTCATTAAATGACAACTAACCCAAAAAGATCTAGGCAATCTTTTAAAAGTACCCAATGAATAGAGCTGAGGCTACTCAGATATTTTCCAGAGAGAATTCATTCAGGTGAATGTTATTCAGGAATTTCATTGGGGAAAAAGGGAAAAACAGTAAGGAATTTTTTTGAGAGGAATGTTGCAGTAAATTGGTTTATTACAGCTTGTTAGCTGGGAGAACTCACTGATAAGTTCAGATTTAATACTGAGTTTTGAAGACTAGTATTTGACTATTGCTGCACCTAGTTCCAGCCAGGGAGACCAGAGCAAGCTCGGGGGTCCTGAGGAGTCACTGTTTGAGCGCTCTCCAGGAGTTGGTAGGGAGGAACGGCCTCCCATCACTGTTGTTGTCCAAAGCTTAAGCAGGTTCTGTCACTTAACTATCTTTGTTTTGATAACTGTGAATGGTTGAATGTTATGTTTATAGTTATGATATAAATATTTAAGTGGTTTAGTGATGTTAATGTTGTTAGTTTATCAGTAATAGAATATTTGATGAAAAATAAAGACCCACTGTGTTTTTCCACATCTGGGTTTACCAGACTGTACTCCAACACAGGGGTAGAATTATAAAAAGATGTATGATGAGATTATAGATTAGTAGATGGTTTCTTTACTTATCATCAGAAGAAATATTTGTTTTACTGACAGCTGTTTATGCTTATAGATAAAACTATTCCTTCGTATAGTATTTCATTCTCAGTAATTCTTTTAATTGTAAAGAACAGATAGAAGAATATAATAGTTGTACTAAAGAAAAGTTAGACTAGGTATACCCACGGTTTTAACCTTATAATGGTTTTCTTCCAGTTTTAAAGAGTTTAATTTCTATAGGCTGGAAAGACATTACTGAAAGTAAGAGTAATTAAATATTGTTAGACTCTACAGTTAAACCAAGCTGCGTTAAACTGTATGTATGTTTAGTGATGTAGTCTTTTCATTTCTTATTTCTTCCTTTTCATTTTTGACTGAGCTCGAATAGTTTACAGAGCTGTTAACCTATTTTTCTTAGATGGTAAATGAAGGTTACTATATATATATATATATATATATATGAGATAAATCTTAAGTAGTAATATTTGATTTTCATATATATATATATATATACAGATATCATAACCGAACAGATAAACTAAATAAATAACAGAATTTACCTGGGAAAGTACTATTATTTCTTTACTTCTGTTTTATTTAAGTTAAGTTCTAACATAACATACAAATGCTACTTATACTTTCAAGCTGTTAGCAATATAGGATTTGTTTAATTCTCTGACTTTCTTTATATTATAGTTAACCAGATGGTATGGGACATAGAGAATATGTCTATAAAGTAAATAGAACAGTAAGTATAATGATAACACAACAGTAAAATATTAAGTTCGTGTACATCATGAATACACATAGGATAAGGGTATCAACTTATAATAACACTTACAAATCTTTTATATAAACAAACTAAGTAAAAGTAATAATAGAAAATATAGCACTTACCAGTAAGACAATAGTCTTACATTATATTCTTTCTATTATATTATATTCTTGTATATTTGTTGCATGGATTAAGCATGCATAATATCTGCTAATTACAGAAAACAGTATTATTTAATTTCAATATTATTAAATAAAAATTATAACTTCTGTACCTAAAGAAGAGAAGTAACTATTAGTTACTTAAGCACTCTATATAGGGCTTCAAGTGTTTATTTTATTCTTTAGTAAACTATACATAATAACCTTGACAGGTTTTATAAAACACATTAAATATAAGAATGATATATAGGAAAGACCCTAATAATAACTTATAAAACTATTATGAAAATAAAATCAAGGATGCTAACGCACTGTCATTATTTTATCAAAGTGATAGAATGCTCAGTTTATTAAGTTTAACTAAAAATTTAAACAACTACAACCTTATAATTTGAACAGAGGTAAAATAGAAGGAAAGGATAAATGCTGTAAACATTATGTTGTTGCCGAGCCTCATTTATCAGTTATAAAATATACAAGTATATACATTTTTAACGCTGTAACATAAACAAAGAGTATAGTAGGAAAAATAATATTAACAACTATTATGATGGTCTTAGGGTAAAAACCCTTTTCATTCAGAATGTACAAAAGTAATGAATGTAAACCTAGTTCAATAATAATAACTCACGGCCGTACTAAGAAATTTATATATGGAGGCTTACAGCCTGTTCTTTTACTTTAAATACAGTAATATATACAAAACAAAAATTACACTCACGGCCGAAGCCGGAGAGAGCCCTGCAGTGAAGCTAGGGCCTTAACCAAACTGTGGAAAACAACGAATAAACAACCAAAACAACCAAAAGTCATGAGGGTCTTTCAGGCTGCAACGAGCAACCCTCATTTCCCCGTAAGGGTTTACACAAGGTGGAATAGCCATGGAAAAACCAGGGCTTACCGTGGCCTCTTATCGCCACAACCCCGTACTCTTTGTGCAGACAGAGAAGAGAGGCAAGTCGTATCTGCAAAACCAACATACGTTCGACTGTTAAGTGTTTATTAAAGACAAAGAGATGTATATTCAAGAAAATGGCAATATCATTAAAAGAAAACGAATAATTTTTTTACCTTAAGCAACTAAAAAGTCTTAAACAGAAATGCTTCGACCAGCTACCAGCACGAGCAAGGAGTCTGCCATTCAGTTGCAAAAGAAACGGTGTTACAACACCCATGAATCACTGAAAGCAGGGAACCCTCAAGTCATCTAACTGAAGGAGTAGGTAAAACCCTAAGCCGAGCTGTTACTCCTTCCAACAACACATAGTAACGGTGAAACTCAAACCGCAACACTCCGAAAGGAGGAACCAATCCCCTTGGATAAACTGAAGGAGAAGGGTGAGGACTGTTACAGTCGAGGGTTTGAGTTTAAGCTGTGGAGGCAGTAAAAAGCTTAAAGGAGAACGAGTAATGCATGACAATCAGAAACACTATAGAATCATCCTTCACTATGGTGCGTTGGGAAAGCTAACCAGGGAGGAGAAGCCATAGACAGTCACAGCACTACACAGGTGACAGAGCAGCCGGTATTCTTTCGCAGAATATGGACAAGTGCCCGAAGGTGAGGGAGGATAATGATCTAGGTTTTGGAGAAGACCCTTTTTAATCCTGCAATGCATGGCCCAAACGAAGCCACTTCCCCTTACAAATAATTTGCCACGGTGGGTGTTCTTTCTATAGTTTTCATGAGCTAATCACGAGGATCAATTGTTGGCAATCTTTTGGCTGTTTCGAAGGTTATACCTTAGTCCGGGCCAAAGTCAACCTATCATTGGAGTATTATAACAAATAATATGTTATTACGTAAACTTTGTCATAGAACTTACCACCAATTCAAGATTTTAATAAATCATTACAATATGTTACAATATGTATTATCATCTATTCAATGAAAACGGGATATAACCCTATATTCATCGTGGAGGTATTTGACTTTGAAATCTAGAACCTTATAACATGATGCTTTTACCTAGTAACATTTGGTTAAGAGTATATTATATCTATAGTAGTAAGTGCATGATATAATCTTATGTATAAACTTGGAATGTATAACCTAAGTATTTCTTTTAAATCCTTTACGATCTGGTCTTATTCATGCCCTTTCCACTAGGGAGTAGGCTAGTATGTCTTTTCAACTCTTGCAATCTTAAAAGAAATAAGTTTCGTAAATTACTGTAGATGGAAAGTATAGTATATATGCTTAGGAAAGAATAATACTCACGCAAGTAATTACTTAAACTCTATATTTTAAGTATAAATTATACTAATGAATGATATCAAGGGTGTCGTAAAATCGACCATGGTAAGTTTAGGGATAGTAATGTTAACCCCTTGGTTTCATCATGATTTCCTAAGAAATGAAACTGGTAAGTAATACAAAGAAAATAATAACATTTACTTTGATAATGTTTTGTCTTGAATAAAGACTCTTAACAAAGCAATGGTGACATATAAGAGTTAATCTTTTAAAACTCTTCATTTAAGAATTATCATCGTAAATGTTAGACTAATGATTTAGTTCTGCAGTCCTTTAAAAATAGTAGCCACTAAGTACAGGTCCACTTATTTGATACGAAAGGTTTAGGAATCAAAACCTATTATAGTAAGTCATCTATCTGACTAAGAAGTAAACTTAGTTTTGGAAACAGTGGTACGTAACCTCTTATAAATGAACATTACAATGTAAGTGTATGTGTGCACTTGGAAGGTAAACGGTAAATTCTATAACTCTACCTTTTTCTACTTTATGTTGCAAAGAGTTTAATTGGAGTCTTTTAATACTGGGCATTTATGATAAATATCGAATAGCACAGTAATCTTTAAAGAATCATAAAGTTACTTCCACTAGAATGATGGACAGTTATGGAACTTTACCTCAGTAAATATTGAAAATGGTTTAGCATTTATCTTCCTATTGGAACTTTTATTTTTGCAATGTACTGGTATTTATAAACACTTTATAATTTCGACAAGATTCCAACCGAACTTCTTACCTGTAGTCTGTAAGAACAGAAAAACGTCCGCATTAGCTTGAAAGCTAAGTAAGCCCAGTTTTGCATGACAGTCTCACCTTGTGGACGAAAAGAAAACAAAGTCAGTAAACTGAAAAGAACTGTTCTACTGCTAAACATAACCAACAGATAAATTCAGATAAGGATTGTGGTAGTTTATAACTAAATAAATGTTTAGTTAACTACATTTATGTTAATGATATGCAAATTTAAAAATTTTAAATTTTTTCGGAAATTTTGGGGTTTTGATAGAGAAGAACTTTGGAAATATTGTACTAATATGGTTCAGTGCTTTGTTTTGATACGTATTGCTTTCTTAGGAGATTTTGACTCTTATTATCCTTTTGGATTTCAATTCTTGGCATGGGATCATTTAAATATAATATACTGTTTACCTTGCTTCCTCTCCATGGGTCTTTTGCTGTCACCCACTAAGACATTTTTTAAATGTGAGATGGATGGAGCCTCGAAATAGTATTCCAGACCTTTTGATCCTAAGTTATTTGGCAAGGATTAAGTATGACTTCAATGTGTTCATAGCCATTTAGGAAAACTATTGAACTAAAAAAAGTTCTTTCAAATAAATCAATAGTACACAGTCTTATAATCAAGGATTTTAGTTAATCTAGAATTCTAATGAACTCCATGCGACCAAAGTTTGATTCTTTATTAAAAGCAATCAAACCCTAACTAAAATAAACAAAATAATCAAATAAAAAAAAACAAATCAATCGGTTTATTTATGTACAAGACAACCAAGAAATAAAAATCAAGAAACATAAAGTTGAAGAACTAAACCACTAACTGGTAAGTTCTCTTCCTACCCTTGTAAATCTTGCAACTTGTGAGTTGAGGGGCTAGGCTTGAATGCAATTTGAAAATGTCTACCCATTATCTAGTACTACAAAACTTGAATTAAAAAATACATTTGAAACTAAATCTACTATTTTACAGCCAATCTCATCAGCCCGTGAAAATCAAAGGAGATCGGGCTGGGTGTCAAATATATTGCTGGCTTCTTCAGCTTGGTAATTTCCTGGATCCAATTCAATGAAGTAATTTCCCAACACAAAATTCACTGGTTCATTTTTTCCCTCCAACTCAGTAACATTGTACTTCATGTGAGGCTCTCTTAATATTTTTATCTGATTGGGACTTCCCTTATGAGGCAACCACAGATGTGACCAATCTGATGAGAAGTATCTATTTATCCTTGCCGACCAGTCTCGACTCAAAACAAGTCCATAAACATCAGGTATTACTGCTACTACAATATCTTTGTACTGACATACCTTCTCATTTGCAGATAAGCGAATTAGAACATCTTCCATTTCTCCTATTACTTTCACAGCTGTCCTGTCTAATTGAATAACTTGCCAAGTGGATGGTTTAGGATGTCCATTAATTCTCTTGTCGACTGAAAGTGGCATAACATTGATTGATGCACCTAAGTCTACTAAACAGTTGTGCACATTATAGTTGAAAATATCAAAAGTTAGGAGAAATGGTGGGATTTTATACTTAGACTTACCTCCCACACTTGCTTCAACAACTTCTTCTTCGGGTTGGTTGTCAGTGGGAAGCTCTTCTTCTGGTACTTCAAGAGATTTTAACAATTTCTCTTTCTACTGAGGTACATTACACTTTTCAAACAATGAGATATTTTCCTTAGCCATTTTAATGTCTTCCACAATATCATACCCCATCTCATGCTCTTTGAGATTTCTCTTGACATTATCAATTTTATCTTCAACAGGCTTAATAGGTATGTTAATTTTCTTTGGATCTTGAATTGAAATGGTAAATTCTGGTATTTTAACATTTGTAGTGTTCTTTTGTATCTTCTTCATATTTTCCTGAAGTTTCTTGATCTTCGGAAGTATTGAATTGTTTTCTTTTAAAAAACCCTGACTTCTTGTTGTCACATTGGTTTCTGATGTTTCCTCTTGTTTCAGAGAACCTTCCTCTTCTGTATCAAACAATGAGACACAGTTCCATAAAACCAAAGTATCCTCCTCATGTTTTTTTGTGGATTGATTGTCCTTTTATTCCTCCTTATCAGTTTCTGTTAGTTTGGAGTCCAATAACTGATTCATTACCAACGTCATAGAATTTATCCATTGAGGGAAATTCTTCTCAGAATGAGGCTGTTGATGAAAAGTACAAAAATTATCCATGCCTACATTAGTTAAATTGATTGCTGCAGGACTATGTGGAGGAGGCCTAGGTTGACTGTTGTCTTCCCTTTCCTTATAGTAAGGCTTATATGATTTGTGAGCCTCTCTTTCCCTCTCCATCTTAGCCTCTACCCTCTCAGCTTCTTCATAAGTTTCTGATAACATAGGTTTAACTGATATCTTGGAAAACATGGCCAAGTCATGCCCTAGAGTTGAAGTATAGTATTCAATCAGAGATTTTTCAGATGGATTATCAGTTGCAGTAATTTTTTTTAGGTAAGCAGCAAATATTTGAGTGAAATTATGCACTTTTTCCTTCCTTTCTTTCTTTAAATCGCATAACCCTTTCATTAAAGCTGCATGGGTTTTTTGGATTGCATATTTACTTCTAAATATTCTCTCAAATGTGTCCCAGTCTATGATTGAATTTGCAGGAAGGGAAAAATACCATGAGGATGCTCTTCCTTTTAGGGTGTGTGGAAACAATCTACATACTACATCTTCATGTTCTCCTACTCGTAGTCCTTCTATAGCCAAATAAAAACTTTGCAATTGATCATCTACCAAATCTTTTTCACATGGGTCAAACTTAGGCAACATTTTGTCAAAATCTTGAGGCAAATCATGCAAGGGAGGTGTCAGGTTTAAAGGTGACCTAGCCCTCCAAGAAGGTGGTGGACTTGGTTGGTTTGCATTTACATGAGTCATGATTTTGAGTGGAGAATGAGGTGGTGACTGAACAGGGGTCCGATAGGGTGAACAATAAGGTGGATATGGACCTAATTTATTCAAAGGTTGGTCAACTTCCTGTAAGGCTGCATCTACCAGTTCTTCAAGGTCTTCTACCAACACTGAATCTTCTAATTTAGGGCGATATTTCTTCTGATATTCTCTTCTAGGTAAGAAAGAAATGATAGGTAATCCTCCAATATTTTTCACATATTCCCTAGTGATTCTTCTTAAATCATCAACCACTTTGTTATCTATAGGATAGAGATACCCTTTCTCTTTATCTTCAGGAGTGGATGTGTGAAACAAACTACTTTCAGAACTGTCATCGGTGGAGTAATTTCGAGGAAATGAGTTTCCTTGGCCAGCCATGCACTGGTGGCCCTCCTTCTAGTGCCAAAAACTGTTGAGGCCTAGAAAATCATAGGTAACAATAGTTAGGGATTCTCCCCAATAAACATTCCCAATTAGCCCGGTATTGTTTGGTATGGGGAATCCATCCGGTTTATGGTTTGGATACCGTAGGTCAAGTAACAAATTAAAATGTTTTACCGGTTACGGCCCTGTCCATCGTGTATATTTTTAGTTTTTTGTGTTTAAGTATGATGTGCAAGTGCCTATCTAAAAATGCAGATTGATAGAGATAATGAGGAGTGTCACAATGTGATGCACATGTTCTTACCTCTTGTCTTAACTCTCTCGCATTTAAATCACACACAGCAAGAAACTAAAACTAACTAACTAACCTATCCCTAGGGAGAAAAAGTATCAATTATCAATGAGTGATGTATTTGTGCGCATGCATTAAGAAAAATTACAGATAGCTGTTCCTTATTTCAGAACACATGAACATTAATAGATATATGAACAACAAGATAGCTTATTGTTTATGAAAACCTTCATTACTCACAGTGGAAATTTCACAGAATAAAGTAGAGTGCATTCATAACATGAACATAGATTCAATGAGTTAGAACGATCTCACAGTTAATGGATATAAGATGAAAACAAAATAGTTCACATTCAACTGATCCATAGCATAGCATTTGAAACATTCCACCAAGCTTTCTCCAGAAGGAAACTTGTAATTCTTTATTGCAAAAGGAAATAGTTATTCTTACAACATAATCTCACAAATCTATCTAGGACAAAGTCCCTTTAAATCTAAACTCTCCTATATTTATACAAAAAAGAAAAACCTTTGGGCTGCTCCTCGACTTTTGGGCTTCCCCAACCTTTCGATCCCAAAATTTTGTCCTGTAGTAAGTGCTCATAATTTATACAATATTTTACATTTAAAATAAAAAATTAAGAGAACACTTTATGAAGAGGGACTAGCTTGGTCACTGATGGAATTTTTCCAAGCCTAGGCCTCTGCTGCTATCGATCTGCTCAGTAATCTGTTGGTCTTTTTGAGATCTTGTTAATCTCAGACCTTGACTTTCTTCTTCTCTTTTCTTTATCTCTGCTTCTTCATTTCTCTTTCTCTTCCTTCCTTGCTGCCTCCTCTGCAACTCTCTTTCTTTCTTCTTCCTTATTCTTCAACCAATTCTCTGCCTCTTCTGCTTTGGTATTTTAGACATATCTTCTTTACAACAATCACCCTGTCATAAACATAGCATGTCCTTAGGCCATTTAGATTTTACCAAAATAACAAAAAATTGTATCAGTCTGTTTACCTCCTCCATATGCATTCTATAAAATGAACTATACATTGTATTAATGCATGAAAAGAAACATTACAAGGTAAAAAGAAAATTCCACGGTTGTGCTTAAAACCCTGTGTGTAACCAAAATGACAGCCCTGATAGAAAAGATTCTTCATCTTAATCCAGGCCATATCTGAACTAACTCGAAATTCTCCGATACAAGCATGAACTACAATTCCGCTACTGTTAATCTCCAAAACACCAGACTCTGTACTGTGTTCCTCGTCATGGAAAACCCTCGGTAAAAGGTATCGACAGGAAAAAAACCTATCGGTGGCTGGAAGCACTAAGAATCAGGAAGATTGTTCACTACGTAGCTGAAACAGCGGGAGACAGACTGACTACGGCTTTCACGATCAAATAAAATGTCGGCGATTAGAAGCTCTAAGGTTTATGCGTTGGCAGACTCCAAATCTATCGGCAAGCGGAACCTCTAAACATCGGGTCGATATATCACTACGCATCCGTAACGGTGGGAAGTAGACATACTACGGGTTCCGCGATAACAAAAAATCATCGGCGATCGGAAGCTCTAAGTGCTGTGCATTGACGATTCAAACCTCAAAACTTCCGCAGTGTCAGTGATCCTGAGCACTAAACGCCGCTGATAGTTATGCGTCGATAATCAAAAAAATTAATCACTAACACATCAACGCAAATAGTCTGATCGACAGTTGCAACGACGGATAACAAAATAACTGTGGGTTCTGTGGATCACAAAACCATCGGTGATCGGGAGCTCTAATAACTATGTATCAGTGACTCAAAAATCAAAGTTGCCGCCGTGTCGGCAATGCAAAGGACTAGCCCTCTGATCACAGTAAAAAATCGTTGTGATAGCGATAAAATAAACAGAGTCTTCAAAAATGAAAAGGTTTAACAATAAAACAAACAGGAGGTAAAGCGCATCAACGAAAATATTGAACTGTTCATTGTTTCCCTCCAGAAATGTTGGCGGCATAGAGAACTAATGCCCCAACTCAAACTTCAACTAAATTCTGACAACGAAGAATCAAATCATCAAAAAATCAAACATTAAGTGCTTGAAATACTTTTTTCTAGGCGACAGTAACACTAGCTCGTTTAGCCTCCGAAACAGTGGGAAAAAATAGTCAATTAGTCATCCGACCTACACATCAAAATCCAAATTTATAGCGGAGGAAAAATGGAGTTCAGGAACCCAAACAATCCCAGGCTAGATAAAATTGAATGGAGGGTGCAAAATTTTAGAAAAATTTGGGAAAAAAGGTTGCAGCTGCAAGAGGACTATAATCCCTCTCCAACTGCAAAAACATGGTTCTAGAAGTTATGCATTAAGATATCTCGAGTGAGATTGTGCCTGCTTCGTAGGTGTTACCGGTTGAGCTTTTTCTGTCGGGACGATGTCTTTGGGTGTTTTGTTTGTTTTGTGTTGTTGTTGAACCTGGGTTGTGTGAGTGAGGAAAAGTAGTCCAACAAATGGTTTCGTTTTTGGGAAACTTAATCATTTGAGTCGAGGGAAATGTTGTGGCATTTGAAAAAACATGAAATAGAGGATTGGTTGGATTCTAAGATGCTAAAATTTGCGCAACAAGAGAGCACAAGGATGCAGTTGAACGCAGAAAATTGGCTGGACAGGTATATATACTCAGATATTCATGAGAACTTCTTTGCATAGTTTCCTATTGTACTTCATGAGTTGTTTTCAATATTGGCGTCTCGACAGACAAATTTATAGAGAAGAGAAGTGGTTTGTTAGAATATAATCCGTTAGGGTTATATAATGTAAATAAATAAATAAATAAATAGTAGGAAGCCAAACAGGCTGAGCGGAAGGTGAAACCCAACTGCCATGTGATTTGTATAAATATAGGCATTTGCATTGGAATAATAATCGAATCGGGAGTTATTACCATCAAGTGGTATCAGAGCGCTGCCATAACTCCTGCCTGTTTCCAGTCTGCCCATTCCTAGCATTCTGCTTGCCAGTCCATTGCCAGACTGCTCCTTCAATCTGCCAGTCAAGTCGCATGCATTGTCTGCGTTACAATTCCTTCATGATTGAGTTTGTGTGCAGCGAAACCCTAATCCGGACGCGTTTTGTATGTGTATTATGTCTGCGTTTTTTTTCTTATAGCATGGGCGTAAAAAATTCTGTGTTATACCTAAACCCTAATTTTCTGTGTTGGAGTCTGCCCTCCAGGCATGCGTTTCTCCTCCAAGTGAAACCCTAATTTATGAATTGAGAATTGAGCAATTAGTTGGAAACTGCTGAAGACTGCCCTCATTCGCGTTGGAGACTGCTGAGTGAAGACTAGCGTGGATCTCTTCCAAAGTGGCCATTGCCTCCAAACGTTTCTTCTCCTTTGTCCTCATCATCTTCAGAGGATACGGTGCACTGATACTTGTACACGCAGACTGCTGAAAACCCATTGAAGACTGAGCTGTATGTTGCGAGAACGATAGTCGTGACTATCCTGAGGCTGCGTGGAGAAGAGATGGTATTGCTGACTGATATATTGCTGCGACCTAGAGCATAAGAATTGTTGTTTGGGTGATATATTGCTGTGACCTGGAGACTGAATTATTGCTGCGACTGCATTAGAGACTGAATGCTCTGAATGTGTGATAATCTCGTGACTGCTGAATGCGTGACTGTTGAATTCGTGACTACTGAATGTGTGATAATCTTGTGACTGCTGAATGTGTGATTGCTGGATTCGTGAAGAATGTGAGACATCGTGTAGACAGCGTGAATAGTGATGCTGTGCGTGGAGCTGTCTGAGTTCTGGTTGAAAGTGAGTATTCTGCTGCGTGAAGATTACAGCCTGAACGTGAAAGATGTGCACCTGTGTGAACCCTAAACTTGGAGGCCCGTGCTTTGAAGTGCTGCATGGAGGTGAATACAGCATGGAGAGTGGTGCAGTGGAACCTTGGTGTGGTTGCGTTGGTGTGGTTTTTTGGGTGCTGTAGCTGCTTAACCAAAGCCTTGTCGAGCTACCACCGTTTACAAGTAGTTTCAGTTACCTATGATTATTCCACACTATAATCACTATAATCAAGAAACGATCATGCTCTTCCTCATGGTCAAATAAAATATCACGATAGTAAAGAGGTGGTGTTATAAAACACCAGTGTTCTTGATCAGCTATCTCCCATTATCATATGTAATTTCTATCTATCTTCCTTCCATTGCGTGCGTGAGAGACTGCTGCTTGCGTGGAGCCCGAAGGTAAAGCTTGAAGACACTGTGAAGATTCAAGAGTGTGGAGGTAAAATATTGTTGATAAAATATTTTGTGATCGCCTGGTTACACAAACCCTAAATTTACCCTAGTTTTTTGCGTGGAGTGTGAAGTGAAATAGTTTCATATTTATGAATGGCGTGGCTAAATGGTAAGGCTGTTGTATGAGCCTGTGATTGTATATAGCTGCGTGGAGTCTGTAATTTTCATTCACATTGTTAATGTTTGTTGTAAATTGCTTCCACCTGAATTATTGTAATCGAGCTGGTGCTCTCCCTAGACTGCTGCATGCTTTGAAAACCTGCAAGAAGATAATCAAAATTGAGTAGAGCTGCATGTGTGGAGCTTACTAAGTGGATAGTTGTATATATGCTGCATGGGGAGTGAGTCTATTGTATGAGCTGAGTATATATTGAATCTATATATGCTGCGTGAGTTTGAATCTATATTGGAGCTGAATATATGCGTTGAGTATATATGCTTTTTGAGACTGCAATCTTCTCCATATACTATTGCGACCTACAATTGATCGTGAAGACTACGTGGATCTCGTGAAAGGAGATTGCTGATACTACCCATCATGTTGACTGCATAAAATTTTGAAGAGCTGAGATAATTGTTGACTGTTGGTTGTAATATTTTCTGTGTCATTGTATCATCTTTAAAACCTGAAGTTGAGATTGTAAATCACCTTGGCAGAGACTATAGACCTGCAAGGTTATTGTTTTTCCTTTTATCTCATTCTCTTTGTCATATCAAGTTAATTATTGTAAATTACACTAACAGTTGTAAAGATGCTCTCTTTGGCATCTAGTATTGGTGCTGCCCTAGCTGGCAAAGACCAATCCAAAGACCCTTCCAAGGGAGATTGCGGCAAAGAGAGAGGACAAGGAAGAAGAAATTTCAGAGGCAGAGGGGGCAGAAGCAGAAGATCAGACTTGCAGTGCAAGCATTGTGGAAAGACTGGGCACACATCAGATGAGTGTTGGGCTTCATGGGACTCCATCAAAGACAAGCATAACCAGAAGAAAGATGACCAAGATGCTAGTAAATTTTCTGATTCTTGTATTGTTGCACATTGTAATCTTGGATTTAATGAAATGACTTCTCTTTCATCTTATAAAGATTGTTGGCTACTTGATACTGGTGCAACATCACACATGACATTTAGAAAAGACTGTTTTGAAGAACTGAATGAAACAATAGATGGCATAGTTTACTTTGCAGATAAGTCAAGTTTTAAACCAAAGGGAATGGGCACCATTCGACTGAAGATGCCTGGATTCCCTGATTTCTTGTTGAAGAACGTTCTCTATCTTCCAGAGTTGTAGAGAAGCCTG
>LPNX010764806.1:560554-602122 GCA_001517045.1 Pseudotsuga menziesii
TCATGGTTGAATGGAGTAATCAGTTGATCCGTGAGATAACCAGTGTAAGTAACCCCATCTCTAGAGCTGTTGATTTTTTGGTCGACAATATTTTGCAAGGGTATATTACTGAGTTTGGAGTAGAAACGATAACCTCATATAGTGAGGTTGAAAGAATTTTTTCCAAGAACCTCGAAGAAGGTACTTGTTATCTATAAATACATGGATAAAGATGCTCGTTTATGAGAAGGGTATCTTGCAGTTGAGTAGTTGAGTTGCATATCTAAGAGGAAGGACATGTTGCAGATGACCTATAGAGAAAATGGGAGATGGTGAGCTGAGATATTCCCAATAAGTACATAACCTGAACTAGAAGCTGGATTCCTAAGGAGTGGAAGGAGATTCAGGTCAGAAAAGAGACGAAGGATAGTAGGAGGTAGATAGACTCCTAGTCTGTTGGAAGAAAGTAAGTAATAGGTTGAGTCATGACTAGACGAGGGGTGTTGTGAAAAAGAGGAAGACTATAGCCCGATTTCTGAAGGAATGAAAGAATCTGAAGAATCTGCAGAGACTCCACGATCGGGTCGCAACTACACCATGCCAAGAGTATTGCCAGAGGTAAGGTCTAGAGCCTCATATCCCGAAAGAGTTATTAATATTGATAGTGCTAGCACTGTGACTAGTGTGCAAGGGAGTCCACCTTCATTAAATAATTCTTTAGATAACCCCGATGGAAGCTTAATTGCGTGGCTATATATTAGATTACCCAAATTCAATGGGAATGGAGCCGAAGATCTAGAGCAACATTGGTTCCTTTGTGAAGCTGTTTGGATGGTTCTCCAAGTTCAGAATTCAGACCTAAGAAAAGCGCAGATGATCATGACTCTACGGGGTCACGCTCTGGTCTGGTTTATGAAGTTCTATGTAGTACTAGCAGGAACCCCACAGAAGACCCTTGATGAGATCCGACTCGTGATGATTTGTGAGTTAAGAAAAACCAAATCTGAGTCGCAATGCATCACTGAGATCAAGGAGATAAAACAGTTGTCGATGGAATCCATATGGTATTTTGATCAGTGGTTTAAAAATTTGATGGGAAAAATTAGTTTCTAGATGTCAGATGTACAACATAAAGAGTGGTTTATTGTTGTGATCCTACCACACATTCGAGCTCCTTTGATGTAACAGAAGACCGTGTCATAGACGAAAGCACTAGAACTAGCAATGAAGCTGGAATCCTCACCAATCAGATATGGTGGCGCATGTATGATGCATTTTTAGTAACACTTGGCTAATCTGATAGTACGACTTCAGGTCATCAAGAAATGTAAAGTAGCATGTGAGGAATTATGGTGCACAAGATGCCAAATGGATGGACACACCAAGGATAATTGCCCATTGTACATGAACTATATCTCGTCGGGAGTGCCTAATCCATTAAGTACTCACGGTCTACCCTGGTGACGCATATTCCAGACTAGAGAGCATCATAATGAGGACTATTTATACTTATAGAATATTGTAATTACCCCAACCAACCTTTTCTGTAAATTTTCCAAGTCGATAGGGCACGATGAGAAGGCTAATCGAGCATATCAGCTCCTGAAGGAGAAGATAGTAGACACCTACTTGATGAAGAATGACGGGAAGGTTTAGGCTGACCATGCACAAGCACTTTACCAGCCTGTGGATTTCCCACAAAACTAGTATCAGAATTAGTATAAGCCTCAGTTTGTGCCTCAGAACCATTATGCACCACAAAATCTGTATGTGCCACAGAATCAATACCCACCACAACAACCACACCCTCAGGGAAGGGGGCGTGGAAATTTCCGAGGAAGAGGAGGAGGAGGATTTGGAAGAGGAAGAGGTAAGGTTACATGCAATAACTATGGACATCCAGACCATTATGCTAGATATTTCCAACAGACTGCAAAGACATACTCATACTGCAAAGCACAGGACCATAACGTGGAGCAATGCTCACTGTTGATTGCAAAGTGGAAAACTTAGACTGTCACAGGTCCTAATATTGTGTAGAATCCCAATCCAAATCCCAACCATAATGTTCAAATGATTTCTAGTGAGCCAAGAGAGATAAACATTGCCGTCGTAACACGAGGAGGTGCTGCGACTAGATCCGATCAGGATATACCACAAGAATAATCGCAGTTGCGATGCATGACGTAGAAGAAGGTTCCATTCAACATTCAAAAATAGAAATAAGTATTTTTGGACATGCGACCCGAGTTTGTGGACCCAAAATGACCATCAACCACAGCAAAATTCAGGGAGATGCTTGAACACTTCCAACAACTATTCCAGAGGCAGATTCCAAAAAAGTTTAGTAAGCTCAAGTCGTTTCTTTCAATTTGCTAAGCACTAGTCCAAGATAAAGATGCTATCGCAGAACTACAAGCACTGATAGAAGAAACCCCAGTCAAGTCGAAACCTGAAAGAAAAGATAACCATGTAAAAATAAATTTAAAACGAGGCGCAAGTTAAGAATGACTGCACAGATAGGGGATTATGACAAGGATTATATTATTCTAGTCTTGGGTTCGGACGTTAATATTTTGACACGACACACTTGGGAAAGCATGGGAAAGCCATGCCTAGAATTGTCTCCTGTCTAGTTGAGGCTTGCAAATTAGGCGAAGGTCCTACCAATTGGTAGGTTGAGTCAAGTCCCTGTTGACATTGAGGGGCTGCACACATTGATCTCGGGAGGATCTAAAAGGGCCAATTTTCAAAATCATCATATTGCAAAAAAAAATGCACCATGTCAAAGAGCTCATCAAGCCGATTCCAATGGTGCAAACGGCGTGTCAAACGGACTCCGGATGCAAAAGATATTGCATTTTGAAGTTTGGCCCCAACAGGGAAAATTTTGGCTGAAGTGCCACGTGGCACTCCCTCAAGATGCCACGTGGTAGTCAAAAAGTACATTATAATGATGATGTGGCATGGTGATGTGGCATGATGACATGGCCTGTTGATGTGGCATGATGATGTGGCATGGTGACATGACATGCTGACATGGCATGATGATGTGGAATGATGACATGGCATGATGAAGTGGCATGATGACTAGCATGGATGCATTTGTGCGTGAAATGAGTTTTAGGACATTCATGCATTTACTCATGAAAAATTGTAAAATGATTAATATTTGAAGTGAGTGGAAAAATTACTCACATATTACTCATTTATTTTATTCCTTTAGTTGTTATGAAGTTATCGCATGGTTGTAACCAAAAAAAAACATGCCATATTTGTAAAGAAGTTGTAACAAGTTGGTTTATGGTTGAAAAACCAACATGCTATTTAAAAAAAGGATTTTGTTATGTAATGGATAATTGTTGGATTTTGTAAATGTCATTATGGGGAAGTAACTAAATGTGAAAACCCATGGGCATGTGGGAATGAACCATATTTTTGGTTTATTTTCTTAAAATCCAAACCAATTTGTAACTAATCCCAATTTGGAGAATCACATGTATCATGCCACCAAGAGTAGCTTCTCCTATTTAATCACTTGTCATGTGCATTTGAAGGGAGCTCAAGTTTGGAGAGATGTAGCCCATAGAGGAAGCAAGCATCTGAGAGGTCCCATTGGGGGTATCCATTGGAGAAGCTCATGGAGAGGCTCCAAACTTGTAGTTCTAGCTCAGAGAGCAAGCATGGCTCCATCATGTCCGAAGGTGATCCAGTGTAGGAGACAAAGAAGCAGAGTCAGTTCGAGGAGGCAACATTTCAATTTGCATTTGAAGGCAAGTAGCGACCATCTACACTCTCATCCCGAAGGACAAAGGTGAAGGGATTGGTTGGTAAGAGTGTGACTTTGGTTTTATTGATGCACTTGTCATGCAAACATTATTGTCGTCTATTGATACCATCATGCAGAAGATCGTGTGGCGTAGCTCGAGGTTCGTGGCTTGTAGAGTCAATTGAAAGAGTGTGATTGGATACATTGGGAAAATATCTTCATGTCCAAGTTTGGAAACTTCTCGACACAAAGGAGGCAGGCATTTGCTTGCTTGATTTCTGCAGTCTTCGATTGAGTCCTATAGCTTGTGCACTTATGTGACCCATCCGAGGCAGTTATGGTGCGGCGGTAGAGATGAACAGATGATGAAGACTCTGAAGGTGAATCCGTTGTGATGTATCTTATGTATTTGTGCATCTTCGCAATGGATTGGTCACTCTATTTTGGAGTAGGCCCATAGATGTAGCCAGGAGATCTAGTGAACTCCGTAATCAAATCGTGTCCCTAATGTGCTTGAATGATTTTTCATTTTCATGTGGATGATTCTATGTTACACACTTATATTATGCTCATGTTCACTTGCACTAACGTCAGAAAAATGATCATATTGGTCCCGATTGTTTCGAGCGGGTTCGATGACTTTCTGGGCTCACCCCCAGGATCAGATCAAGTGGTATCAGAGCAGGCTGACAAGTGTTGCAGGTTGTGGACTGTTATGAGAAAAATTTTGCAGTGTGTGAAAATCCAGGAATTGGAAGTAGTTTGTGCAGGCACTAATGAAGCAAGAAGTAGATGAGCATACCTGCAAGAAGCTTTTGGGGACCAAAAGCCTTCCGAGTGGGGAGGAACGATCTGGGAGGATCTAAAAAGGCCAATTTTAAAAATCATCATATTTCAAAAAAATAGTACCATGTCGAAGAGCTCGTCAAGCCGATTCCAATGGTGCAAACGGCGTGTCAAACGGACTCTGGATGCAAAAGATATTGCGTTTTGAAGTTTGGCCCCAATAGGGAAAATTTTGGCTGAAGTGCCACGTGGCAATCCCTCAAGCTGCCACGTGGTAGTCAAAAAGTGCATTCTAATGACATGGCATGATAATGTGGCATGATGATGTGGCATGATGACATGGCATGATGATGTGGCATGATGACATGGCATGGTGATGTGGCATGATGACATGGCATGTTGATATTGCATGATGATGTGGCATGGTGACATGACATGTTGACATGGCATGATGACATGGCATGATGACATGGCATGATGACATGGCATGATGAATAGCATGCATGCATTTGTGCGTGAAATGAGTTTTAGGACATTCATGCATTTACTCATGATAGATTGTAAAATGATTAATATTTGAAGTGAGTGGAAAAATTACTCACATATTACTCATTTATTTTATTCCTCGAGTTGTTATGAAGTTATCGAATGGTTGTAACCAAAGACAAACATGCCATATTTGTAAATAAGTTGTAACAAGTTCTTTTATGGTTGAAAAACCAACATGCTATTTAAAAAAGGGATTTTGTTATGTAATGGATTATTGTTGGATTTTGTAAATGTCATTATGGGGAAGTAACTAAATGTGAAAACCCATGGGCATGTGGGCATGAACCATATTTTTGGTTTATGTTCTTAAAAGCCAAACCAATTTGTAACTAATCCAAATTTGGATAATCACATGTATCATGCCACCAAGAGTAGCTTCTCCTATTTAAGCACTTGTCATGTGCATTTGAAGGGAGCTCAAGTTTGGAGAGATGTAGCCCATAGAGGAAGCAAGCATCTGAGAGGCCCCATTGGGGGTCTCCATTGGAGAATCTCATGGAGAGGCTCCAACCTTTTAGTTCCAGCTCAGAGAGCAAGCATGGATCCATCATGTCCGAAGGTGATCCAGCGTAGGAGACAAAGAAGCAGAGTCAGTTTGAGGAGGCAACATTTCAATTTGCATTTGAATTCAAGTAGCGACCATCTACACTCTCATCCCGAAGGACAAAGGTGAAGGGATTGGTTGGTAAGAGTGTGCCTTTGGTTTTATTGATGCACTTGTCATGCAAACATATTGTCGTCTATTGAGACTATCCTACAGAAGATCGTGTGGTGTAGCTCGAGGTTCGTGGCTCGTAGAGTCAGTTGAAAGAGTGCGATTTGCAACATTATGCAAGTCTTTGATCCACTCGAGGTTCGTGGCTCATAGAGTCAGTTGAAAGAGTGTGATTGGATACATTGGGAAAATATATTCATGTCCAAGTTTGGAAACTTCTCGAGACAAAGGAGGAAGGAATTTGCTTGCTTGATTTCTGCAGTCTTCGATTGAATCCTATAGCTTGTGCACTTATGTGACCCATCAGAGGCAGTTATGGTGCGGCGGTAGAGATGAACAGATGATGAAGACTCTGTAGGTGAATTCATTGTGATGTATCTTATGTATTTATGCATCTTTGTAATGGATTGGTCACTCTATTTTGGAGTAGGCCCAGAGACGTAGCCAGGAGATCTGGTGAGCTCCATAATCAAATCATGTCCCTAATGTGCTTGAATGATTTTTCATTTTCATGTGGATGATTCTATGTTACACACTTATATTATGCTCATGTTCACTTGCACTAACGTCAGAAAAATGATCATATTGGTCCCGATTGTTTCGAGCGGGTTCGATGACTTTCTGGGCTCACCCCCGGGATCAGATCACACATTCGCACACTTTGAGGTCATCAACATTGTTGATGAAACAAACCCATATCCTATGCTTCTGGGGATAGATTGGGCCATAGCCAATCAGACTATTTAAAATTTCAAGAAAATGATTCTCTAATTTGAAGATGATGAGACGAGGGTAGTGTAACCCATTGATCCATTATAAGGACAGAGGTATGTCAAACTAGTCTACAGTGAAGGAGAGGGTGATTACCTAGACCATATCTATAATATCAGTGCCCCAAAATATGACTACATACATCCTAAAATGGATGGAAACCTGAGTTGGAAGAGTGCTAGTTCATGCACATCAGATTTGGGAGAGGCCTTGGAGAATTGGAAAAATAGATTGCATGAAGTCTCTATGCGAAGATGCGCCAGGATAACAAGGTCTGTGCAACGGGTGGAAAATCAACCGAGGGAGCTACCCACCTATGAGGGTTTACCTAACCTTGTGGCCTTCCTAAGTGAGTTTGAAGTACTTCTAACAGAACCGCAGTGCTTGTATGCATCAAACTATGTACTGAAAGATACGCCCACTAGATGGTGGGGTACACATAAGCATTTCGTATCAGAATTGCCATAGTGCAGAATATTGCTGGAAGTTAGATTCAATGAAGAAATCACTGTCATGGGTCATAGGTACATAGGGATGTCAAAACCTCAAGCATATTAATCAGCGTCGAATGGAACTTTTGGAATACCCATGATAGGAATGGCTCCATGATTTCATTCATACATTGGAAATGACACCCAAAAGTTGGTATACATCCCTGGAATTGTGGCAAGGAACTCAGGATTGGGACGAGGTGGTTACACAGTTTTCACACACCTTTTCATTTGTTGACGAGTAGCTAATAGTTGACGCTATGCTTGAAGTCATTAAGGAAATGATATTCACTGAAATCCTTGTCGAAGTAGCAACTTCCCATCAGTGTAGCGTGACTATCCAACAATGGATGGCTTGTTACAATCTATCTGAAGAACCAGATGATGATCTGAATAATATAAACATACTAGATTCGGAGGGTACACACAAATTTGAAGGAAGTGTCATTTCAAATGACCAGTTCCTTAAGCCACTGAAAATAAAGAAAGTAAACATTCGGTCGCTGGAGAACCCGAAGTGTGCCAATATAGGAGATTATTGGGAAGAAGAGATAGTAGCAAAGATCACAGATTTGCTACATGATTTTCATGGCTTATTCCTTACCAAATTTTCAGAGATGAAGGGAATACTAAGAGACCTGGGAGAGATGAAAATACCCTTGAAACCATATGCTAGACCATTTAAGCAACGACCCTATAATTTGAATCCAAGGTATAAAGAAAAGGTAATAGTTGAATTGGATCGCATGCTTGACACAGGAATCATTGAACCTATTGAGGAATCAGAATGGATTAGCCCTATAGTGAGCCAGGATAAGAAGACAACGGGAGAAGTCAGGATCTGTGTCGAGCTATGGAAGCTCAAATATGCATGCCTGCATGATCCATTCCCAACACCATTCACAGATGAAGTACTGGAAAGCGTCAGAGGAAAAGAGATGTATTCATTCACTGATGGCTTTGGCTATCACCAATTCAAAATCACGAAGGAGGATTGACATAAAATGACCTTCGTCATAGAATGGAGATGCTACTGGTATATGGTAATGCCCTTTGGACTCAAGAATGCACTTGCTATCTTTTTTGAATAGTAGTTTCTTCTTTTAAATAATTCATACATAAGTTTCTTGAGGTTTGCTTTGATGAATGGACCATGTTTTGTCTAGTAAGAGACAATATTGAGAGTCTACGCATGATGTTGGGCCACTGTCGCCAGTATCAGATTGCGCTTAATTCAAAGAAATGCATTTTTTGCACACCATTTGGTGTGCTGTTGGACATGTCGTGTGTCACGATGGAATATTGGTCGACCTAGCAAAAGTTGCGATAATCCTTGACTTTCCACAACCTACATCAGTCATGCAACTCAGATTAGTGCTAGTACACATAGGCTTCTATAGGAAGTTCATCATAGGGTATGTAGAGATAAATAAACCTATGGAGAAACTATTGAAGAAAGATGCGAAGTTCTAGTGGACGGAAGCTTGTCAGGAAAGCTTGGAAAAATTAAAAAAAGATATGGATACTGCGCCAATATTGGTATTTCCTAACTAGAAGAAGGAGTTCCATGACCATGTCAACGCCTCGTTTGTCGCGCTTGACATAGTCTCGACACAACCATGTGAGGGTGTGATTGACCACCCTATTTCTTTTGCTAGTAGAAAACTGTCGACGATAGAGAAAAATTATACAACTATGGAGAGGGAAGGCCTTGCCATGGTAACTCGTTGCAGAAATTCCGACACTACTTGTTGGGTGGAAATTTCAAAATGTACATTGATCATTCGAAATTGAAATAATTGGTCAACAAGCCAGTGTTGGGGGTGAAGATTTGCTGACGACTTCTCCTGTTTCAATAATTTGAATTTGAATTTATTGTTAAACCTGGTCGACTGAATGTGGGACCTGCTCACCTGTCAAGGATAGAAAGTGGCAAAGAACCAACCAATCCGGAGGACAACTTTCTCGATGCGAAAATGTTTGTGGTCACCATGATGGATGATCAGAATAAGGATTTTAACGCTATCATCCAATTCTTGAGTATAGGTTATCCTCTTGAAGGGTTCACCACTTTGTAAAAGAAACATTTAGTCTTCAGAGCTGCCGATTTTACATTGATTGCAGGACACCTATACAAGATGGGCCCTCATG
The DNA here is from genome assembly GCA_001517045.1 of Pseudotsuga menziesii. Taxonomy (NCBI): domain Eukaryota; kingdom Viridiplantae; phylum Streptophyta; class Pinopsida; order Pinales; family Pinaceae; genus Pseudotsuga; species Pseudotsuga menziesii. Next base: position 569,766 of record LPNX010764806.1, read on the forward strand.
AAATATTGAGACACTGTGTCTTTAACTATGAATGACAATGGGTAATGAGCGAAGCACATGTCGGTGTCACAGGAGGAGAATACGCTGGAAAGGAAACTATGTGCAAGATATTGCAAGTTGGATTATGGTGGCCAACCATCCATATGGATACCAAGAGCTTCCACAGACGTTGTGATATTTTCGAGAGGACAGGAAAACCATCGCGTCGTGACAAGATGCCACTTGTGCTGCATATAACCCTTCAAGACTTTGATAAGTGGGTCATTGATTTTTTTTCCTGATCAGTCTACTCCGGAAGAGGCCTGGCATGCGCTACATTATCACAACGACAGAATACTTAACCATATGGGATCAAGTCGCACCTATTAAAGAGTGTACCACTGTAATTAATCTGAAGTTTTTATTTGAGAATGTCATAACCAGATTCGACTGTCCGAAAATTCTCTTAAGTGACCTAGGTACGCATTTTGTTAACAAAATGATTGAGGAGATTACTTCAAAATTCCAGATTCAGCATAGGAAAACGACTCCCTATCATCCTCAGGTGAATGGAATGGTTGAATCCTTCAATAAGATTCTAGAGAATGCATTAACCAAAGTATGCAATCTGTGTCGAGATGATTGGGATCAGAAAGTTTCAGTTCTGTTATGGGCTTACCGGACAACCTGCAAGTGACTGACAGGGCACACTCCATTTATACTGGTGTATGGATAAGAATCCATGGTTCCGATGGAGTATATTGTGCCAAGCTTAATAAATGCTGTGCTGACAGAAATGACAGATGTGGATGCCGTCGAGCAAAGGTTGTCACAGGTCGTTCAAATGGAAGAAGAATGCTCCATCACAGGATTCCATCAAAATATCAAGAAGCAAAGGAAAAAAGCATGGCATGATCGCCATATCAGGACTAAGCAATTCAAAGTCAGAGGACTTATTTTGCTGTATGACGATAAATTTTTCAGGCATCTAGGTAAATTGAAGACGCATTGGCTAGGGCCATATGTGGTCACAACATCACTTACGCAGGTGTAGTGAAATTGCATAAGTTGGACGACATTCCAGTTGCAGGAATGATCAATGGCAGTTGCTTGAAACATTACTTTGATGGTCAAAACATGCCTGGGTAAGATTGTGTCACATGTTAAAAGAAAAAAAAAGGAAAGGAATTTGTCTTGTTGCACGTCTGTGACAGGAGTGTTAGCACTTGGCTCACACCAGTCCTAATATTTAGAAGCGAACTCGCACAGGGGAACTTCCCCATCCCAAGCTGAAAGGATGAGAGGTGGAATCAAAAAGGAAATCCCATAGACACGTCTAGACCCCAAAGATCCTAGAAAGAAATGACACAAGCACATGGCCAAATCAAATCGAAGGTGGGAGACTTTCACCGTAGGAAAGAATCACGACCTATTTAACTGAGAAGGATTGCGAAATTCATACCTCCCCTAAAAAAAAAATCGACGATGACCACGATCTTTTGACACTCATGATCTATGGCAAGAACACAGCTCATGATGACAACATGCATGACAGTTAGCAGGATATAACATTTCAACGGGATAGTAGGGCCCGCACATTTGGACGAACCATATTTGATGGTGCGTTTAACCCTTGGTGGTAGCAGGTTTCGCTTGACAAAGGTACACAGCGGTTAGAAAAGGAGGCTGACGCAAATTGCTCAAGGGTCCCTCATCTATCAATGGCTGTGATCTAATGCAGTTTAGATCAATGGTGTGCTTCATCTTCATCGACGAAAAGTGCAAGGAGGCTAACCATGGTAAAGGTTATGAAATCGTGCGAGTGGCCATAGCAAGTGACGGATGATCTTTGTGCAGAGGATACCTATGACCAAAAGAAACGACGTGCAACTCAAGGTGTTCAAGGGTAAGGAGTATGCATGAATGCAAGGCTAAGTTGGAGCATCGGAGAGGTTCATCGAAGAAAGTCATGCCTGAGAAATTGAAACTGTTAAGGAAATATAGGGCGTCACTATCAGAACGAGAGCATGTATCTTATACTCTGCATTACCATTTTGGGTCTAGAGGGGGTTCTATACCGAAAGGCCTATTCGGGTAAAACATCATGACATGCCTACCACCTCAAAAAACCATTAGGATTTGAATGATGACCTAGGATTTGATTCCCAGTTTTTGTAACAGAATTGGGCTCTATTTCAGGGTTGGTCCCAGGAGCCACAACATTATAAATAAGACCTCAATTGATGAGGCAAGGGTTGGAATTTTCATTCAGAAATCATTATGCTTTCGTTTTGTCTCTGTAACTCTCTTGGAAGTATTAATGAGAAATATTATCCTGCATTTTTGAGATTCATCACAGTGGTTGCATTCAGTGTGTGTTTTCCATTGATCACTTTCATTTATGTGTTATTTTTGCTAATGCACTCTATATTAGTATAAAAGGAATTCTCTCTAAGCTAAGCACTCCTGTATTAGACGCTACATATGTTATTGTGTTCTGGTAAATGCTTTGGAATTTATCTCCTATGCTCCATTACAGATACTAGCCTTTTCTATCTATTCTACTAAAGGTGGTGCAAGAGATTCACCCTCAGATAGGTGCCTCTTGTTTTAGTGGGATTTCCCCCTTTTTTATGCTCTCCACTCTTTCAATATATTTGACTCTTTGCGCTACTTAGTTTTCCTCAGAATACAAAGGAATTTCCCTTCCTCATTTTTTCTATAATATCCTTGATTGCTTCAAGATTTGACTCCATTTCCCAATGATTCGCTTGTATGTATTTTCTGACATTTTTTAATCTATCAATTCCTCGTTACCTACAAAAATATAGCCTTATGTGTGCTATCCAAAGCTTTATGCATATGTGTTTATTTCCTCCATGACAAGAGAGATCCCTCTCTAACTGTATCAGCTAGAACATAATCTAAAAATGATTGAAATGGTTACCCCTGTGACTTCCTGCAGCAGCCACTAGAAAATTACAGGGTGCTAACATCTTGGTGCAATTGCCGGGGAGCCTCATTTCTATTATCTCCTCGAGAAAGATGACATAGCTTCAGTTCTACGACCTGGTTGAGCAGTTAGTCCTAGGCACACAATTGGTTGCACATGCTATGGCGACTCCACAAAAACTGTGAAAGCGGCTCCACTAGGAAATACTAGTGACTAGAAGAACCCATACAAGAATAAATCTTGATGTATAGTCCTTCCAAGAAGTTTTCGAAAGGCCAACAGGCTGCAAAGGTTAGTCAGGAATTTTTCTTTTCCGGCCAATAGTGCTATTTTTGTTGGCGATATATCTGAACATTGCAATGAGGAGTGTGGGTTAGCTCTACCTAGAACTAAATCTGAATCGAGCCTCCTTGACCTGGAATCTGACACCTCCGTGTTTGACTTCCCCTGCTTTGCCTGTACACCTCAGAGCACAAAGAATCTAGGAAGAGGTTTCTTGTACCTACCAAACCCCGAGTACCTCACATTCTCCACTAATCAATCCTTGTCAAATCTTGACAGCGCAAGGAAATTTCCCTTCACACCTCCATCTCTCACTGCTTCTAGACAAAATCTGCCTTTGCCTCCGAATTTTGCCACTCCCCACCACCTTTTTGTACCTCACAGTCTATCAATTCCTACCACACTAGTATCGACCCATCTAGTAAGCTAGGTTATAACCCCAAGGATGGCCAACAAATTTTCTCCTATATGCCTCCCTGTGGATCTACATGACCTCCCCATGGGGTATGCCACTAGGGTCAGGCATTTCTACAGAGAAAGAGGGTACTCGGCTAAAGAGCATCTAGGGTGGTTTCCGGATTGGGTCGATCTGGAAGAGGTAGACCATGACGATGTTAAGGTCAAGCTATTTTCCCAGATCTTCACTGGAAAAGCGAGGAAATGGTGCAAAAAAATAGCAGATGAATCTATTCTGAGCTATTAAGCCTTTGAGGATGGTTTCAAAGACAAATAGGCATATCAAAAGAATCCCAATTAGTATCTCTCTCAGTATCATTCCATGAGGAGGAAGCAGAGTGAGTCCGTCAAAGAATTCTCAGGTAGGTTCATGAAAGCATACAATTCTATCCCTGCTCAATTTAAACCACCCATAGGTTCCACCCAACTCCAATACACAGAATCTTTCGATGGTGAATTCTCCTTATGGCTAAGTGAAAGAAGATCAACTTCCTTAGCGACTATGATGAAAGATTCCATAGAAATGGAAGTGAACCTGGTTTCTACAAGAAAGAAGAAAAGAGATGAAGGGGAATGGAGGAGAGAGGAAGGGGAGCGAAAGGTTGACAAAGAACTGGAACAACCCTCCACTTTGAGTTTGCAAGAGGCCATAATTGACATGATGTTGAGAACCATGGAAAGAATGCTAGAGAGGCTCTCAATAGATGGAAGAATCCCTCTCAGGGAAAACCAAGAACAAAAAAATAGGAATCTAAATGCCAGAAGGCCTCAAATTTCCCAGAATAGGGAAAGGAATCCTCCCAAACCACCCATTAGACCCCCATTGCAAGAGAATTTCATGGATCAGGATGGGGAGAATCAAAATAAGGATGAAATCAGCCAGCTAGATACCGAACCCCTCCCACTTTCCTCACCAAAAAAGAAAATGACAATGCTTTCCTGGAAAGAGGAGAGATAGTTCCAAGCGAAACAGACGAATTCATAAGAGGGTATCAGCTTGCGGTCCTAGACACATAGAGGAAAATCAGCATGAGGAACACATATTTCTTAGTCATGAAAAATAGAGAGGCAGGGACCAAAGTCTCTACCATCAAGCCTAAAACTGACCCACCTCCCATAGATAACCCCAAGAATGTTCTGGAGCCCCAAGGAAAGGAATGAAGGGAAGACAATCCCCATATATTTGACCTGGGACATGCTTCTTTTAACCTGGAGGCTGAAATTGTGAAGATTAAAATATCTATACCTCTCATTGAATAAGTGAAGAATTCATAATATCATTCCAAAATTGCCACAGTTTTGCAACTTCCGGGGGAAATCTTTGCCATATCGGATAGCCTGAATTTGCAAGATGACAGGCCCACCATCTTGTTCGCCCCCCATTTAGATGAACCCTCTAATGAAGAAGTCCCCCCCTTCTATGTTAGCCTGAACATACATAATTCCATGCTCAATTCAGCGGTCTCCCAGAAGGATCATGGACCAGCTAGGATTGGATGTGACCAGACCCTACAAGGATATTTTCTTGTTTGATTCTAATAAAATCAAATTCCTAGGCCTCATGAAATACCTGGTCATCTCTCTCGCTCAAATCCCTTCCAAAAACCTAGTCATGGATGTGGTGGTGGCTGATATTCCTCCAAAGTTGGGGATGCTTCTATCTAGATCTTGGGCGGCCAAGCTCAAAGGCGCCCTCCATATGGACATGTCACATGCCACTATTCTTGTTTTTGGGATACAGAGAAGGATTTTCAGAGAGAAAAATTTGACACATATGGTAACCAATGCTAATAGGCCACAAAACCACCCCATATACTCACTGGACACAAAGATGGGTTCCACAATTTTCTTTATGGACGGAGACGAAGACAACTCCCATTTGCAGAATGTTGCCTTCGTGCCTACTAAAGAGGAGTTAGGCGGGATGTGGGACATGGATTTTGATGGGTAAGCTTCAGAGGAGGAGTAGGAGTAGGGATATGGATGAGACCCCTTGGAATACGCACTTTGATGTATTCCTACAAGATTGATTTTGACTACACAAATAATGAAGTAGAATATGAAGTGATGATATTGGAAATACTGGCTTTAAAGAATCTCTAGGTCAGGAGGGTGGTGTTACGTGGGGATTCCAAGCTAGTAATCAAGCAAATGACTGATGAATATCAGGCTAGGCATCCCCAGATGAGGAGCTACTGGAATGCCGCTCAGAACCTCATAGAAGGATTTGGGTAATGCAGCTTCAAACTGATTCCTAGAGTACAAAACTGCGTAGCAGATTCCATGAATACCTCGTCATCAACTTTTAATGTCCCTACACATCCTATAGGGAAATATAAAATCAAATTAAGGCACAGACCTTCCATCCCGAATAATATGAAGAGCTAGCAAGTGTTCCGAGATGATAAATAGATCCACCAGTTCCTCACCCTCGCTGGGGAGTTTGAGGGAGTAGATGTCAACAAAGAAAACAAATTTCAGGAGGAAGTTTCCCCCATTCAAGAGCCTTTGCAAAGCCAAAAAACGGATCCAAAGGAAGCAATTCAGGAAGAGGAGCCCATTACTGAAAATGAAACCAAAGAAGATGATGAGGAAAGGGTTTGGGAGTCTAAATTGCATGAGTCCAAGGCTCATCGGGGATACGAGAATAAACTGTGCGTCAAATAAATTCTGCAGCTAAAGGGAAATTCCATCCCCAGGGGCCTGGTCCCTCTAGAGAATATTTTTGATCCAGATGACGTGGTGAGAGAGCCATACTTAGTCCCAAACTGTGAAGATGTAGAGGAGGTAAATATTGGGATAGAATAGCATCCCAATATCATCAAAATAGCAAGGTCCCTCTTGCCTATATGTCTCACTGATGAAAGAATATTTAGATGTGTTTTCCTAGAGTTACAGGGACCTTAAGGCTTACGACACCAACATCATCTAGCATACCATACCAATCAAGAAGGATGCGATGTCATTCAAACATAATCTTAGAAGGATGAATCCCAAGCTGTTTACTCTGGTAGAAAAGGATATCAAAAAGTTGTTCGAATCCAAAATCATTGTAGCCCTCTGATTCTCACCTTGGGTAGTGAATTTGGTTCTTGTTATAAAAAAGAATGGGGAAATAAGAATTTTCATTGACTTTAGAAACTTGAATAGAGTTTCCTTGGAGGATCATTACCCTCTTCCCAAAATGGACAATATCTTGAAGAGGGTAGTAGCTTCGCAGAGGATCTCCACTTTGGATGGTTTCTTAGGCTACAACCAGATTGTGGTTCATCTAGATGACCAAGAGAAGACGGATTTTACCACCCCTTGGGGCACCTTCATGTACGCTAAAATTTCGTTGGGATGATGAACATGGGTGCAACTTTCCAGTGGGCCATGGACATAAAATTCACCAATGAAAAGGATAAAATCTTGGTTATCTATCTGGATGAAATTACTATTTTCTCCAATTCCAATGAAGAACATGTTGCTCACTTATTGAAGACATTCAAAAAGTACAGGAAATTTGGCATCTCCTTGAATCCAAAAAAATAGTTCTATGCTATGAAGGAAGGAAAGCTACTCGGGCATATAATATCTTAGGAAGGTATCAGGATAGATCGAAAGAGGGTCAAGGATATCAACAAAATTAATCGCCCTCTTAACAAGGAAGAGGTTCAATCGTTCTTGGGTAAGGTAAATTTCCTCAGAAGATTTATTGCTGCATTTACTGAAATAGTCAAATATATAACTAACATGCTAGGGAAATACCAAGAGATCAGGTGGATGCCCGAAGCCAAACAATCCTTCGAGGGCATAAAGAAGGCCATAGTCGAGGAACCTCTTCTTGTGAGCCCAAATTTCTCCAAATATTTCCTCATATTCTCATTTTCCTCTGAGCACACAGTGGTAGGAGTGCAGCTGCAAAAGAACCATGAAGGATATGAGCAGCCCATCACCTTCTACAAAAAAATGTTGAGGGATGCCCCCCTGAAATACAATATCCTAGATAAACAGGAATACGCTGTGGTGCAAGCCTTAAAGGACTTTAGAGTATACATCTTGTACTCCCATGTGATATCCCACATGCCCACTAGCGCCATTAAAGACATTTTGACTCAACCGAATCCGAAGGGACGAAGGGGGAAATGGATTGCAATATTGCTCGAGTACGATCCGTAAATCAAAACCACAAAGTTGGTAAAGTGACAGGGGTTACCTAAACTTATGGCCCAATCCAACTGTGATGATCTCATCCTACATATGATTGTTAAGTTGTAAGCTGAGGAGCAGGAGCCCTAGAGACAACCACCCCTCGATAGGTGAGTACTTTCTATCATCGCCATGGTACGCTGATGTCATTTTCATTCTACAACATTTTCAAGCTCTGGAGGGCATGGATAAAATGAGAGCTAGATTCCTCAAACAAAAAGTGACAAGGTTCTGCATCCTGAATGAGAATATGTATTGGGAAGAGCTTGGGGGGATTTTGCTGAATTACGTGGACAAGCACGAGGCTAAGAAACTCATTGAATATCTCCATGCATTAGAGTGTGGAGGGCATCAATACTGGAAAAACATGATAAAAAAATTTATGAGGGAAGAATACTATTAGCCTATGATATTCTCTGACACCCATAAGAAAGTAGTGGCCTGCCATAAATGTTAAATTTTTGAAGGCAGGATAAATTTGGTATCATTTCCCTTAAATCCTACCTAGGTCGAAGCCCCTTTCTAGTAATGGGGACTAGATTTTATCGGGGAGATCAATCCCCATTATTTGGGGAAGCACAGATGGATCCTGACCTCCACTGATTACTTCACAAAATGGATAGAGGTCATCCCCACAAAGGAAATCCACCAAAATAATAATTATGCAATTTCTGGAAGAGCATATCCTATCTAGAATCGGTGTTTTCGGGAAAATAATTACTGATAATTCTCCATATTTTAAATCAAAGAAGATGATTGCATTTTGCTTCAAATACCAAATACAACTGGGGCATTCTACACCCTACTATCCCCAAGGAAATGGACTCGCGGAATCCTCAAAAAAGAGCCTCATGAGGATCATAAAGAAACTACTGCAGGAAAATAATAAAGCTTGGCACACTAAAATGATCCACGCCTTGTGGGCTGACAGAATTAGTATAAATAAATCCATAGGCACCTCGCTATTCCAGCTAGTCTATGGCTCAGAAGTAATTTTTCCTAACTCCTTGAGCTTACTAGTGATGAGATTGTTGCAAGAGGAGGACATAGAATCTCACCCCACCCAGAGGAGGATGGATTAATTGGTGGAGCTACAACAAAAAAGAGAGCAGATATTCGATAGGACCCAAATTTTCCAGGACAAGATGAAAGAAATTTTCAAAAGGAGAACCAAGCCCAATGATTTCTGGATAGGTGATGTAGTGTTGCAGTGGGATGGACCCCACAAGGAGAATGGAAAGCATGGAAAATTTGATCACCTATGGAAAGGCCCATACAAGATCTCCGCATTCACAGGAAAGAATTCTTATGTGCTAGAAGAAATGGAAGTTGGATTGGTATCTGGAGCTCCGGTTAATGGGAGGCTCCTGAAACATTACTTTTTGGAGAAGAATTTAAACCCATTGACATTTGTATATACCATTTCTTTTTTTTAAAGAATATATTGCATGTGTGGATGACTCTCTGACAAGATTTAAATCCCGAGGTGAATGCAGTAAGATCCTAAAGAGATGCCATCATTAAGTTTGTTTTTTAGGTAAATATTGAAGTTGCAGGAGAGGTTGGGGTGATCCAATGGATATAAACATGGCCTACGTATTTCTTTGCTACATCACAGGGAGGATATTATCCTCGATTTGGAGCTACAGTTAGCACCTGGCTTGCACTAGTGCTAATATTTCGAAGTGAAATGGCACAGGGGAACTGCCCCATCCCAAGATGACAGGACGACAAGGTGGACAACCGAAATCAGAAAGGAAAGCCTGAAAATGTGTCTAGACCCCACAGATCCTGGAAAGCAGTGATGCAAGCGCATGACAAAATCAGATCGAAGGTGGGAGACTTTCATCGTAGGAAATAAGTGCAACCTATTTAACTGTGAAGGATTGCAAAATTCACACCTCCCCTAAAAAAAAATTGTGATCTTTTGACACTCACGATATACGGTGGGAAGACAGCTCACGGTGGTTAGTAGGATATAGTGTTGTGACGGGATAGTAGGGCCCGTCTATTTGGACGTCCCAGATCTTACGATGCGTTTGAACCATGGTGGTAGCAGGTTTTGCATGGAAAAGGTGCACAATAATTAGCAAAGGAGGCCGCTGCGACTTGCTTAAGGGTCCCTCATCTATTAATGGCTGAGATATGATGCAGTTCAGATAACCGATGCGCACCGTCTTCATCGACGAAAGGTGCAAGGAGGATAACCAAGGTAAAGGTTGCGAAATCGTGTGAGTGACCACAAAAAGTGATGGATGATCTCTGCGCAGAGGAGATATACAACCAAAAGTAATGTCGCACTACTCAAAGTGTTCAAGGGTAAGGAGTATACACGAATGCAACGCTTATTTGGAGAACTGACGAGGTTCATCGAAGAAAGTCATGCCCGAGAAACTAAAACCATTAAGGAAATATGGGGCGTCACCATCAGGACAAGTGAGCATGCATCTTATACTTTGTGTTTCCATTTTGGGTCTAGAGTGGGTGCTCTACCGAAAGGCCAATTTAGGTAAAACATCATGGCAGGCCTGCCACCTCAGAAGAATGTTAGGATTTGAATGATGATCCAGGATTTGATTCCTAATTTTTGTAACAGAATTGGGCTCTGTTTTGGGGTTGGTCCCAGGAGCCACAACATTATAGATAAGACCTCAATTGATGAGGCAGGGGTTATAATTTTCATTCAGAAATCATTCTGCTTTCATTTTGTCTCTGTAACTCTCTTGGAAGTACTAATGAGAAATATGCTCCTGCATTTTTGAGAGTCATCATGGTGGTTGCATTACGTCTGTGTTTCCCATTTATCACTTTCATTTATGTGTTATTTCTGCTAATGCACTCTATATTAGTATACAAGGAATTCACTCTCGTCTAAGTGCTCCTATATCAGACACTACATTTGTTATTATGTTCTGGTAAATGCTTTGGAATTTCTCTCCTATCCTCCACTGCAAATACTAGCCTTTGCTGTATATTCTACTAAAGGTGTTGCAAGAGATTCGCCCTCAGATAGGCACCTCTTGTTTCACTCGGGTTTTCCCTTTTTTTTTTTCGCTCTCCACTCTTTCCAGATATTTGACTATTTGCGCTGCTTTTATCTCAGAATACAAGGGAAATTCCCTTCCTCATTTTTTCTATAATATCCTTGATTGCTTCAATATTTGACTCCATTTCCCAATGATTCTCTTATATGTCTATTCTGCCATTTTTTATTCTATTAACGCTTCGTTACTGACATAAATCTAGCCTTCTACATTGTTGGCTTTGTTAGGTAAAATATATGCTATCTAATTCAACACTTAATTGTTAACCCGGGAAGGGAGATTATGAGATGCAAACACTATATGTGTAGAATTGAAGGCTTGAACTAACCTAAGCTAACTAAATATGCAAATGCGCTAACATGCAACTATATGATTTTAAACTACATGCATAAATTTCATAATTCAAATGCAAGAATTTAATCTACCTATAAAAACATAAAACCAACTAAGAACTTGAAACTATGAATCCAAATCTAATCTAACGTTATGCTAATCCATTCTATGAAATGAAATTGCAACGAATAATCTAGGAAAATGGTCACTTGGTTCGAAAGCAATCTAATCTAATGAGAGTAAATTTAAATATTCAAAACAAGCAACAAATCAACTAAACTATTTCATGAATGTATGAACTATATGCTTATGTAGGGATGAGAATCTACTTAACCATGTGATTAACTACGAAAGAAAATACCGAAATTAATTATGAAAGCAAATATGAAATTAATTACTATAAAACAATAAATTATGTTATAAGTAAAAAGAGCGACTAATCTATCTATTCTATGAGAGAAACTACTTTATATTTTCAAAAAAGCAAACTAACCAACTATCCTACTCTAGTTATTGAACTCAATGCAATTGTATAAATCAGATTGAAACATTAATCTAAGGACCAAGTGTAAACAAATACTTTGCAAGGAATCATAAACTAATATAAGAAAACTAGTTTAACAAATCCAATCTAATCAGCAACTAATCTATGAATTTGAAAGGTAAACTAAGCTATGAGAACTTTCAAAATGAAACTAATGCATCTAATGCAAATGAACTTATTAAACTTGAATTGGAAATAGTTCCTCATCTACTCTACCCATTGAAACACAATAACTTGAAGAAATGAAACTAAACTCCGGATTTGTTACTTTCTTTGAAGACTCAAAATTATCATTCATGAAGCATTTTAAAACAAATTCCAAACTACAAATTATATAAGAAATACAAATTAATTTACAACTTGAATTACGAACTAAAAACTATATCACAAACTATATTGTGGATTAAATATTATATATTTAATTACAATTGCAAAACACTCTAGACAATTAAAGTTTATCAACTAAAGAAATGTCCAAATTACAAGCTAAATTCCACTTTACTACTTTAAACTAAATTCTATAACATATAATCTTAATTATTGTTAACTTCTTTAATACAATAAAGTTTTTCTTAATTTATAATCATATTATGTTATAAACAAATAATTTAATATTATTAAAAACTACAAATTACAAACTAATTCTTAAAATAAATTTCTAATAAAATTTCAAATTTTATTTCTTAACCAAATACTTGAAATATCTTCCTTTTTAAATATAAAATTAGATGTATGCACTTTAATATGTATGTGTTTTTTAAAAACATATGTATGTACCCTAAAGCCAAATTGAGTCAATGTATGGGTTATCTCATACATTAAATATATATCTTCACATCATACTCTCATAATGTTGCCGCATATAAAACTTGGAAGTCATAATTTGTTAACGAAATGCCATATGAAATGAATTAAAAAAAGCTTTGTGTAATATCTAATTGTAACAACGAATATAAAGCATCAATACAATGCAATAATAAGCGAGAACACAACACAGACATAAAGATAAATCAAAACAGAAATTTCACAAATCTAGAGTAGAAATATGAAATGCTGATGAACAGACTGAAAAACAATCTGGACGAATAGTGCGAATGAAAGGTTTAAGATATAAATTAAACAAAAATGCGAATGGAAGGCTGAGAGATGAATTAAACAGAAATGCAAATGGTCGGACGTATTAATTCTGAATGCATAAACCACATAAAAATACAGGAAAATTACAGTTGATCAACAACACAACATCATCTACAGGAAAACTAAATACACATACATAAAAACAAAATTACTTATGTACAGAAACAAAAGGAAACTGCTGAATATGTACAAATAGAACCTCCGGTTGTTGAGGGACCCTTTTCAGCAATCAGAGGCTACGTCTAAGTCAATGAATCACTTCACACAAGACATAAACATACATACGCAGCTGAAATAAATTTTTTATTAATTTTGAACAGAGTTTTCACAGCATTTATACACCCGCGACTAGCTCCCCAACTATCACATGGAGGTCGATATATATATTGTTTTTCAAGAGATGAGCAAGTCGACCCTTTAGTGGTCGACTGCTCTCTAAATTTAGTCAATCATAAAGACTGTTAACTAATTAAATGCCAATGCACAAGCATATTCCTTCTTCGACATGAGTTTGGTTCTCTTCAGTGTGAACGTGGCATGCATGCTCCTTCTTCAGCCTGGCTAACGATATGGTGTTGGACAGAGGAGAGCACACGGTTACGAGTCTCTAGAACAAGAGCTCCTTCATCAATTAAATGCGTGGAATGATGGGTGAGGTGCTGATCAAAGGAGAGAGACAACGATCCTTCTAGATTGATGAACGTGCTATCACCCAGACACGTGGATAATGAGCAGGTTGCAAATCCATTTCAATGTTTTAATGCCTGGAATCTTTTATCAACACTGCGGTTAGCTTAGTGAAATGAACAATGAGTTGCGTCGTGAGCTGGATGCTAAGTTTAATTCATGGATGAATTCTATTCTCTGGGTGCCAGGTTTGATTATAACTGGATTTTATTTTCTGGAAGTTAGGTTCCATCATTTTTCTGGTGCGCTCCTCTTCTTCACGACATGCGAACTCATCCTTTACGGCCTGCATATATTGTTCACGGCCTACATAAAACATAAAATGATTAAAATTAAAACATGCAAAACCCATTTAGATGCTTTAGGATCAATGCACATTCCATTTAAAACAAGTGAAAGCATACAAAATACATGCATTAAATAATAAATGCATTAAATAAGAATGCAATAAAAAATGAATGCATTAAAAAATAAACTTCAACCAACGTTTTTGTTTTATTGATGTGTTCCCTATAATAAAATGGTTATATGAAATAACCATATTCTTTCAATGAAAGTATTATAAGTCACATGCAGAATATATAATAAAGTAGATTATATATATATATTCCACCATTTTTTGGAAATAAATTAGAAATAAATTATTAATGTCAAAAAGTTTAATTTATTTTTAAATAAACATTTTTAAGTATTTGAAAACTAAGTATTATTTATAATAATAATTCCTTTTAAATTCCTTTTAAGCATCATTTTCAATAATTGTTTATTTTGTTCTAAAAATAATGCAAAGAAATCTTAGCATTAACTATTGGTTTTATTTTGCATATGCAGGAGCAACAAGACTAGCAAGAATCGGAAGATAATGGGTAAGCCAAACCAGTAAACAAACATGCAATCAAATCTAATTCAGAACTTAGGACTGAAAGAAGGGGCTGAATGGAGTGCCAAAATGCGCACTAAATGCAATAACACATAAAAAATGACGAATTAGGCTTCTTTTACTTTTATAAATTATAATTGATGAAAACATAGTAAAAGATAGACAAATTAAAGATAAATGTATTAGATTTCGGTAAATAGGCCAGGAAATTATTGTAAATAACATCATTATAAAAGAAAATTTCGGGGCCCAAAAAACCCCCAGACCAAAGGTATGGCACGTCCTTGTGCCATAAATGAATCGGAAGTGGTCTTTCATTTATTCAAAAACTCTGCTTGATCATCAATAGTTTATAGGCAATTGTTCAGCAAAACGAAGGCAAATTATTACTGGATGAAAACTAGAACTTAGAAAAAAAATGACTTTAAGATTTATCAATACATACAATTCTACCAATTATTAATAATTCATACTTATGAAGACCATATAAATTGAGACTCCCTCCCCCAGACCGAAGGTATGGCACGTCCTCATGCCATGAATGAATTAAGACTGGGTTAAAATTGAAAACATGAGGTTATAGATAGTTAGTAAAGCCTATAGGAAACCAGTCATTCCTACTACTTCTCAAAGGTTTATCATTATTCAAGTAATTATGGACAAAGTTTTCATTTCAAGTTCATTAGACTCCTAAGTTTATGGGTCCCACTTCTAGGATAGTTATATTCTAGGTATAGTATGAGTTAGACAATAGGGTCTTAAGTGCAACTTACAAACATTCTCAAATGGCAGATTGATGGAGTTCATTTTCTTTAGATCAACCATGCATACCTTCCTCCAGTAGACCCACAACAACCTTTATTATCACAAATTCATTTACATATTTTTCTCTCTTTCTTTAGACTTTTTCTCTCTCTTTTTAACAAGGCATCCTCCCAAGGCAGATTCCACTCTTTCAGTCGGGCCTGTTCAGTACCCCGTTGAGTTTACCTAGTCATACCATAGGCTGGTACCCATTTCCAGCGAGCCTATTCAGTACCCCAACGGGTTAACCTCTTAAACCTGTTTTCTATCAGAGGCTCTTGTCCCAATGTTTCCAGTCCCTATAGATATTCGGAAAATGATTTTGCTATGAAGAAGCGGTGGAAGATTTTTCCTTTATTGTGGAACAAAAATAAAGGATGTAAGAGGAATCTACTGAATCAAAGATATACACGGTTGATGGATTTAGTATAAAGTGGATGAAGCCATAAGATAATGAATGAAAGGTGTCTCTAGTCCCAAAATTTGTCTCTTTCATATAGAATTATAGTAGTATTCCCCACAAACTAGGAATTTCATTCACTCATATGCCACCCTGTAATAAAGATGCTTAAATAACATGCCCTGATAATGAAGCTAGGATGTACAAGTGACCTCTAGGTTTTAGATAGACCTTAATCTTGTGACAAATCCTCATGATGTTTAAAGTTGGTCTTGAGAAAGTGATATAATTAAAAATATGCATGTATGAAAATGAATAATGATGTAAGATTGTTTTGATTTAGTCATTAACATGATTGTATTCTTAGTTCTTTTATTTGAAAAAGAACACAAAAACCGAAGTTGCATTATTCCCTAAACTAAGAATGCAACATTTTATTTATATACATATTTCCCTATCCTAAGAAGAAATAAAACATGTTTTTTCAAGTATAAGAGCTTTTCCAATGAAACCAAGTGCGAAGCAAAATGAGAATTGTAACTTTATCCACATGTGAAAATATTGTTGCAGGGATTACCTATATGTGGAAGTTCAACCAACTTACTTCTCTTTGCATCAATAGGTGTCGAATGAAGTAATTGTATTGCAGTTGATTTACCTCCTGAAACCATCTTTCGATGTAATCTTGGTACTCAGCTTCCTTCGCTATGTCATATGGATCCTCTTCTTCTAGTTGAGCAGTTGTTTCAGCATATGATGGATATGTTAGCTTGCATGTAAAGAACTATTTAATTTTTGGTTTCTCTCCTTTGGATGTAATCCCCAATGTATCAGCTTCTTTTGCGGTCTCGCAAATAAAATCTTTTTGTTATTCTTGGGATTTTGGTTCATCTATTATTTCGAGAGAGGTTGATAATCTCTCAACTGCTGTCAAGATGGTTTTTACCCGGTGAGAATCATTCCTAGCTGCAGCTAGGATTTGAGAGAGTTCTCTCATACTAATGAACTGGTTGGTTGATAGGTCCTGCTTCACACAAGGATTAGTCCCTGGGGTTCTTACAATACCCAAATTGTTTTTATGTGTTTTTAAGAAACTATTTACTAATAAAACACAACGTACTAAAAATGACTACATGAAATTAACTTGCAGAAAGAAAACACACTTGTGTGAAAAAAGAACAACAAGGCTTTGGGGCGACCCACTAAAGTGGATGCATTAGGCGGTCACACTATGAAAATTCTGTAGTGAAGTTGTCTTTGCATCTTATCATTTCCCCTCACTCGCGGCTGTGTAATGTAAAGGAAACCTATATACTCTTATCTACCTAGACTCCAATCCCTTTAGCACCTCCCTAACAACGATGCCAAAATGTTGGGTAAAATATATGCTATCTAATTAAACACTTAATTGTCAACCCGAGAATGGAGCTTATGAGATGCAAACACTATATGTGCAAAATTGAAGGCTTGAACTAACCTAAGTTAACTAAATATGAAAATGCGCTAACATGCAACTATATGTTTTAAACTACATGCATAACTTTCATAATTCAAATGCAAGAATTTAATCTATCTATAAAAACAAAAAACCAACTAAGAGCTTGAAAATTAACTATGAATTCAAATCTAATCTAATGTTATGCTAATCCATTCTATGAAATGAAATTTCAACGACTAATCTAGGAAAGCGGTCACTTGGTCTGAAAGCAATCTAATCTAATGAGAGCAAATTTAAATATTCAAAACAGGCAACAAATCAACTAAACTATTCATGAATTTATGAACTATATGCTTATACAGGGATGAGAATATACTTAGCCATGTGATTAACTACGAAAGAAAATACTGACATTAATTACGAAAGAAAATATGAAATTAATTACTATAAAACAAGAAATTATGCTATAAGTAAAAAGAGTGACTAATCTATCTATTCTATGAGAGAAAATACTTTATATTTTCAAAAGAGAAAACTAACCAACTATCCTACTCTGGTTATCGAACTCAATGCAATCGTATAAAGCAGATTGAAACATTAATCTAAGGACCAAGTAGAAACATTAATCGTATAAATCTAGGTTAGTTACAAAAGGTTTTAATCAACTTGAAGGTATAGATTATAATGAAACTTTTTCTCCCGTTGCTAAAAGGAATACAATAAGAACTATTTTATATATTGCTTCATCTTATAAATGGGAAATACACCAAATGGATGTTAAAAGTGCTTTCTTAAATGGTGATCTTAATGAAGAAATTTATATGCAACAAACTTATTGTTTTATTAATGTTGAATCATCAAATTTAGTATGTAAATTACACAAGTCTTTATATGGTCTCAAACAAGCACCCAGGGCTTGGTATGATAAAATTGATGCATATTTTTTGAAGAGTGGTTTTAAGTGTTGTATATTTGATCCAAATCTGTATGTTCAGAACTTTAGTACTAATATTCTCATTGTTGTTTTATATGTAGATGATCTAATCATCACAAGCAACCAACTTACATAAATTCAAAATCTAAAAAGTGATATTCAAAAGTAGTTTGAAATGAATGACCTTGGTTTATTGCATTATTTCTTGGGTCTTCAAATGTGGCACATGGCAGATGGTATGTTTCTCTCTCAGCCGAAGTATGCTACAGACCTAATGGCTCGTTTCCATATGAGTGATTGTAAATCTGCTCCTACGCCATTTTTGTCTGGTGTAAAGTTAACTGTTGAGTGTACTGCACCGCTTATTGATGTAACTCTTTATCATCAGCTTGTAGGCAGTTTGATATATTTAACTCATAGCTAACTAGATCTCTCTTTTTCCATCAGTTTGGTTTCTCTGTTCATGTAGCAACCTCATGAAATCCATTTCCAAGAAGCGAAGAGGCGTCTGAGATATTTATAGGAGACATTACACTATGATGTTTTTTATTCGAGCAGTACTACAGTTTCACTCTCTGGTTACACAGATTTTGATTGGGTAGGTGACAGTTCTGATCAACGGTCCATTGCAGGTTATGCATTTCAACTTGGTTCAGGTCCGATTTCTTGGTCAAGAAATAAGGTGAATACTATTTCTTTATCTTCATGTGAAGTAGAATATAGAGCAGCCAAAGAAGTAGCTAAAGAAGTAGTTTGGTTATGACATGTTCTTACAGAGCTTGGTCTAGCTCTAAAATCGTCCATTGTGTTGAAATGTGACAATTAGAGTGCAATCCAACTTTCTTATAATCCGGTATATCACTCCAAGACAAAGCATCTTGACCTTGATGCTCATTAGATTCACAGACTTGTGGCAGATGGTATTCTTTCTCTTCAGTATTGTCCTACCGAGCAGCAGGAAGTAGATATCTTCATCAAATCCTTCACTGAGGCAAAGTTTGTGCATCTTCGTTCCTTGCTTGGAATGCGAGAAGTTTTCATCAAGGGGGAGCAGTAATGAATCCTTCTTTCCTTAGTGTTAGTGTGGGCCCTTCTTCCAGCCATTATTAAGGGGGAGTTTTGGAATATATTATATTCCTTGGAAGGTAATAATGTCTTTGTATTAGGTCAGAAGTTGTCTACAATCTTATGTAAAAGAGTAATACATTTAACCCATAGTTATATGGTGTTGTATTTACTTGTGTAGAGTATTTTTCCATGGCATTGTATTAGGAGATGTTATTTTGGAGAATTATATTATCCCACATGAAATATGTGAGAGTAATGCCTCCTCACCTCTTAGTATATAATAGGGTCAAGTAAGTCTCTACATATCATGTATCCTTGATATAGTAGTGGTACTATTGTGACACTGTTTTACATCATCTATATTCTTTGGGGTATTTGTGCTTTGCTCTCTTGTAATATTGTAGAAGACATTGTAGAGATAATAGAAGACTACCTTCCCGTGGATGTAACCCATTAGGGTTAACCACATATATCGGTGTTCTCTTGTCCTTTCCTTTTCCTATTCTTATATTTTATGATATGTTGTTGGTTGCTTAGATAGGTTAACTAGTTTATCTTGACTCTACTATTCTAACAACTTTCTCATACACCCATCTACTGATTATAATCTAACATCATGCAGTAAGCAAATAACAACCATTCACATAAACATTCACATCATCAATCACCCATTCAAACACAAGGGATAACGTGGAAACCCATATGGGAAAAATCACCAAGGTTCTCTTCATCTGGCATGAGAAATGGGTATAGCACCTTGCAGTCTGGAGGATGCAAATTGATCTTATGATATGTCTTTATGAATCAGACTTCTGGTTCTCATGATCTCTAGTTTTTTCTTCTACCCTAGTTCTATTGATCCGCACCTAGCCTGGATCGAATCTCCTAATCACTGTCTATGCACTTAGCTGCAGATCCCTTCTACTCCTAGCGGTCTGCGCACAAAGCAGCCAGATCTGTGGCTCAACAACCTCCTATCGCTACGAGAATCTTCCTAAGTCTTCTCTTCTTCTAATCTCTACAAAATTGCAACAAAATGGTGTCCTTCATTATGGATCACCAATGAATAGCCAAACAATAACTATTAGTCACCAACCCTTATACAGAACGGGTTCTCCCAATTTATAACATCTTTCAGACCACGTAGGGTCGACTACATACTGCTTATCAGTTACAGGTCATGATCAGCCATAAAAAAAGGTTATAGAATTTCAAGGTCTGACACAAGGTGCTATCGACCTGACCTACAAATATTCCCTCCTACGTGCATTTATATAGGCTTATGCTGCATTAAGCGGTCACAATATGCACCTGTTGTCTTTCGGTCGTTATCACTTGCACTCCCATGCACTCACCTTTGTTTCATTGCATGCATCTCCATTCTTTCTGCAGTGGTACTTTGCTTCCTTCGCGACCTTCGTTTATTTCTGTCGCGTGCACAACACACCTTCTTTTTCTTGTGCGCGGAATTCTTCCTTATGCTCCTTTCCTAGGACAACAGTCCCCCAACACTGACATGTGGCTCATCCTGAGCCACTAAGCAAAAAGGTATATCTCTGCAAAACAGGTCTTTTTGCAACATTTTATTTCCTTGCAAAATTTTAAGTTGCTGCCGCCATCTTAGGCTGCGTAGGAGGACAAACCTTGTCCTGGAATACCTTCACCATCTGTTGATCCTTAGCAACTTCCTCTACAACTTCTTCTGCTTGTGCGGCCAACTACTCAACATGGTCGAAACGAACATGTTTCGACAGTCCCGCCTCTATCAATTGTACTATGCCTTGAAGTTTTTGCTGCATAGGATGAATAAGGCCCGTGAGCCACTTGACTTCTGACTGATGTGTCTCTACCTCAGCTTCCCTAGACTGCTCTAGTTCATGAAGGGTCTACACTTCTTGCTGTAGTCGCTTGATCTCTCCATTTTTGGTGACCTTCTCCTAGAGGGGTAGCTTCTTCATTTCCACCTT
Organism: Pseudotsuga menziesii; assembly: GCA_001517045.1. NCBI lineage: Eukaryota > Viridiplantae > Streptophyta > Pinopsida > Pinales > Pinaceae > Pseudotsuga > Pseudotsuga menziesii. The sequence goes on from LPNX010764806.1 coordinate 590,863, forward strand.
TACAGCGCTGATTTTCTCATCTGCCTCTTGTATGCTTTTCCTGATGTTCTCTGCTATTTCATCTTCAAGCAGCACTCCTCAAATGGTAGCAACAACATCTGCTAATTTTGCGTAGAGTGCTTCGCCTTCTTTGATTTTCTCAGCAGATTTAGACACTTCTCTTCTTCTTTCCTCAAGCACCTCTGGAGTGTGCTTGGAATCTATCTAGATTGCAGTTCTTCCATTTGCTGCCGACGATCCTGCGTGATATTTGCTAGCTTGTTTACTTTAGCCATGGATTCCTCGTATTCTTGTCCTGCCTCTGGAGGGAATGTTGCAATTGAATTCCTAATAGTGTCCACTAATGTGACGCGAATTTGTTCACGCGTTAGTATTTCCTGTTCTCTTTCAACAAGAAGGGTGATGTGCCGCTGAAGATATTGCTCTTTCACCTTCAGTAGCGCCTTGCATAGATTTTCCTTTTGTTGATGTTTTATTTCTTGATAAGCAACAACATTTTCTCTCAGCTGAACTTTAGATGCTATCGCCTGCTGAATTTCATAGACTTCATTCAAGGCTATCTTAGAGAAGTCTATCTATGTACTATTGTCATCACGACCCGCACTTGTCTCTGCTTTTGCCTCTAGTGATTGCCTTTGAATTGTCACTTTGATTGGCGGCCCTAAATCTGGTGTAACTAGTGGAATACTGGGATCAACACCATATGTCTCAGCCTCCACAGTGGCTTTGACATCCTCGATGGCCTCTATCAGCTTATTGAGGTGGCCCTTGACTTGGGTAGCAATTTTTACTTGTTGCATCCTTAGACTAGTGAGGTTATCTTGTGTGACCTTAGAAAAAGCATCGACAAGTTCCTGCACATCATCTTCAGTCAATGTGTCCGTGTTAGCTGTTCTGTCGGCTTTCTGCTTCTTGCGGGACAAGTGGCCCTCTCGTTGCCGTGTGTGTGTCTATGTCTGCACATGCTATTGACTTAGTGGGTGCTCTGATGCATGATGATCTGATTCAGCATTATCATCATTGTCCTCATCATTTTCTTACAAATGATCATCTTAGTTGTCATCTCCTTCATGCTCTCCGCCATGAACTTGGTGAAGCGGTGGTTCCTCCGCATCTTGCTCTTTGGGCAGTGGCTCTGCCAATGGGCTGTGCCATTCCGCCAACCAAAGGTTGATAATTGCATCCATGTACTCATTTGTCACCATGAAGTCTACATGGTGCACTTTTTTGATCGGGTCCCTTGTTGGCTCTAGGATTATATTATGTGCTTCAGCTTGAAATTTAATAAATGTTGTGTACCTATGTACTGTCACAGCATGGATTCTGTGGGATTGGTGGACAACATCATGCAGCACCTCTGCATGTAAAAAGAATGCAATGTTGTTATACTTTTGATGATTTCTGTCCACCTTATCTTCCCATAAATTTTGGTACTTTGCGCTAAGGCAAAGTAGTGGGACATCCATCTGCACATAATGCAGAAAGTTACCCCACATAGTGAATGAAATTAAAATCAGTAGCCAGGAATAGTGGAATTTGTAGGTGGGCTTGTGCTGGGCCTACGTCACATAATCTATGATTTCATTCAATAGGTACCATGACTAAGTGAATACTCCCCCTAGTGCACATAAATCTGCGAGTTCCACCACCCCCGCTGAACATTGATTGGGTCTCATCTTGTGGAGCAACTTACAAGATAAGATCTTTGCAACGACGCACACACTTCTGTATTGGATGGGGCCAATCAAAAATCCCCAAACCACTCGCTGAAGTTGATACTTCCACTTGATATGGGTGTTGTCTTTCTTGGCCAAGTATGGTGCAGGATTGTCTCCTTTGTTTGGGAGGCTAGTGATCCTCGAAATTAACTCGGCATCGACGCGATATGGATGATCCAACCACAAGCATCCTCTGGGAAGGCAGAACAGTAACTACTTCACATAAGTGTTGACTTGTATGCTATGACCGAAGTGGGGCATACACAGCATGTTCGTCATACCTACGCAGGCAAGTCCCTCAACCCACTCCATTGGCTTGAGCACCTGGGCGTCACTTGTGGCAGACTGGTCCATGACTAGGCAGTCTGCTATTTGCAATCCTTCTTGTTGTCGAGTGTCAAAGTCCTAGAAATTCAACCTAGCCAAATTAGGCATGATATCCTTTAGAAAGGGGATGCTGTTAGTAATTCTTGGTGCTACCAAAGTAGTAACTTCCTTCTTTGGGAGATCCCTCTCCTCTGCATTAGTTGTCCTTGGCTGAATGTAGTGTGGAAAATTCGGATTAGCTTGCTTCGCTTTCAGCCCTCTTCATGGTAGTGAGTCTTGTTCCATGGAATCCTCTACTTCTTCACCGATAGGTGCCTTTCCTCATTCGCTCGCAGTGATCATAGCCTTGTGTTTTCTCCACTGCGGTGGTGGTGGTCCGGATGCCTCTCTTGGTTGCTTCTTGCTGGGCTGCCTCAGCTCCTTGATAGGTGTTGCAGTTGCTTGTTCTAGTCCCGGAGCAAATGACGTTCTATGAGCTGGGTTAGGCACAACATGTGAACTAGGGGTTCGAATGGTAGCATGACCAGCCCCGTTGACAGGTTGTTTGCGCGTTCTTTCCATGGGGTCAATCATTGGTTGCTGCTATGATTTTTGTACCTCGGGTAACTATATTTTTTTTTCTGATCCCTCACTCTCGCTGGGGATGCCAATTACCATGGAGGTCGACTTACTTGAACAAGGATGGCAGGGTTTAGTTCTCTAATCGCGTGACTCTGGTTCTCTTAGTTCTCACCGTGTGTAAAAGAATGCTTGATGAGGAGCCCGAGTATTTATATGCCCCTCTATGTCCTGCAATCATCATTTGAAGGGACGTTTAGGTCTAATTGATCTCCTGGTTTTCTTCTGCCGATACATTCTTACTTTACTTTTGAAGCTTGATTTATGGGCTGTACCTGTCAGCACAGCTATGGAATTTATGCCGAGGACGAGTGATGGGACCAAAAAGCATGCCGCCATTTTCCTTGTATTGCATCGAATTAATGTCACTTAGCTGTCACAGCTGCCACAATCTTCATCAGAGATTCATACTTTAAGGTCGGCCAGCCTGTCATTTCTACTTTTTGCATCCTTTTGCCACTTTTTTCTTTGTCCCGTGCGCTTCTACACTAGTTCTGTCGCAACTCTGTGACATGATAGGTTACGTCCTTTGGCCTCTCATCTTTTTTTTTTTTGATTCTACCTTGTGATGTGTTGGCCGAATAAACTGACATAGGACAACAACGGAAAGACAACCCACACACTCGACTTACTGCAGTCTTGTGTATGTTTGGAATGACTGTCTCTTACAAGATCAAGGCCCTGCTACCTGTAAAATGTGCTCTCAAACTTGAGAGTCTCTTTAGGTGTAGGTGATAAGTTGGATTTAACTGAATCCTCTGATAAATCAAATAAATTCAACCTAATGACTAACTAATACTGAAAAACTATCTTAAGCTAAGTACGAAGAATAGTAGCTCCTAATTCTATAATGACCTAGATGCGGATTATCTATCTCAGCTGAGAGCATGTTTTGTTTGGCTTGACAATAGGTATCAATGTATAAAATGATCTGTAATTCTGCATTCGTTAGAGAAGTCTATCATCAACAAAAAGAAATTTGGATTAACTCATAACAAGTTGATATCTCATTACCATATAATTTAAACATAAAATGAAACCTGAAATCAAGTAAATCTAGCATAATCTTGAAATATGACAGATACAATCAAATATTATCCTGAAGATGAGTTAAGGTCAGCTTACACAGTCAATATTTCATGTAGCACTATTTCATAATCAATTGAAAAGTCATGAAAAATCTCACTTACTTTCAAGATAACAAAGAATCATTCATATTTCAACACCATGTACTCATTTGAAATCCAACAAAAAATGATTTCACATATACTATAACAATATATATATATGAAAAACAAAATTCAACAGAAGAGAAACATCATATAGGACAGTATGAATTGACTAAAAGGCTTAGCTACGGTCCTCAGTATTCTGTAGCAACCAGCAATCCTCAGAAACAGTTCTAAAAGGAACACAAGCATAACATAATATATTATCGCACTATAGAATATTAGTTCTCCAAAAGTCTTTGGAATCGAAACCCTTAACTTCTGTTTAGAGTTTGTTTATGAAGGGAACTACAAAATACAACTGATTAACTAAAATTCCTATTCCGAAGGAGATATATGGATCTTATCCAAATATGGTCCAAGAACGACCAAAATCGTAGGAATGCTGTTACATAACTGTTGGAGGAGTAAGTCGGTATGCCGAATTGAATGACAGCCGACTTAGTTGATCAGCCGACTAAGTCAGTCGACCGACTAAATTAGAGATTAGGTTGGCCACCTAAGGTCGTGTCGGTTCACTGAATCGACAGGTATTTATTTTGTAACTGTTTGTAAATCATATATATTAGGCTGTTGAGCTAGATGAGAACTCAGTTCAGTTCTCTATATTGTACGGACCCATTCATGTTAATATAATCTGTTAATTAATCTACTTGTTCTTATCTCTTGTCTCTGGTATGTATGTATGTTTTAGTCTATATTATTGGTAACCTTATGTGATTTGTGATATTACAACATTGGTTCCGTTGTAGTCTAGTTGGAGTACAACATACCATCCTCAGTTGAATGGAGAAATTGAAGCATTTAATAAAACATTAACAAAAGGATTAATGAAAATATGTAATGCTGACAAGGACGACTGGGATCAGAAAATAACTGCAGTATTATGGGAATACAGAACAACATATAACACTCGACCGACCAAACCCCCTTTCGACTAGTCTATGGACAAGAAGCAGTAGTTCCATTACACTTTCGACAACAGACACGTATTATTGTAGAGATCCTACATGTCAATGTCGAACAAGGAAGAAAGGACCAAGTACTACAACTGAGTAAATTAGAAGAACACCGACTACTCGTGATGCAACATCAAGAAATTTAGAAACAACAACAAAAAGCAGGGCACGACAGAAACATAAAAAACAAAAATTTGTTGGTGGGAGATCTTGCTTTACTATACAATAGTCGGGTAAAAGGTAAACCTAAAAAGCTACATACAGAATGGATGGGACCCTATGTTGTCGAAGAGATACATACCAACGGATCAGTCTGACTAAGAACGTTACAAGGCAGAGTATTTCGGAAACTCGTTAATGGAGCCCGACTAAAACTCTACAGAAACTAAAAAAAATAAAAAAATCATATAACAACCATAACGGTTAAACAAAAACTATAAAAATCTAAAAATCCAAAAACCAAAATAATACCATACATGCAGAAAACTATGACATGAAATCACCACTTTGAAAATCGACATCATGCCCATCGACATAATGCCATCGACCATTTTCATAACCGACATCGACTGATGACCTTGATAGTCCCATCGCGCATTCATGACCTCGAGCATCGAAATCAATTCACCATTAACGCACACTCAAGTTTTCCAACTGGAACATCATGTCCGCCATTAATACACTCACCGACAAAAACATCCAAAGCGTCCCCTATAAATACTGGACCACCGAAGGATTATTCACCGCAATTCATAAATGTTAGGATATTTAGACACTTAGGAGTTAGTTAAGATCAACTTGTGTAATATATCCGTTAGGTAAAAGTGTGTTTCTTTAGTATGCATTAGTATGCATTTGTAAATATTCTAATCCGATGGTCACGATATGTTCTAGACATAGAGTGATCCAACGGTTCAACTTTTCTTAGATCATACCTACTATTGATCCATGGCTTAACACCCGATTGGTCTATGATCTCTATTTAAAGAGCATAGAGGGTCCTTGGCTAGTTGATTGATTACGAGAAGCTCGTGTAACTTTCTTTCTTTTGCATAATAAATTACTCCAAGTAGCTATTTGGCTGGGGCCGTGGACTGTTTCCCTCTCGAGGGTTTTAACCACGTGACAAACATTGGTGTATTGATCTGTGACATGTTTGTGTGAAGCGGTTGTTCTTGGTGTTCGGTCCTTTGGGAGTACCCTGTGTACCCTAACATGGTATCAGAGCTTTTATGAAGAGTCGCTTTCGGTTTTGATCAAGATCTAGAACCGGTGTTGCTGCAAATTTGAAAGGGTTTCTGGTTCTAGTTTTTTGTGCATTTGTGGCCTATGGGAGCTGTTCCATTGCATCCGAAGCACCGTTTCCATTGGGAAATAGTTTTTGTTTCACCGAAAACCATTTCTGTTTGCTCCAAAAACACCCATTTCGGCAAATCTGAAGGTATAATGTTACAGCGACGGATTTGTTTTATTTTTTTTATAAATCTCTCATATTTTATCAGTTTATTATTAGATCTTTTATTTTTTAGTCTTGGACTGTTGTTTTCCCTGACTGCGTATGCTCTTTGCCGTGCACCTTGAGCGATCGCGACGAATCAGAAACAGTAAGGGAAAGTTTTTTTTTCTTGTCTTCTCGGCTACGTATGCTCTTTGCTGTGCACCTTGTGTGATCACGGCAAATCAGAAACAACGAGAAAACTTGAAAACGTAGACTTTTCGGGTAAGCCAACCAAGATCTAACCCCATTGTGTGGAAAAAGTTTTTTTGTTTTTGTTTTTCATTTTTTTTGTGATTTGCAGGAAAAGAAAGCAAGCATGGAAAACGAGAGAGAAGAGTAAAAAAAAAAAAAAACACCCCCTTCCTCTTTCCATAGTTTTACGTACCTTTTAAACTTAGCTCACTTGGTCCAAAGTTGCTTTCCACCTTGATAAGTCTTGAGTTCAAATCTTATCAAGCTACTTTTTAGTGCATGCAATTTCTATTTTCAAGTTACTTTATTGTAAAAGTGCATCTCACATTAATAAAATAAAATAAAAGTGAGTCACTTAAGTCTTTTAATTTATTGCCGCACTATTTAAAAGTACATTATTGTAAAAGTGAACCTCACTTATTCTACAAAAGTGATTCACTTCAAAGCAACTTTATTGTAAAGTGATTGTCAAAGGTTGATCTTTGGAAGAGGGGGGTTCTTTTTTTTAGTTGGTCAAGTTAATATCTGCCACGTCACTATTGGGGACATCTTCAACATTTCCTTTGATCAAGCATAACTTCATCATCCAGAATTAGTTTTAAGTGCTGTTTTTTTTAAAACCGCATATGTTTTCGAGCTCTTTGCATCCAGATAGTTAGTTTCTGTTCTTTCAGCTAGTATTTTACAGTATGGCCACCCCTTGTGATATTATACTTACAAGTTCTAACTATTTCTCATGGAAATCTCGTATGGAGGATGTTCTGCGAAGTAGGGGACTTTTTAGGATAACCTAAGGGAAAGAAATAGAACCCACTGATGATGATAAGAAAATTAAATGGGAAAATAGATGTGATGAAGCTCGTGGATTGATTGGGATGTCAATCTCTATTGATTTGCGATTCCACATATCTGACATTGATGAACCTGATAAAGCTTGTGAAAAGTTGGAATCTGTGTTTGGTAAACACAATGAAATTCGGGGTCATCAACTTGAGAATGAGTTGATTTCCTTGAATCCTAATGATTTTTCATGCATTCAAGACTCTTTATCTAAGTATAAAACTCTTAGACTATTATGTGCAGAATGCAAGATTAAGAAAGAAGACAAACAATGTATTTATCATATTCTTTCCAAACTTGGACCTGCATATTCTGTTTTTGCATCTACATTCTACTCCATGAAAGAATCGTTGCCAGCAGCTAGCTATCAAGAGCCTAGCCTTGAATCCTTTTGTGATTCCTTAATTAGAGAGCAAGATAAGCTCATTCATCTTGGAATAACAATGCAGATACATCTGGGAAAGCCTTATTGTCCCAACAGAAAGAAAAGTCCAAGCCTCCCAAGAAACAAAATTCTCACAATAATAAGCCAAACAACAAGGGTCCAAAACCCTCTCAGTCAGCTCCTCCTTTAAAAAATGACAAAGGATCCAAGCAAAAAGGAAAGAAGACTGAGTGTCATTGCAATTTTTGTGGGAAAGATAATCATGATGAATCTAAATGTTTTAAGAAGATGGAAGCCTTGGAAGCAGCAATGAAGAAGCACCACATCAGCCTAGATTTGTCTTCAGAATCTAACACTCATGGACATGCACTTTGTGCTTCTGGTTACTCTTATACCACATGTTCTTCTTCTACTTCAAATGAATGGCTCATTGATTCTGGAGCATCTTATCATATGGCTAAGGATAAAGCCATCTTTTCTACTATGCATGAATGTAACACCAAACAAATATTTGTTGGTGATGATTGATCTCTAAGTGTTGTAGGATCTGGAACAGTTCCAGTAGAAAATGGTCATTTCAGTGATGTATTATGTGTTCCAAAAATTTCCTGCAATTTGTTATCAGTCTATCAAATTACTCATTCAGGTGAAGGTAAAACTGTGACGTTTACACCTCACCAAGTTGTAATCAAGGATTTTACAAATCCTCAAAATATCCTTGCTACTGGAACTGTTGATGATATTACTAGGTTGTACAAATTTAACAACTTTGGGTCATCACCTTTTCCTTCAGTTTTTGTTGCTCATAGTGATAACTTGAGCAAACTTTGGCATGAGCGATTTGGTCACTTAAATTATTTCTCATTGCAACAACTATGTAAATACAATATGGTGACTGGTCTTCCGATGGTATCTTGCAAGGATGGTGTTTGTTCTGGTTGTGTACTTGGAAAACATCATCGGGACAGTTTTGACAAACGTGCCTCTTGGCATGCCTCGGTTCCCTTGGAGCTTGTGCATAGTGACTTGTGTGGTCCTCTTCCATCTGCTTCCTTTTCTGGTTTCAAATATTCCTTAACTTTCATTGATGACTACTCCAGACGCACTTGGGTTTACTTCTTAAAACCTAAGAGCAAAGTATTTAACATGTTCTTGGCCTACAAGGCCCTTGTTGAAAAACAATCTGGTCATCAAATTATGAAGTTAAGATCTGACAATGGAGGAGAATATCTTAACAACAAGTTCACTACTTTTTGCACTGAACAAGGAATCCAACAACAGCACACTGTTCCATATACACCACAGCAAAATGGTGTAGCTGAACGGAAGAACCGTACTTTAAAAGAAATGGCTAATTGTATGATCCAATCTAAGGGACTAAGTCTTCAATATTGGGCTGAGGCCATAAATTGTGCAAATTACATAGTTAATCACACACCCACTAAAGTTTTACAAGGTATAACATCGAAAGAAGCATGGAGTAAAATTAAACCAGATGTAAGTCACTTTCGTGTGTTTGGTTGTGAAGCATGGGCTCACATTCCGGATGAAAAATGGAAAGCATTGCAGCGTAAAAGTGAAAAGTACATATTTGTTGGATATTCTGAAGATGTAAAAGGTTATAGACTTTTTCAGCCACATTCTCATGATATAATCATTAGAAGAGATGTTAAATTTGATGAAAATCTCTTAGCCTACGAGCCTAACTTGGCGGGTGTGCCATCTTTGGCCTGCGAGCCTGATTTAGCGATTGTGCCTTCTTCTTCTTCTTCTTCCAGCTTCCTTGACAGGTTTCCAACTCCAGTTTCTGATGATGACAGTGAGGATGAAAATCCACCTTCGCATGATCATGTTCCTCCAATTGCACCAGCACCAATACTTCCCCTATGGGTCCGTTCAACATGTGAAGCAGCTGGTGATCTTCCAGGTGATCCTAGAGATCAACGTCGAACATGTTCTCAGTTTCAGCGAGCCTCTTCTCTTTTGGTTCAAGTTTCTGAGAATCATGATCCAGAAACTTTTGCAGAAGCTTCAGGAAATCCAGATTGGGATGCAGCTATGGATGAAGAATATCGTTCCTTAATGGCGAATGATACTTGGGATCTTGTTCCTCTTCCAAAAGGAAGAAAACTTGTCAGATGTAAATGGGTCTACAGAACTAAGTATGCATCAGATGGAAGTGTTGAAAGACTTAAGGCAAAGTTAGTTGCCAAAGGTTTTTCCCAAGTTGAAGGGATTGACTATAATGAAACCTTTGGCCCTGTAGCAAAAATGAACTCCATCCGCCTTGTTCTTTCCCTTGCAGCCTTACATAACTGGGAAGTCCATCAAATGGATGTCAAGTCTGCCTTCTTACATGGTGATTTACATGAGGAAATTTACATGGAACAACCTCCTGGATATGTTCAGAATAACTCTAGTCTTGTCTGTCTCCTTAAGAAATCCTTATATGGCCTTAAGAAAGCTCCTAGAGCTTGGTATGCCAAAATCGATAGCTTTCTCCTTGACACTGGTTTTTCTAGATGCCATTCTGACCCCAATGTCTATACCAAGAAAGTAGGAAACCATCTCATCATACTTTTTCTTTATGTTGATGATCTTAGCCTTACTGGTAGTGACCCTAACCTTATAACCCATGTGAAATCCAGTCTTAAGCAAAATTTTGAAATGTTAGACTTAGGACATTTGCATTATTTTCTTGGTCTCCAAGTCTTGCAAACCAAAGAAGGAATCTTTCTTTCCCAGTCTAAGTATGCTTGTGACCTTCTTCGTTGCTTCCACATGGAAGATTGTAAACCAGCCCCTTCTCCCTTCCAGTATGGAGTCAAGCTTTCTACCACTTGTACTTCCCCTGAAGTAGATGCCACCTTGTATCATCAGCTTGTTGGTAGTCTTTTATACTTGACTCATTCCTGTCCTGAGCTTTCCTTTGCCGTTGGTCGTGTTGTGCGTTATATGCAAACTTCTCATGAAAGTCAATGGAAAGCAGCAAAAAGAATACTTCGATATATTCGAGGTATGATTCAGTTTGGGATTCATTATAGTACAGGGGGGAAACCTTTGTTGGTTGGTTTCACTGATTCAGATTGGGCCGGTGATCCTGATGATCGAAAGTCTACTGCAGGTTATGTTTTCAGTCTGGGATCTGGACCTGTCACTTGGGCTTGTAAGAAACAACAAGCTCTTGCTCTTTCTTCAGCAGGAGCAGAATATCGAGCCACAGTTAATGCCAGTTAGGAAGCTTTATGGCTTCGACAGATTCTTTCAGAGTTTGGATTCGAGCAGTAGCAGCCTACTCCACTTTGGTGCGATAATCATAGTGCCATCAAGCTTGCCAAAGATCCAGTTCTACATCAGCGTAGCAAACACATTGAGCTACACATGCACTTCATTATAAATCTTGTTCATGATCGTGTTATTGAAGTGCTCTATTGTCCTACAGATGATCAAGTTGCAGACATATTCACCAAGTCTCTTACAGAAGCGAAGTTTTC